>JASJOG010000420.1:0-187994 GCA_030142905.1 Heliopora coerulea | reverse complement strand
GAGCAAGTACTAGTAACCTGAAGCCCCCTTTGCCATGGATACGGCAAATCAACAATGATGAGTCAATTTAATAGAAATTCATACGGCATCGGTCGTCAAGCGGTCTACCGAGGAGCGCCTACCCAGCGGGGAACCAGGCTGTGATCGAAAAATGTACTTTTGCAGTCAACTCTACCCACCCCGAAACACCTGTGAGTTACCAAAACGAGGAAACTCATGAAAATGCCCCCCAGGATGTATAATCAAACACAAATAAAGAAAAAAGAACCAAATGGACAAGGGAGGAGTACAAGCAAGCAGTGGCGTAGCGAGGAGGAAGGGGGGGGGGGGGAGGAAGAGGGCGGTTGCACCAGGCGGCACATTTTGGCGGGCGGTACTTTTAGGTTGGAGGGGCACTTAGGGTTTCATGTTTGAATCGCAAAGGAGCTTCCTGTTTACAAGTTACAATTATGATAATAATTTTCTGATTTTGGCGTTTAGCTGATAGCTCTTAAAAGACGTCAATAATATAACAGTATAGGTCGTATAACAATCAAAAGTAAGTTGTAGCAATCAAATAGCAATTTTCTGTCCTCGTTTTTGCGAATATGTTCCGAAATTTTTTTAGGAAGCCACGCCCATGGACTACAGAATATGCCGGGGGGGGCATTTGGGGAGTTCGCCCCCATTGACATTCTGCTTGCTACGCCACTGCAAGCAAGTAATGGAGGCTTTTTTTAGGGCACAACTAACACCATCACAAGAAAGCAACACTAAGCAAAGTTATACCATATGGAGAGCAGAAAACCCCACAGCAAGACCGAATATGGATCCTAACAAACTAGCAAACGTTAAAAGAGACATTATAAAAAATAAGAGATTGACAGATGTTGAGTTGAATACCATCAGGAAGAAAATAGAAGATAGTGTATACGTAAATATGGAGAATAGTGAACAAAATGAGCAATTTGAAAATGCTGAAACTGAATATAAAATGCCAGTAAACCAAGATAATACACCAACGGACAAAATACAGGATGAACAAGAGAATAAAGAATATGAAATGCTAAAAGAAAATGGGAAGAAGTCAAACATCAAGACATAAAAGATAGAGGTCCACTCTCTAAGCTCAACAAAAGTAAAAAAGTAAAGCAACTAATCAGACTTGGTAACAAAGTGATCGCAGACATTAAAGAAAACTGCAATTAACGAGCAATTACAGCAATTAACAAGCTTATATATGCAATAGCTTTAGTTATTAATGGAACTAAAGGAGTCAAATTAAAAAAAAAGACAGAAGAAAAGGATGAAACCTGCATGGAAAGAAAATTTAGAGAAAGATATTCAAAGCAAGAGGAGTGACTTGTCAATCCTAACTGAAATTGAAAATGAATCAGAAGTTAATCAGAGAAAACAAAGGAAAATAAAGAGAAGATAAAACATCAAGAAGATGGAAGATCTACCTGAAGTAAGAGAAAAGTTGAAACAGGAAATTCAAGCTAAAGCACAGAGAATCAGAAAGTATGAGAAAAGGGGAAACAATTCAGACAGAATAAGCTCTTTAAGGAAAATACTAAGAAGCTCTATAGGGACCTAGGAAAAAAATAGATCAATGATGAGGAACCACCTATGCTTGAAGAGATAAAAGATTTCTGGAGCAAGATATGGGAAGACGAAAAGAAGCATAATGAGACAGCCGAATAAATCAAACAGCAGGAGGGAATAATAAAAAATCAACCAACTCAAGAATGGAAAGACCTAGAGAAAGAAAAAATGAGCATTTCACTGAAGAAGGCTTGTAACTGGAAACCACCAGGTATAGATAGAGTGCCAGACTTTTGGCTCAAGAACTTGGATGAAGTGCATGAAGATATAACAAGGTAATATAATGAAATCATTCAGTATCCAGAAAAAATCCCTGGTTGTTTCATGCAAGCAGGGCCCCCGAGAGGAGGGGCAGGGGGGCAATTTGGCCCGGGACACCATCTTACTAGGGGCCCCAACTTAAGAGACCGCCCAAAATTGAGCAATGCTCCAAAGAAATGTTGGAGCAGTCTTAGGGGCCCATGTTCACATCATTTTTTGACATTGGGGGCCCCTGTCGAGTAAGTGCTCTCGCTGTATCAGCCATTTGACGATACAACTTGTAAGGCCTCCTAAACACGAAATATAGCATTGCGTGAATTAACTTAAGAGATATTCACCCCGAAATAATGTTTTGAAAGAATATACATTATAAGCAAGCACGCACTGCGTTGCACATATTGGCAGATCACGCGATCACTTCCCGCCAGTTTCATTGTATTGACATGCTGTCATGTCGCAGTCAAAATATGGCATAGTTCTGAAAGTGACCAGAGAAGACATTAAGTCACTTGGCGAGAAGCAACAAAGTACACGTATAAAAGGAAAAACGTTTTATCATGTAAAGATAAAACGATAAACAACAAAGAGTTTAGCAAGGTTCAGGATATTTTTAGTTTGTAAATACAAGCACGTAGAAAAGTTTCATCACAGCCTAAATATAGAACATTACATGGTGGCACGAAAATGTGAATTTTATCTTCTCCTGGTGAAACCAGTATTTTACTCATTCGCTGCGCTCATTCGTAAAATATTGTTCTTACTACTCCAAGACAAAATTCACATCTTCGTGCCACTGCGAAAGATTTAACTGTGAGATTTAACTGTATGTATGACTGACACTTCATGTTATTCTTGGTTACGGTCTAACGGTGACTTTGCATGTTCTTTAAGGTTTCTCATCAAAGTTTGTAACAATGGCTTCTAGCACTGTATGCCTTGCGTAGTTATGCTAAGAAAGCTAAGCAGTTAGCAGTGTTTTTAGTTTTGCTTGTGGTTTTTTAAATGCCCCTAGATAAATACCCCTATGACGTCATAGGGGCCAACGAAAAAAAATTGCCCCGGGCCCCGCACATTCTCTCGGCGGCCCTTCATGCAAGGTCTGACATACTTGCTCCAGAAAACTGAGCATACAAAAAATCCAAAGAACTACAGACCCATAACCTGCCTTCCAACATTGTACAAGATTCTCACATCTACCATCACTGAGAGGACATATACCTTCCTAGAAGAAAACAAGTTATTATCACCTGAACAGAAAGGCTGTAAAAAAGGAAGTTATGGATGTAAAGATCAGTTACTCATCAATACGATGATACTAGAAGATTGTATGAGTAAGAAAAAGAACCTCAGCACTGCTTGGATTGACTACCAGAAAGCATTCGATAGTGTCTCTCATTCTTGGATCATCAAGATTATGGAGATATATAAAATGTCCCCAACCGTGACCAAATTCGTGGAACAAAGTATGGCCAATTGGAAGACCACCATGAAATTAAATTACAACCAAGATACGATTGCTACTAGGTCTATTAATATCAGACGGGGTATCTTTCAAGGTGATTCCTTATCGCCACTATTATTCTGTCTTTCTCTTGCCCCCCTGAGCAATATGCTAAACAACACACGATGTGGCTATGAAATATATAGGAAGAAAATTAACCATCTGTTCTATGTCGATGATTTGAAAATATACGCGAAGAACGATGGCCAATTGGAGGGGCTGCTTGCAACAATTAAGACATTTAGCGATGATATTGGTATGCAGTTTGGCCTCGACAAGTGTGCCAAAGCCACGTTCAAGAGTGGCAAATTGGCACAAACCTCAGGCATGCATCTAGACACCAACACAATCATTCAAGAACTTGAACAAGAAAGTACCCATAAATACCTGGATATTAATGAAGATGATGGGATACAACATGCGGACACGAAGGAGAGGATAAGAAAAGAATACTACTGAAGAGTTAGCTTGGTGACAAAAAGTGAATTGAATGCAACAAATAAAATTGAAGGCATCAACACTCTGGCTGTACCTGCAGTCACGTAGAGTTTTAATATCATTAATTGGAAGATGAGTGAAATCAAGAAACTGAATAGGAAAACAAGAAAGTTGCTTACCATGGAACAAATGAACCACCCTAAGGCGAATGTGGAAAGAATTTATCTCCCTCGACAGATAGGAGGAAGAGGACTCACTCAGCTAGAGTTAACTTACAAGACAACCACAGTGGGTCTTCAGGTTTATCTTCAACAAACAGAAGATCCACTCTTGAAACTGGTACACCGACTTGAGAAGAACAAAAAACTCTACTCTGTAGTAAAGGACGTCAGCAAAATTAAGAATGAGTCAGGAGAGTCAGATCTGGCAAGGAAATATCACGAATCAATCACAAAGTTCGCAAAAAGAGTGAAACAGGAGACTAAAAAAAGTTACAGGAGAAGATGCAACAAGTTTGGGAAGAAAAACCGATGTATGGTCAATACCCAGTGAGAGTGAATAAGCCAGATGTTGATCAGGAAAAGACACACCAGTGGCTCAGGAGCTCGGGTCTCAAATCGGAAACTGAAGGGTTAATTATCGCAACGCAAGATCAAAGCCTTGCTACAAAGTCGTATCATCATAGGTTAATCAAAGATGACGCTGACCTCAAATGTAGAATGTGCAAAGAATTCGAGAAGACAGTTGGCCATATAGTAGCAGGATGTCCAGTACTTGCCAAGACAGAGTATATTCAATGACATGACAGAGTAGCAGGATATCTACATTGGAAAATCTGTCAGCACTACCACCTTCCAGCTGCAGGTAACTGGTATGATCATATACCAGAAACAGTGAGTAAAAATGAAAGTGCCACAATATTATGGAACATGCCAGTCAACGCAGATAAGCAGATTAATGCCAATAGACCAGATATCATTGTGAAGGACAAGAAGGCTAACAATTGCCTCACGATTAACATGACAATACCATCAGAAAGAAATGTTTCAATTAAACAAACGGAGAAATTATTAAAGTATAAGGACCTTGAAATGGAAGTTACGAAGATGTGGAAAATGAAGACAAGCACAATTCCAGTTGCAGTGGGGGTGTTAGGTCTCATTACGAAAGGCATGGGGAAATACATCAACCAAATTCCAGGAAGTGTCAATGTAGAAATGGTGCAGAAGATCGTTCTTTCAGGAAGTGCCCATATCTTGAGGAGAACACTCTCCACTACATAAGCACTACACGCAAGTGTCCTATTGTCATGGGATGACTTCGGCACCGCAGGAAGAAAATGTACAATAACATAGAAATATAATAATAATAATAATAATAATAATAATAATAATAATAATAATAATAATTTGGGCAGGCTGGATGTTTATCTAAAACTAATGATCCCGAACGACCAGGGCTCATACCCCTGTGTCTAGTAGGAGTAGGTGGGTGATACGTATCCTCAGGGTGCGGCGACCCTACCCTGCCGATGCTGGGTAGACCCAGGAACATGCGAAAAACGTGACTGGACAGGTGTTGGTAAACCTGTTCTGTTAGCCTAAGGACTACAACCATTATTCCTTACAACTGGCTCAGGTACGGCTGACTTTAACTGGTTGGTGTGTTCCAGCCTCCTACAATGTTGCTAAGGATTAAATGTTAGTCTAAAAGCAAAACAATATACAGTCGTCAACACTCGCAGCTGCGCAGTGAAACTGCCCTTAACAGGGTGGGAGTGCTTCACGTAAATACTGTTTGCAGGCCAGGATGGGTATTCGCTATCGGGGAGTACTTCTTGGAACTAGTCGTCAGTATGTCTTTGTCCTGTCGAGCCTTGTTGGCAGGCAGTCCATAAATTGAGCGCATGGGTGTTTAAATCCTTAATGGTAAGATTTGAAATATCCCCATATGCATCCTAGAAGGTACATTGTCTCCTCTGTCAGCTACAGTCTTGTTGATGGGCTGCCTTTGGAGGCCAAGACCTCTCGCCACTTCCTTTGGAGAGTGTGCTGCGATATTGGATAATAATAATAATAATAACAATAATAAAATCATGAGTCGACCCTTAACTTTAGAAGCAGATGTTCTACACCGAAAAATGCAGTGCCAGCTGAGAATATTACCAGAGCACACGTAAACAACTGAGGGAGAGGGAAGAGGCTGGAGTGAACTTTGGAGGAGAAAGTACTACTCTTCAAAATAGAAACTGAGGAAAGAGAGAGACAGAGGAACCGGATTCATGAAGTATGTTAAAAAGAGATGGTCAAATGAAGCGCGGACAAAGAAGACTGTCTCAGCCCAGAACCTAGTGGATAATGGTAGGAGTTTCAATTTAGAGGAGGAAGTAATGGGTCAGCTAGAAGGACGATCTGAGAAGCCTGAGTATGACGCACCACCAAAGAGTATGCGCTGGACGACAGCCAAGAAGGCTCGACTGGTTGAAATAGATAAGGAGGAAAGGGAACGTGGACTTGGTTTCATGAAGAGGGTAGGTGATAGATGGGAATAGGAGTTCGGATAGAGATTAAAAGATCAAAAGCTGAGAGATAATGCTGCTAGATTTAAGATGGAGAAACAGATTGCGAACTTTGTCTTGGTGAGAAAACGGAATGAGGAGCGTGAGCAGGAGGGAACTAAGGCAGGAGTTGATGATGAGGAATTGGAGGAGACAGTAAGAGTGGTAGAGGTGTCAGAAAAGGAAGTGGAGCAGGAAACCGATAGAGGAACAGAAGCAGATGAAGCAGCAGAGACAGAGGGAGAAGAAGCATTAAGAGAGGTTTTCACAGCGGAGTTAGCACAGCTAACACCAACAAATGCGACCAACATCAAAGAAAGGAACAGACTTCCGACACTTAAAAACTTCCTCCAGATAAAAGTGTGCAAATAAGATACTTAGCGAATACTTCAAAAGTAGCAAAAAGTTGGAGGAGATCACAGATGCAGTTTATGCCATGGGAAAGGCAATAGCAAGATTACTGAATGCCAAGATGAGAGTCCCGGGCATAGGAAGGAGATTGAACAGAGAAGGAAATACAAGAGAAAGGAGGTTACGCAACTAGATTAAGGCACTAAGGCAGAGAATAGCGAGAGTAAATAACAAGCTCTATCGCAGAAGGACACAAAGAAAAGCAACGAGGAAAGAAGTGAGGATCCCACAAGAACTGAGGAAGTATGTAGAAGGAGGATCAGCAGGCACGCAGGAGCTTGTGGCGGCCTTGGAGAAGTGGTTGGATGAGCTGAGGGTGAAGAAAGTGATATCGCTGAAAGCAGTGGAGAACAGGGAGAGGAGAAAGAATAACGCAATGTTTGTAACAGATGAAGAGGCTTTCTGCAAGAGAGTGAATAGTACAAAGGAATTTAAAGATGAGCCCCCAGCAATGGAGAGATTCGTGGAATTTCGGGGAGGCATGTGGGAAAGGAAAAGATTACTATTGAACAACCGTGGATGGAGAAATTCAAGGAGAAGTTGAGAAAGAAGATCAGGGATGTACAGGATATCGAGATAAGTGAGGACACCATTGAGAAAGTAATAAAGAGGAGGAAGAATTGGAGCTCGCCTGGTATTGACGGAATCCAGAATTTCTGGTGAAAGAAGTTTAGTGGAACCTGGAAGGCTTTAGAAAGAACAATGAATACCTGGAATGAAGATCCAGAGGGCATCTCTAAATGGGTGACTTTAGGCAGGAGAGTCCTTTGACGGAAGACCGAGGACTTGTCATTTGAGGAGGAGTACAAACCGATAATGTGTCTAAATACTTCGTACAAGTTATTCACGAGGTGAGAGAACGCAAAAGGGACCTGGCAGTCGCGTTTTACGACTACAGGAAGGCATACGACAAAGTTCGCCATGACTGGATGGTAATGGTGTACGATTGGATGGGAGTACCTAATCCGCTTATAAATTGATGAGCAGTTGGAAGACACGGTTAGAGTTGAATCCTGGAAATCACAAGGTGTAGAGTAGATGGATTAGAATACGGTGTCGTTTTTTACAAGGGGACAGTTATTCGCCGGTAGGATTCTTTCTGACTGAGGTCCCAGTTACAATGTTAATGGAGGAAACAACGGAATATAGGATGGGACCCTCTCGTGAAAGACTAACGAAGAGGACGCACAGCTTATTTATTGATGGCCTAAAGACCTACCAGGAAAGTCATAAACAGATGGAAGCTGCTAACAAGATAATCGTGAGAGTTAGCGACGATACAGGGGCAGTGTACGGGGTGAAGAAATGTGCGGAAAAGAGATAAGATGACTAAAGGTGAGGGCTTGACTATACTGGAAGAGAGGGCAGAGACATTGGATCCAGAGAAGGACGACTTCTAAAAATTCCTTGGAATAGAGCAAGGGAAGTAGATAAACAAAGAGAAAGTATTGCAGAGAATCAAGGAAGAAATGTGAAAGAGGTTGGAGAGCCTCGTAGAACTTGAGCTGTATGATAAGAATCTCATGAGAGATATCAATTGCAGAGTCATCCCGGTTGCGGCCTACGCCATGAATGTATGCCAGTTCACCCAGAAGGAGTTATATGACCTTGACATGTTGGTGAAGGATATTCTACGCAAGAGAGGTATGCTGAGCCGACAGGCAAGTGATGAGAGGCTCTACCTGAAGAGACAGGATGGAGGGCGCGGCTTCAAGAGCCTGCGGCAGGTTTATAAGGAAACAAAGGTGCGGATGGCAACGTACATGGTTTGTAGCACGAGTCGCTGGATATGGATTGTTGGAAGAGAGTCTAACAGCGAATACAAGAGCTTAAAGGGGGAAGCAGAACAAGCGGTGCGTGAAGTTGGAGCGGAGGTTGAATTTGGGGAGGAAGAAGTCTGGAAAGATAGTGAGAAGATGGAAAAAGAGTGGGCAGGATGCTGGGCGGAGCTGAAGAAAGGAATGCAGAACGGCTTGACAGAGAAGTTGAAGAATGATTATAAGAAGAAGGGTATGCAGAGTCAAGTGTTTGCAGGGCAGGAGAACGAGAGGCTTGTGTGGTTGAACACAAACATCACACCGCAGAAGACAGCTGGAATCATGGATTTGCGGGAGCAGATAGTGGAGACTTGGAAGTGGAACGTTTTGCGTGGGATAGGAGGCGGGGACGGAAAATGTATATTGTGCAAGAAGATTGATGAAACCATTCAACACCTGCTTGCAGGGTGTGAGATTCTGGCAGGAACCGAGTATCTCGCTAGGCACAACAATGCCTTGATGGTACTACCTGTTAGCTGGGCCGTTGAGAGAGAACTTCTCCCTGCCAATACGGCATGGTACACTGTTAGATGGGAGAAAGGCCATGTCCTAAAGGAGAACGGGTTCAAGTTGTGTTGGGACTTGGAGCATAGGACGAGAAAGACCAGCTCTGCACGCAGACCGGACTTGACATTAGAGGACGAAAAAGTGGGGAAGATCTGGTTAGTGGACATGTCATAGAGCATAACATCGAGGAAGCGACGAGAACAAAGTTACAGAAGTATCAGCAGCTGGCATTCAGAACCAAAGAAAAGAGAAGGTACAGAGTGGAAGTAGTGCCGGTAATAATTGGATACCTGGGAGTTGGTGGCGAAAATGCAACCAGAGCAGTGAGGAAGATTAATGGAGATGAGGACAGTGTGATTAGGATAATCAGTACAATACAGCAGACGGTGCTTTCTGAGAGGGAAACAATAATTAGGAAAGTGCTCGGCGGAGTGGTACAGCCAGAGTAGTGAACGTACAGCCGAAGCGCGTCAGCCTCAGTGTGAACCAATGGGAACACGTGTACCTCGGTTACCTCCCAACAATATTTGGTGGGAGGGAATAATGGACAGAATATGAACTGGTTAATAGAAACATAATAACAATAATAATAATAATAATAATAATAATATTGTGCACTGACTGTGCACTAATAATAATAATAATAATAATAATATTGTGAACTGACTGTGCACTGTGCGTTGTTAACGCACAGTGCACAGTTAACGCATTGTTTCAAAGTTAAAACGTTGAAGTTTATTGGACAAAACTTTACGTTGTTAGGCACCTGTCAACACGAACCACAAGGAATGAATTTTCTAATGCTAATTTACAGGCAGAAAGTTGCCATATTTCAAAAGAAAACGTTCGGTTTTCTGCATCTGGTTTAGGTAAAAAATATTTAAAGTAGTTTCAAATTTTCATTTACCGTAATATTGTATCATTTCTATGGTGTACAAATGTCCAATTTTTGACATTTCTAGTCCTGAAGGTTTTTTGACTTCTCAGCGAACGAAATATAGTAAGGTATCCTCTCTCAAATTTTCCAACAAGCTCTAAATTTTCCGACGGAAATTTCCGGCTGGAGGGCGGTCGCCCCCCTGCTTCCCTATATACATGCCAATGATAATCAGGGCTTCGCTGAAAAACGCTTCGGTGACGTGAGCTCCCTGGTAAAATAACATTATCTTTATCAAAAAGCGCGAGGCCCCCCAAAATTGTGCGGGGTCCCAAAAAGAGCGGAGCCGCTGGCACGTCCCCAAAATTCCCCCCTTCCCCCCACCTTTAATCCGCGATAATGGCGATAAATACTTCGTTTGGAAACATTCGATATTCCCTACAACCATATCCAAACATCTGCCGGTCTTATACCCTAGAAAATGGAAATATCTGGAACGAAATATCAACGGAGACTAGTTAATTGCAAACATTGCTAACTTAGTTTTCAAAAACCTCTTGCACCAATGGTGATATAAGGAGGTTATATATCTTAAACCTCGGTATCACTTAAACACCTCGTACTCAGTGTATAACTTTTAGAAATGACCAAAGTAAGTGTACAGAATGTACTGATAGAAAATTAAAAGCATGTTAAACATGACTGTTGTCGGCATGAAACATGTTGCGATGATTGGGTGGTTTGGAAAAGCTAAATTGGCGAAAGAAACGGAACAGAAGTTGAATTCGCCACAGTTACCTATGAGTCATATTACTGTAAGTTTACAACTTGTTGACCAACAAGAAGATACGTTCTTAAATCTTTTGCAGCAAGATATAACTTGTACTATTTCACTCTTAGTTACGCTACACGACTTTACTCGTCAAGGGGTGAGCTCCCGCAAGGTAAGAGTTAATGGGCATTTAGACATCTTGGAAACAATATAGAATATTAGAATAACAAAAGATTGGTAACAATAGCCAAAGCTAAAGTTATTTTAATCAAAGGCCGATAACGACAGTTCTACAAAAAAAGCAAACTATTTTATACAGTATTTGGTTTGTTCTGTTCGTTATTTTTTGAGCAATTTTTGTTTTCGTGAGATTTTCTTTTGATCTCGTTTTGCTTGATGAACGCATGAATGCTTACTTAGCATTCATGTATATTCATTTATTTTGTTTTTAATTGAATTCTTCGAAGAAAAGCAACTCCTAAAACTACTCCTGAAACTAAGTCTAAATTTGCGGAGAAGTCAAGGCGTTTTGGCGCTCAACTCAATGACATTTAATTCAAACATTCAAACTTTCAGAAGTATTTTTACTAATAGTTTTATCACGGGAAAAGTAAATGAAAAAATATCGTTACGCTTTGGAAGCCGTAACAAAAATGCTGGGATACCGGCAACGCTACAGGTTTTTTCAATAGCCTTTTCAAAGAAGTACTATATCACACCAATTTACGTAACATGCTGTATTTATTTAATGGAAAACATGCTGCTGAAGTGTGAATATCAGATGTGGGATATCGTCGTTGATCGTTTACATTCACGACATTTTAAAATCTTCTGACATGCAAGAAAATGGTTTGCTGAGTTAAAGGGAGGTAGTAATCTTTAAAATGGCAAGACTTTGTTACGGACACCAGGTTAACCACCAACCGTAGTTGTGCATACTTATATAGCCAAAAAATAAACACCACATTTATACGTAGTGCTAACAAATGCTTACCTGCTTTTGTACTTTCAGATATTTCTTCTTCAATTTCTTTAACGACCTCTGCAGAATGCGACAAAAAGAATATTACTAAAAGAATTTTCATGTTCATATGCCTTTATTGTCAACGTCTTGTTTATTTTTAAATAACAGGTCTTTTTTATATAAATAGTTTTACGGAAAATATTATATAAAAACCTAAATCGTACATAAACTTCTTCATCAGCTGTAAAGGTTTGGACACTGTTTATATTTTGGATATTGTTTTTGAAAAAAAAAAAAAGGTGAAAAAAACAAAAGGGCAAAAAAAGCAAAATACCTTTCGACCAGGGATCACACTCAGGAAACTAACAGCAAGTGCGCTATTGGTTAAAGCAAATTACATTAATCTAGGGTGCAATGAATTAAAGTACAAGTGTTAGTGCTCGGAAATACCATTAGATTAAGTGCTACCAAATAAAAAACAAACAAATTAGTGTCTACGATGTGCGGGCGGAGCACAGCCGGCTCCGTGTTCGTCCTCATTCTCGGAGGCAGACATGTCCACTTGCGGAGTTTTGACGCTTTCTTCAAGAAGTGCAAGCTTCGCTACCGGTCGCATCATGGTTCCCTTCTTGGTCTTCATCTCAACTGCTCGGACAACTCTGTTTTTACCTACTATAAGACGAATGACACGGCCTTACGGCCACACTCCACGAGGGGACTGTGGATCTACCACGAGCACGAGATCGCCTTTCTCGAGATTCCTCACATCCTTTGTCCATTTTCTTCATTCCATGAGGGAAAATATGTGTTTTCTAAGCCACCTTTTCCAAATGTGGATGGTCAGTGCTAGAGCCTGGCGCCATCGTTTCCTGCTTGACATTCTTCTATCCACAAAGACATGGGGTGGCAGGTTTGGATTTGAGTGTCCCAACAGGAAATGATTGGGTGTAAGGACTTCTTCGTCAGCCAAATGAGTGCTAACATGCGTCAGAGGACGGCCATTGAGGAAGGATTCGACTTCCTTTACGATGGTCAAGAGGACTTCGTTGGTGAGCATCTGATTCTGAAGGATGGCGCACATCGTTTGTTTGCACGACCTCACATGCCGTTTCCAAATTCCGCCACAATGTGGGGCGGACCGTGGGTTGAAACACCATTCGATACCTTCCTGCAACAATGAATTGATTCGGTGGTAATTCCATCCGTCGAAGTAGATGCGTCACTCTTTCTCGGCGCCCACGAAGTTTGTACCATTATCTGAGTGGATAACCTGCAGCTTGCCCCGTCTGGAGATCATCCTGTGCAGGGCCATGATGTAAGAATCATTCTCCAGGGTATGCACCACCTCGATGTGCATGGCACGGTTTACCAGGCTCGTGAAAAGGCAACATAATCACTTCCCGGCCTTTCGCAACCATTTTACAGCAAACGGTCCGAAATAATCTAATCTGACACATAAGAAAGGAGGGGAATACGCGATGAGCCGGGCTGCCGGTAGATCGGCCATGATCGGTGCTTGAGGCAGTGCTCTGCGTCGTCGACAGTATAGGCATTGATATGTGAGATGGCGGATGGTCGCACGGTAGTTAAGTATTCAGAATTCCAGTTGACTGGCATGGCGAACGTGTCCGTTGCCTTCATGGTGGCAGCATTGGTGGTAGTTAGTTATCATTAATTTCGTGATATGACATTTGGGTGAAAGAATAATTTGGTGGAGAGTCGCATATGGCACGGGAGCTTTCGAAATGCGAGCCCCAGCGAGTAGGATCCCCTTTGAATCTGGGAAACGAGGTAACATCAGGATACGGTTCGGCCGGGGTGCCCGTGTTTTCTTATTTAAGCACATAATTTCTGACGAGAAGGCTTCTCTCTGCCACCTCTTTATCCAGATTTCTTTAGTTTCGCTTAGTTCGGGCGAAGCTAAGATGTCCAACCTTACAATTCTCTTTCGGGCGTCGACAATTCCTTAGAAAACATAAAACCCATTGAGGTAATTCGGAGGAGTTCATCCCAGGATGAGAAACGGTTTGGGTCGAAGAAGTGAACGGGTGCTAAGGCCGTGGCGTTCGTCCAACTTTTTGAGTCAGCAACTCTTTCCTCATCGGCGATGTTGTCTGGCTGTGACCAAAAATCCTTCAGGTTGAGATAGGAAAGCCGGCCCATTTAACCATCGAGAACTAGGACGGAGGTCTAATGTATGCAATCCACGACTTCCATCGTCAGCCACGTTTATCCGGCCGGGTACATGTCGCCACTGTTCAGGGTTCGTCAAATCATGGATCTCTGCCACACGGTTGGCAATGAACGCTGGGTGACGGTGACTTGTATTGTTGATCCATCCAATGACTCCACAAGTGACAAGAGTCAATCTCGTACGTGTGGTTTTCCTTCACAACTTCCGACAAACAAGCACACATAAATGCGGCTTGGAGCTCGGGTTACGGAATACTCAGCTGTCGAAGAGGTGCAACTCGAGATTTTCCCCTCACGAAACAGCACTGGATCCTCGTACAGGAAACGGAAATAGGCGACAGCACAGAAAGCAGATTCGGATGCATCGCCAAAGAGTAGGGCTTAAGTGTTAACTGGTGAGGCAGGAACTGATCGATAAAATTGAGGAAGGCTAAAGAATTCCATGTCACTGAGCTGATCTTGCCACTTTCGAAAAGGTGCCAGCTCCGTCTCGGGAATCTCTTCGTCCCATCTCTGTTTCTTACGCCAGATATCTTAAAGGAATATCTTCGTCGACAAGGTAAACGGGACAATCATACCCAGAAGGTCGTATATGGAGGAGACGAGACTAAGAATATGTCTTTGTGTGTCAACTGGTTTTCGAGGCTTGAGGCGAATAACGAACGAGTCGGTCTCAGTGTTCCAAACAACCCCAAGAACACGTTCTACTGGAAGGTCACTTTTGGGCTCCAGATCTTTCAAGGATGGTGCAAATTCTCACCGAGGGATACGACTTAAAATCTTCCGGGAGTTGCTACACCATTTAGTCAAACGGAATCCTCCTCTCGATAAAATCTGAGTGAGGTCAGACTGAAGCTGTACTGACGAATTTTTATTTTCTACAGACTTGAAAAGGTCGTCCATGTAAAAGTTATTTGGCACTTCTTCCGTAGCCCTTGGAAATTGTGTGGAGTTATCATGTGCAGTCCGACGCAGGACATAATTGGCTGAGGCGGGGAACGAGTTTGCTCCAGAAATGTGGCGAAAAAGCTGATAAACCCTCACAGATGAATCGCTACTTTCTTTCCATAGGAAAGGCAGAACTACTTGATCTCCTGGCGGGACCGCTACCTAAGAGAACAATGCTTCGATGTCGGCGCAGAAGGTGATTCTCTCTTCACGAAAGCGCACTAATATCCCGATCAGGGAAATAAGGAGGTCTGGACCTGCCAACAGTTGGTCATTTAGAGATATGTGCCCACTGGCGGCAGCCGCGTTACAAGCTCGCCTTATCTTGCTGGTTTTTCTTGGGTTCACAACAAGATGGTGGAGAAGAAACCATTGGTGCCTTACCAGCTTTGCCGCTCCCTCCGGGGTCAACTTCTTAATATAACCCTTCTCCAAATCGTTATCTATCCTACTCTGGTACGCCGTCGCAAGGGCGTTGTTCTTTGCGAGTTGCCTTTTCAGGCAACGAAGATGGTTCTCAGCAATGGGGCAGTTATTCGGTAATTTGGCTGTGGGGTGTTTCGTGGCAATCTCCAAGTTTCTTCGTTGTCGATTCCAAGATCTTGAGTGTAATTTCGCCCTCTTCCAACCTGGAGCTTTTCCTGTCGTACTTGCATCCAAAGGACTAAGTTTTCCGCCACTCTTGCGCTTGTCTGTGGGGGTCCTCGTCTGGCGTTGATACGTGAACCTTTACCGCGTGCCCAGTTCCCTTTGTGGGCCAGGTAGGTGCACTGCACCCATCCATCTGAGACCTGTACGAACAGCACGGGGAGTGCCTTTGGGGCCGGTACGAACTTGTAAATGGAACAATGAGGTCGAAGACGTCCGTACCCTGAAGTACGGTTGCTAGTCCTCCATCCACTTTAGGCAGATTAAGGTCAGCAAGATGGGTCCATTTTGTCTTTTGTCGTGGCATGTCAATGTCCATCTGTGGAAGGTTCATGTCTTTCACGATCCACGCCTTTTCCAGTGAATGGCGGTGATTTTGACTCAATCGTGGGCTAATTTCGAAGCTTACGATCTGAAAAGTAAAAACGATCTGCCGCCTAATGTCATTTAAGGTCATTTTCCTTTCAGGGCCGTGAAGACCAGCTTTTAGGGCGATGTCAGTTCGGATCAACGAGCAAGTACTGCCCATGTCCAACATGGCGTATTTGTCGATACTTGCGGCCGGCCCGTGCAAGGTCACAGGAAATACTGGCAGCAGAACCTTTGACTGGCATGGCTCGTCAGACGAGAGAGAGTGTTCCTCAGGCTGTGGGTTGCCGTGTACTCTTCTGGCGCCATAGATAAGAGTGTGGTGTTTCTTTTGGCATTTGTCAACTCGGCATTTGGTTGGTGTTGGGCACTTTCGGGAAATATGTCCAGCATTGAGGCAGCTAAAGCACAGCTGAGCGTTCTTCGCTGCTTCATCACGTTTGTCAACTGACAACATGGCAATGTTGGGCATACCAGAAATTTCGACAAGCGATAACAACGAAAAAAAAGATTTACATCGGTATGACATCGAACAGCTTTAAACAGAGATACAGGAATCATCAGAAATCTTTCATTAACGAGGAGTACAAAAACGAAACGGAACTTTCGAAATTTATTTGGGGACTTAAACTGAAGAAGCGTCGTTTTACTTTAAGTTGGTCTATTTTGAGCCGTGCATCAGCATACCAGAGTGGTGCCTCAAAATGCAAGCTATGCTTAGAAGAGAAGTTACAATTGATAATAGGTGACAAAAAGACCTTGCTGAACAAAAGAGACGAAATTGTATCAACGTGCCGACACAAGACCAAATTCAAGATTAAACACTTCAGCCGTCCAAGGAAGAAAAACGGCATTCCATAGTTATTACGTCACCACGTCTATATAAGATCAAACCGGAACCATTATCAGCCTGTTGCCTGATGATCGCATAGTTGGGTGAAACTCGGAGTAGCGACACAAGACATTCTAAGTTTATGTTATTTCATATTGCTCTACTTTTTGAAGTATTGAGCACTCTTAATGTCAAAGCCATTCCTTGTTTTGGTTTGACATATATATATATATACGTGAACGTTTTGGTTTACGAAATACAAAGAGAGCTCAATATCGCACAGATAGACCAACCTGAAGATTCTTTCTCAAGATGAAACAAGCTGTAGTGACTTTTTGAGGTAAGCGATAAAATTATATATATATGTATAGTAATAATTTATTATGATACAAAGAGTCGTTCTCTGACCTGGAAATATTTTATTTTCGAGCTTTCGACCGTCTGGCTACAGTCTTCAACAGGAACAGTCTTTGTATCATGCATAAACCTGACCGCACATCTTCCATCCTTAAATAATAATTTATTGTTGCTTATCTAATATGTTTAGATTTGTGAAAAAGGATTGTGACGGAACTTTCGACCTAACTATGGGAAGTTTTGACGGTGCCGAGGTGCACGAATTAGTCGGCCTTTATATACAGGGAATCTTGACAAGGAAATTTAAAAGTTTGTCAATTGGGCTCTACTGGGACGACGGTTTAATCTCATTCTGCAATACCAACAGCTAAACGTCAGAGAGAATCCGAAAGGACATTACGTCAATTTTCAAAGACCTTGGGCTGAACATTACAATACAAGCCAATTTGAAGGAAGTTAACTTCCTGGACGTAACATTTAATCTGACGACCGGAATGTTTGGACCATACAGGAAGCCAAACGACACTCCAACCTATATTAGCACCAGCTCGAACCACCCGCAGAACATTATCAAACAGCTCCCGAAGAATATTGGAAAACGTATAAGCGACATATCCGCCAACAAGAATGTTTTCGACAACGCAGCACCAACAAGGGCAGATAATGTAATAAGCCAATCAGCGCGTTTGTTTACATCGATGGGGCAGACCAATCAAATTGCTCGATTTTACCAACATGTCTGAATTTACTGGGACATCACTGCAAAAAACTATACCTCAGAAAAGGCCTTCCGTGAACGCGAATTTTGCATTTTCAAGGAGAAAACGAACTGATTCGGATAGTATATGAGTTTTTCTTCAAGTCTGTCGTGGGGATATGTAATGCGTTCCTTAACTAGTAAAATATCGGCTTTCGAATCGGGAGTTACGAAATGCTCACGACCGAGTTCATGTTTAACGTTGTCTGTGAAAAAGCCAACATAAATTTATTATTCTTTATGGGTTTTGATACCCTAGAGCTTTCAAGGCTCTCCTTATCTCATAAATATATCACAAAGAACGTTATAAAGTAACTAAGGTAGCACTTTTCGTCATTATTGACGTCTAGTTTTCGTTCCATTTATCCCCAGCCACGAACGGCGGGGAGATGTTAAAATTGTTTAGTTTTTCCAAAAAAAAAATGTTTGAAGTTTGGTGTAAGGCTTAAATTCTTAACAAAAGTTGTCATAACCATCCCCTTTATGACCAGTGGTCAAAGGTTTGTGGTCAAACGCAACTGGCGAACCATAAAAGGTTCATAGTTTGACTGAGGTATCCAAAGCATTTGCGAGTTTCATAAAAGATAATTAGTAGCAAAATCACTGAGTGATTTACAGGCATCTTTGCAGTACCTGTTTCATACAATGTATAAAACAGTGCACTTTTACTGAATATTTGACAGCATATTTTAGTCAAGGAAGCCAAGCAAAAGTAGAAAGAGGCAAGACATAAATCCTTATTGGTGTATTGAAGTTTACTGTAAAAGAAAAGACTTTATTTTTCATTATGTAGTTTGGGTATTGTTACAAAAGCTAAAAATTCAAATTCATCAAGAGATTGACCCACATGAATTTGTAAAAAATTGTTTTAAAGTTGGTGCAAAGATAATCAACAAAAACTAGGGTCACAGTTGTGAAAAACATCATGATATACTCATATACACAAAGACCAAACTGTTTTCATGTAGCAGTATCCAGGACAGTGCAATCCTGGCATCCTTAAGAAATTTGCGAATTGCAGCAGATCCTCACATTATTAAAGCTCTATCAGTATCAGCAGCAGCCATAAAGTCATGTCCCCATCTTGCTGGAGGTTACTTATGGAGATTGCACCTTTGAGACTTAGGGGATCACACTTTGTCTGTTTTCAGTCACTGTCCAAATGCAATAATTACAATCTGTATTGCAAGTATTTGTTACATAGCTGGGTAATGTTATGGTGCACCACAGGCATCATTATCACATGGCTGTTCTGGTTGTACTTTCACTTCAATTTGTCACCACAAAACTAGTAATCTAACATCCAAACCTACGCTACATTCTAGGGTACTTTTTGATAAATATCTTGTGGGAAATTTCCAACCCTTTTCACTAGGAAGAGCAAAGGAAACAGATAGAGCTGGTTGGATAACTGAGAAAGCCAAGAAGTAGATGCCTGCTATCATGAATTGCACTAATATCAATGCACATTTATGCCACTTAAAAATTTGAATTCGTTGCAGGAAAAGAATTAAAAATTTGAAATTTAAGGCTGCTAAGTTTCTTTAGATTATCAAACAATAATTTTAAAAAGAGCCTGTTGAATTGCTCGGGATTGCTCAACACCTCTAGGATCGACTCATCAAGGTGTAAACTTCCCAATCTTTCTGGTGAAGAGATTGTTACAAACAAAGTTCTGTCACTTGGATTTATATCAGTAAAAAACCCTTCAAACCCATAAATATTAAGTGCGTCAAAATTCAAAAGTGTATCTAATATCACGATGTCAGTCAACCGGACCTCTCACATTAGAAAGGGCTGGAGTTGAGTTTGCCTGCAGTTTCCAGTTATTTGCTTATTACTCTAATGGATTTGTCTCACTCTTTGACAACGTATTTTCTGGTTGGTACTGGTTTCATGAAGTCTCCGACATCTGCGTTAATGCGTCCCAGTGATAAGTTCATTAAAAAAGAGCCTGCGAGTTCACCAGTGGATGTGAGCACGATCAATACTAAATTTCAAACTGTCGCAATTACCTTGAGTAGAACTAGAAGTCAATCGCGGCGGATCTTTCGAGGATGCGGACATTCTTTCGTCCTGGCATGCAACATATGGATGTCAGTATTACCGAATTTGCCATGTCATCCAAGAATTTATAATTAAACGCCCAGGGAGACCAGTGAACGACCCCATCTTGAAGTAATACCACTTATGAAAACTGCAATAAAGTGAAGAGTGACAATGATGACAATGACAATGGACGAAGGTAGGTCTCGAGCTGGTGGACGACTTCGATGAATTTGCAGGCGAATAAAGAGTTTCTTGTTTGCTTTCAAAGGAAAGCAATTGTCGTCGGGTAGATGCACGAAAACAATAAATTCGTCATTCTTCATTTCTATTCGAGTGGCATATTTTGAACAAACGTTTTCCTAAACCAGGTTTGAGTTTAATTTGACTAACACTCCTTTCCTTCACTCAGTTTCTTTCTCGCAGGCCACGAGGATACAGAGAGGCCAAAATTATCCTCCGATATCAGCCAGGTACAAACTCCAGGCGTTCGAACCAGTTTTAGAGCTAAGAAAAGCACCACTTTACGTACTTTCGTATTTATGAGATAAAGAGAGCCTTGAAAGCTCTAGGACGTCAAAACCCGTACGGAATAATAAATTTATGTTGGCTTTTTCAAACAGACAACGTTAAACATGAACTCGGTCGTGAGCATTTCGTAACTCCCGGTTCGAAAGCCGATATTTTTTCTCATATACTCATATAAAACTCATATACTATCCAAATCAGTTCGTTTTCTCTTTGAAAATGCAAAATTAGCGTTCATGGAAGGCCTTTTCTGAGGCATAGTTTTTCGCAGTGATGTCCCAGTAAATTCAGACATGTTGGTAAAATCGAGCAATTTGATTGGTCCGCCCCATCGATGTTAACAAATGCGCTGTTTGGCTTATTACATTATCTGCCCTTGTTCGCAGCACCCTATTACAACGAAGCACTGAAAGCCAGCGGTCACAAAGAACCAATTAAGTATGACGCCATACCCAACCTAGAACGCAACAAGAATACCAAAAGCAGAAAAAGAAACCTTATTTGGTTCAACCCCCCCTACAGCATGCACGTGCAAACAAACGTTGCCAAGAAATTTCTTCAGCTACTCAACAAACACTTTCCACCCTGCCACAAGTTTCACAAGATTTTTAATAGAAATAAGACTAAGGTCAGTTACAACTACATGCCCAACATGGCAAGCACCTTACGGTCGCACAACCAGAAAGTTCTGAACCCCCAACAAAAACGCGAGGAAAGGAAATGCAACTGCAAAGTTAAGGAGACCTGTCCCCTCGAAGGAAATTGCCTCACAGAAAGCTTGGTTTACCGTGCCAACGTGACCAATGGTTCCGACAACGACCGCACAAACTACATCGGACTTACGGAGAACATATTCAAAGACCGCTTCTACAAGCACAGAAACTCTGCTACGAAAACAAAATTAACTGTACCGAACTTTCTAAACACGTCTAGGACTTGCTGAAAAGAGGGATCACTGGTGAATCAATTAAATGGTCAATTCTTGAGAAGGGCCCTGCTTACCGAAACGGATCGAAAAGATGCAAGCTTTGTTTGGCTGAAAAGTACCACATCATATTCCAAAAATATAAATTACTTAATAGGCGCAACGAACTGCTGTCGAATTGTCGACACATCAACAAATACCTATTATGTAACTTTAAAGAAGCACCGCCTAACAATTAACACCTCTTGATCTCGCCGCCGGAACTGTACATAAGCTCAGTTGAATGTTGAGATAATTTAGTCGTCTGATGATTGCGAAAGCATGAAACACGGTGTAACGACAAGCTGTAAACATATTAGATAAGCAACAATAAATTATTATTATAAAGCTCTGCAGCTTTGCATTGAGCACTCTGCTTACCGGAAAATTACCCATCTTATTTATATATATATATAGTAGATGTATATACATATGTGTATATAATATCATCAAGAGCCGCTCCACATAAAGTTTAAACGTCATATAATCATCATAAAAACTTTATTAGAAAAGAAGAAGAATCAACCACTTACGTTTCGGGGAACGGCCCCTTCTTCAGCTGAAGAAGGGGCCGGTCCCCGAAACGTAAGTGGTTGATTCTTCTTCTTTTCTAATAAAGTTTTTATGATGATCATATGTGTATATATATATATATATATATATATATATATATATTTATAGATGTATATATGTTTATATGTATATATATATATATATACATATATATATATATGTGTGTGTGTGTGTGTGTGTGTGTGTGTATATTACTGTATATATGTACACATATATACTGTATATTAAAATAATCATTAATAATTCATGAGGAAAACACAAAAGATTTGGGCTCCTAATTAGTATGTTGTAAATCGGATACAGAATACTGACAAGAATTATCATTGATGTATGGTCAACTCTCTTTCTTTCCGACTCAACAGTCATTGTATGATTTGCCAGATGGATAATGGTAAATTAAATCTCGCAAAGTCAGGTAAAATTAACACCAAAAAAGAAACATACGCAATGCGGGTAAGGAGTTCCTTTAACCAGTATTAAAATCCACGAGATATATATTTTAAATTGTGGGAGCTTGGAGATGTGTTGAATGAAAGATGTACGTTCGTCAAGCTCTATCCTCAGAAAAACGAATTCTGAACCCCAGACGGGGATCGAACCCGCAACCTTCTGATGACCGTTGAGACGGTCTAACCATTGAGCTACCAAGACTCAGATGGTGAGCTAAGGTGCAAGTTCGATATATATGTGCAACCTGAGCGGAAGCCACCATATGTTAATGTGACCTATGAGACGTATATTTTGAATTGTGAGAGCTTGGAGATATATCGAATAAGAGATGAATGTTCGTCAAGCTCTGTCCTCAGAAAAACGATTTCTGAGCCTCAGACGAGGATCGAACCCGGATGATAAAAATTGTTAATAAAAATATTATTTGGCTAACATTTTCTCACTTAATTTACTGCTTTCTTCTTCATTGAAAACAATTGCAGCCTTTTCGTTCTATGTTCTATTACATTGTTACATGATGCAAAAGATTAATGTTTGATTGTCAGATCGTTCCCTGATGCAATACGCCAAGCCTTACCGGTATGTACTACAGTTGTTGCCATGTGCTCCCTTACCGTTAAGCGGCGACTGCATGCACGTCAAAGGTTGCAGAGTGTCTCTGATCGCTTTGCCCCTTTGACCATCATTTAAGTCTATTAGGCTTGGGTTATTAAGTATAGGTTATTTTGAGGCAACGAGGGGATATGTGATTTATTTACTGAGGGCGTAGCCCGAGGTGAATGAATCACATATCCCCGTGGATATAAGATCATAAGTATAAAAGTTCTCTTCATACCTACCAAAGGGTTAGTTGAAAAGCTAAAGAGTCCGTTTCAGACGTTTTACAAAGAAACAAGGACTGCTTCATGAATAGCCAACAACAAAGGAATTTAAGGTAGGCGATAGCGTTTCCCGAGCTAAGTCACGTGCTCTCAAGATAAGCAACTGCTCAGTTGTACTTAAAATGTGAGAAGTTTTACGTGTTTATAAGACTTGTTATACCATCGTTATCTCAGTTTCTTTTGTTCTCGAGCTGCTTATAACTGACTTATAAACCTGATAACGATATTCATGAACTTTAAACCGAAATTTCGTCATTTTTGTCCGTTTGTCGGGCAAATTAATTCCTTCTTTCGAAATTTCCCCAACGATGATATTATTCGGCTATATACCTTAACCTCCCTGTTTAAGCGATATGTCAACCTTTGGGCTTTGCCCTCAGGTTTATATATCGCTTAAATGCCTTGGTCATGGTATATAACCTTTACTTAAAATGTGTATTGTTGAAGTGTACTTGGTGTTTTTAATTTTTTTTAAATTAGAAGGAAGATAAAGAGTGGGGCGGGAAATATTACAGTGGAATATTTGGAGCGAATATCAGAGGGGAATACAAATTCATTGTTATACCATTGTCTTCCTTCATTGTTTATGGCTCCGCATTCCCCATTTACTGACAAAAAGTGCCACCAGTCTTTTAGGCAGTTAATTGACAGGGGCTATTGAATATATTTCCCAAAAAAAACAAAGAAACCGAGCCGTGTGGAATATAAGCTTGTATAGTCGTGGAATGATTACCCAGTTATTCCGCAGGTGTCTTGTTTTGGCCCACTTTCCCAATTACGAAAAAAAGAAACCCTATTTCTTTCCTTACTAACTATTGATCCTCATACCCTCCCAAATGTGCTAACGAAGATAAAGTTAAGACCTTTTCTTCTTGGACTAAGCTCAAATTAGTGGTTCATTAAAAATAAGGTTGACATCTTACCCAGTGCTCGTTCCAGTTTTTCGGCAACCACATCATTTCCCATGCGCTTGAGAATTCCTATCAGTTTGTTGACAGTATTTCCAGACTTGGTTCCCCAGTGAGACAGGACAGCACCAGCAGGATTTTTCTCTAGTTCAAACTTCTTTACTTTTTTTAAGTTGTAGCCCAGTTCTCCAGCCAATGTCTTGTAATCTCTGCCGGGATTTAGAATATTTAACTTGCGACAAACGTCTTGGTAAACGCTGATGTTCAGCTTTTCCACTTTCAGTTGTTTCTTGCCAGATCCTGACATTAAGAACATAATACAGAGATTTACTTGACAAACACTAGTACCCATTATACCAATTTGCACTACCTTCAATAGTAATAATAATAATAATAAAAATAATTATAATAATAATAATGTAGGAAATATGGCTTGGTATGATCATGCCCTTAAAGGAGTGATGGAATCTGAGATAAAGGTGTTAAGAGATTTCAGGATACAGTATGATTATCGCATAAAATGTCGAAAACCAGATATAGTTGTTGTGGAGAAAGGAGAAAAGACATGTTTAATAGCTGACGTTGCCATCTCTAATGAAAAAATGTTGAAGTGAAAGAAGAGGAGAATATTCAGAAGAATGACGAGCTAAAATGGGAAATTAAAGTGTTGTGGTCAATGAAGAAGGTAGATGTAGTACTGGTAGTTATCGGAGCACTCAGTACTGTGAGCAAGAAGCTGGAAAAATGGATAGATGGGTTAGGAATAAAACTTAAGATAGAAAATCTTCGGACGACTTCGGAAGAGCGAGAATATTAAGGAAGACTCTAGAAAGTTGAATGGACCAATGTCACCCTAGAGTACTGGTTGTAGACAGCTGACATTAAGGACTACCAGCAGAACATCAAGCTAGGTGAATTGAGCAACAACAAGAACAATAATAATAATAATAATAATAATAATATTATTATTATTATTATTATCATTATTATTATTATCATTATTATTATCATTATTATTATTATGTTTCTAAGGGCCAGAATATGAACTGGTTAATAGAAACATAATAATAATAATGATGAATAGAGGGGAGTTTGAAACAATAACGACACTCAAAAGAGTAGATAGGATAAGGTCAGGCCCGCCCAGAGGGAGGCAACTGGGAAAGTTTTAACCTAACTTCAAGAGGGGCCCAGGCCCCAAGCGCAAGAGGGGCCCCAGGCACAAGCTCAAGAGAGTCTCCCTCAGCATACTGATAAATTTATTTCCTTTACGTTTCAAATGAAGATCAAATAACTGAATAAGATCCACTATTTGTGTTTAATTGATCCTTTTTGTTCATTCATTTGAACGCTGGGCCCTTACGCGTTAAGCCAGGGCAGGACACACAACGTTATCCGAATAGTTATCTTCAGGCTCTCCAGCAAAGAATGCGAAGAAAGCATTATTGTCATGCGCAATATTGACCTGAATAACTTTGTATAAGGGGGCCCCCAAATTTTTATTTTGCCCAGGGCCCCACCAAGACTGTGGGCAGGCCTGGATAAGGTTCAGCATTATAATGCAGAAAGTGAAGAAGACTATTAAGTACTTTCAAACAACAAATGTCACAGACACAAATAATTGGCCGAAAGCAGTCAGCATGTATGTAGCAGAAAAATTGGGAGCGAAAACTACACGGAGTGATGGACGAAGCAAAGAACCATGGTGGAAGAGAAGGATAGAAAGAGATATCAAGAAATTGAGAAGGGATATAGGAGTGTTAGAGCGTAAAAGAAAAAGTGAATTACGATCACGAAAGAGGTATTCAGCCCTGGAAAAAAATATAGAACTAAAACTAAAGGAATTGGGACTGATTGAAGAGTTGAAACAACGAGTATTAGCAGAAAAGCATCAAAGATTCGACGATACGAAGAAAGAATTAAGCAGTACCGCCAAAATCAATTGTTCACCTTTGATCAGAACAAGGTTCATAGAAAGATAAATGCACAAATTAACATGGAAAAGATCATTCCTGACATGGCTAAGAGTAGAACATTCTGAAGTGAAATTTGGGATAATCCAAACAGTCATAGGGAAGATCCTGAGTGGCTAAAGAAAATGAAAGTTGAGAGAGCGAGCATAAATGTACAGCAAGAAAAGCATTGTTAAAAGATCTAACTTTCCGCCTTGTTTGCAGGAGGTTACTCTATATCATAGCGCTTATCGACAGGTGTATGCCAGCAGACAATGAAGTTTTAATTCGGGTGTATATTATAAAACAAACTCATAAAAGGGGTTTGCGAGAGAAGTCATCTAAAACGCTCGCCTATCGCTTAGTATTATATTCCCGAAATAAAATGATCGGCTTTAGCCACAGTAAAGTTAAGAAGGTGGGTAAGGATTGGGAACAGTTAAAAAAAGTTATAACTTTTAAATGAGTTTGGTTCGTTCCTTCATAGTTTTCCGCTCTTTTTCTTTCTTCCATTTCAGGCTTTTCGTTGATTGCTTGTCTTTTCGAATTGCTTTCTGAATGCTTAAATAGCATGCCTAGCATTCAGTAATTCATTCCTTTTTTTACAACAGTCATTATGTGCAAAGCAATATCACTGTTTTACATTAATTTCTTGTAAGAGATCTTTTAAACTGAAAAAATTTACCCGTAGTTCTTATTCATTTGCCTCAAGACCAGCTTTGCAATTTTCCAGCCAAAATTTCTCTCTGTACCCAAAAACTGCACTGAAAGGTAGGAAGCCAATGTTCTAATATAAGACCAAGTAACTTGGTCTGAAGATGATTTTGGAATATAATCGAAATATCACCATTTCACAGTTTTCATCTTTTGTTAACTTAAATCTTAAGTTGAAAGATGGCCTTGGTTTTCGGAATTTGCTTTCTCTTATATTTTTTGAAGTTGTCGGCTGGTAAAGGTTTTTCAATATTCTAATATAATTCGTCTTTTTACGGGCACATGTTCTACACTTACAAAGTTTATCAAAATCTAACATGTGTAATAAAAAACTACGTTTACCTGAACTTTTAGTCATACTTGTTTCTTCCTTAAATGCTTCCACTACCTCTGTATAAGATGAAAAAGGAGAATGTAAGTAGGACTTTTCGGAAATTTTTAATTTGTCTTAATTAATGTGTTTTTTACTTTGTGAGCAGAGATTACGAATGTGATCCTCAAGTATGGCAAATAACGAAATCTCCTCGAAACTTTACAATTTGAATATGGTCAACTACTCTCGTTTTACTTTGGAACCTGCAGGTGTTCTAAATAAAGGTCATAACAGAAAAATTCACATGAAACATACAGAATACAAAAATGTTGGACCGGGCGAATAAGTCCGTTGAAACGCTAAGATGGGGCCAACCGAGAGAACTGCAAATATACAAAATGCAAATATACAAAATGCAAATATACAAAATGCAAATATACAAAATGCAAATATACAAACTGCAAATATACAAAATGATAACGAAACAACACATTAGACTGATATCTCGGAAACAGTTTGAAGGAAACTTTCACTATGAGAAATACTTACAATATAAACCCAACGTTTCAATACTTGAGTCTAGTGCCATCATCAGGGGTAAGTGTGTTCGTCGACAAGAGCTTTATTTATATCAGCGTTGATATGTTAACGTCAGTCCGGGTTGATTATTGTCTGCCCTCCGCGTGTATCAAGGAATAGATCTCATTCACCTCTGTTAGTTGCGTTATTAGTTCTATTTGTGTGCCTCGACTATTACCAAGATCTCCTCAAATTGCTGGGGTTGGATATAAGAACACGTGGCACGTTTTTTCTTTCATATTCTCAACTCAGAACATTTGATAATCCCGAAGTAAAACCGGGGTTGCAACAACTGTCATTATGTCATCTACAATACGTTCGCTTGCCACTAAGATTTAGTTGATAGAACAATGTCTTTGAGGCTTAATTTCCTAGAAGCAAAATTTAAAAAAAAAACTTGTCAAAAGATTACAGAAAGCTTAGAAAAGATATACCTGTAGGAGGAAAGACCGATCTCACTTTAACTGGGACATCTTGAGCTTTGCAGACAACTGTTTTGTTGTAGCTATTTGGTTTGTTCATAAGCCTCTCGAAGTCCATTTCGTGATGACACTCGTTGCATTGGTGACATTTATTGTAAATTGTGTATCGAAGTTCAGGCCACAATTCCCTCACCATCTTTGCAAAGATCTGGTGAAGACGTATGACAGCTTTCCACAGGCTGTTTACTTGGCCACTCTTTCCAATCCTGGCTGTAAATTCAATCGTGTCCGTTGGGAAACTATGCTTCGTTACACAGAATTTCACCTCGTCTGCTTCCTCCATATCATAAACTCCAAAGAATCCTTCCTTCCAGTGAAACATGTAGTCCGAACTTTGATGGGAACGGACTATTTGCCGTTCAAATAGGCCAACAGGAACGCTGCTGTAAAATTTATACTCACTTTTTGCTTCAAACTCGTCCTTGGATGCAGTTCTTGGCCATTTAGCTTCAATGGCAGTTGGACGATCGTTTGGCATAAGTGCTGGAATTAACGTGTAGTTCTTGCCAGTTTCTTTTCCTTCAATCTTTGCTTCTTTCACCGTCATATGATAACCGACGTCAAAATGATAAAGAAGAGGAGCAAGCTTCTTATACTCTGTTTCTTCAGGAACTGCATTATACCAAATGCATCGTAGGAGGGACTCTGAAAGTAATCCACGTTCAATCAGTTCCTTCTTTTCTCTTTCAAACTTTCCGGCGTCCATGTTGCAAACTTTGAAATCGTTTTTGTACTGAAGGTGAGAATATAAATCGTGGTGAACCACATCCTTGATCAACATGATCAACCATTCAGGATCTGGAAACACAAAATCTCGAAGCTGTTCTACGTGATCAAATCGTAAAACCTTTCCAAGAGTAACCAGATAATCAACGACAGCGCGCAAAATCGATTTTCTCTCAGAATCTTTTTCAAATTCTTCATCGTGATTACAAAACCAGCTTTCCATCTCGTCAAATGTTACGTATTGTGGGCCTTTCCTTTCTTTCATTTTTTTTCTTAAGTCTGGCAATAGTTCTTCAATTTTCACCCATAATGATGGCAGAGTAGTGCTCAGATGAGGAAAAAAAACTGTGTCACTTGCAATTCGGAGCAGTTCCTGTCGCAAGAAAATTACACCGTTTCTACCAGATACATTCTAACTAAAGGTATGATGGAAAACACACCAAGGTGTGTTATTTTAACACAAGTTTTGGGGGGCATTTTATTAGCACACCCTAGAGTCAAAAAAACACATCTTAGTGTTTAAGAACCCCAGTAATGCCAAGAGGGGGTGAGTGGGCTCAAATGGACCCCAGGTCCAGAAAAAATCAGCGGGCCCTGTCGGCTGGAAAGTACAAAACTGAATTCAGATTTTGTATTACTGAAATAAAGGTTATTCGTCGTGTGCTGATGTGCCATCAGTGGTTCTTAGTAAAATAAGATAATATGACAATATGATCATTTTCACATTCCAGTTTGACAACTTCCATGTTCCACACACGGAAAGATAACATGCCATTAATGTGCGCGGTTCAACCTTGAAGAAGTACCTTAGAGAATAGACAGTATAAACTCATCATTCATGGAATATTGAATTAACTAGATGTGACAGAATGTTTGAGAAACCTGCTGTAAAATTTTGAGCCTTGTATTACCTGTATTTATTAATTTAAATTTTGCATTATTTTACTATTTTGTCCATTTCTTAAGTCCATACAGTGAGGTATTAGTGCATTACCATCAATTCATTGGGCAAATTAAATGTCTTGTAAAAAAATCCTTAAAATTAAAGAATACAAAGCTTCATTCTGCCTAATACTTAGTGAGGATAGTCAAAATAACTTTCAGCTGGGGCGACTACTAACTTCTCTACCTCTCCCCCCTGGGGCCAGGAGCCACTCTCAGCAGAACTGTGAAAAACAACACACCTTGGCATGTTACAAAACACAACATGAAAAGTTAAGAAACACACCTTGGCATATTTCAAAAAACACCTTTAAATGGCACACCTTGAGGGTACACCTTTTATACAAAACAACAATTGTTAATTTAACACACCTTTGAAGTAAAATGTACTTTTGCACATGACACACCTGTTACATTACCACTACCTTCAAACAATAACACACTTTTCAAACAACACACCTTTGCCAGTTGGTTTGCCAAGCTACAGGCCTTGCTGAACTGAAATTATGAGTCAAAGGCAAACCATGCATGTTCTGTTTCATGTTCTAATTTTTTCCATGCTCATACTCGCTCTAATGATTTTAAGATTAAAAATAATCCTGCTGTAACTATGCGAGAAAATATGATTCATGATTTGTACAAATATGAAGAACAAGTTGACTCATGGTCCAAGAAAAAATTAACAAGGTGGTAATGTCTTTTTCACGGACCTTTATGACAGTAGTGGTCTTTTTCTGGGAATTTCCTAAAAATCTAAGTCGATATTTTATGTTTTACTTTGGTTTTTGACTGATGATTTTGAGTTCAATGATCAACATCATTTGAAAGTGCTTCTTTGAATTTTTTTTCACTGGCCTTTGTCATCAGTTCTTGGTAATGGCAAATGCTTCAACCCTCCCAGAGTTACATGACCCAGTTGTAAACCATATTAACCAAACTATCACTAATGAGCTTCATGTGGTCTGTGAAACCAATATAGCTGCTGCTATCAAATCCAAACAAAATCTAAAATTAACACACCAACTAACACATCCACCACCAAACATATTCCATGAAGTACATAACTATTTGTTAAACAAAACATCTTTCAGTAAGCTGTCCTATATAACGCACCTTAAGTTGCAATGAACATCTCATCTTATTATTTATTTATTTACATGTAGCTTAAGCTTAAGGTGTGTAGAATAGCAATATTGAATGTTTGTTAAATATCACACCTTAAGGTGCTTTAACTTAAACACCTTAGTTGGTCTGAAAAAGGGTTGCCAATGGATGTAGAAAACCACATCAAGGCATGTTGAAAACTCACCATGGTGTGTAAGGAAAACGCACCTTAAGATCTGTTTCATAACATACTTTTTACGGTGTACGTAATTTTGAACAATAACTTTTGCTAAAATGTCCAGATAAGAAAACAAGACCGTGTCACTTACACTTTTCGGCATACTCAAATCCTCATCTATGGCAGATGCAACAACAATTGCTGTTTCCGAGTTAGAGGGACTCGTATTCTGATCTGATACAGACACAAGGCTGTTAGGGAGTACCGGCCTCTTTCTTGTCGCTAAATCAAGCTTCTTAATTCGATTGATGTTGTAAGGATCCCTGTTGTCAATCTGTTCTTTATCTCTTTTTATTGCTGCTATATCAGCAGTTTCTTGTTTGGTAATTTCTTTCAACATATGCTCACATCTATCTTTCACACTGCTTTCTTCAACTAGGTCAGATTTTGTAGCAGCCACCATTATTACTGGCCGGAGTACAATGCTCTTTAACTCGTCAATCCACTTGCCAGCATTTTCATGATATGATTTATTATCAGTCATTTCATACGCTAACAAATCCACAACCAAAAGAAACAAGGAATGTTCTTCAACGAAGTAATGGCTTACACTTTGGTACTCCATGTGACCACCGAAGTCCCACATTTCTAGTTCAAGATCTTCATTCGTAGGATCGGGAAACCACTTTCTAATCTCAACACCTTCAGTCCTCTCCTCTGGTTCTGTCAACTTTGACTGTCCCATCAATAAACTGTTAATCAAACTCGTCTTTCCAGCACCAGAATTTCCAATCACCTGCACCCTAAGCCGTTTAGAGTGAACTGTACCGAACTTGGCAATGTCTTTGAAATATTTTAGTATCGCACGAGGGTCGTCGCAGATAACTTGTGGTGGCTTACCTAGCACATTGTCTTTAAGGTTAAATTTCACATTGTTGTCGATTAAGGTGGTAAAACGTTCAGGCAATTCTTTTAGTTTGTTTGAACGCATATCACAGTAGGAAAGTCTAGGAAGTTCAAATATACCATTTGGTACATGATTGATTCCACAGTTCTTTAACCGTATTGTTTCCAGTTGTGATGTAGTTTGGATGGAAAATCCTTTGTCACCAAAATTATTGAAGGAAAGGTCCAGATCTTCTAAACTAATACAATTTTCCAGTCCATCCGGGAACTTTTCAAGACCACACGAACTCATATTCAGCTTCTTCAAATTCTTCAGTGCAGTAATAGAAAATGGTTGCTTGCCAGCGGAGTAGTTGTCATGAAGGTCCAGATCTTCTAAATAAATGCAATTTTCCAGTCCATCCGGGAACTTTTCAAGACCACACGAACTCATATTTAGCTTTTCCAAATTCGTCAGTCCAGTAATAGAAAATGGCAGGTTGCCAGCGGAGTAGTTGTCATGAAGGTCCAGATCTTCTAAATAAATGCAATTTTCCAGTCCATCCGGGAACTTTTCAAGACCACACGAACTCATATTTAGCTTCTCCAAATTCGTCAGTACAGTAATAGAAAATGGCTGCTTGCCAGCGGAGTAGTTGTCATGAAGGTCCAGATCTTCTAAATAAATGCAATTTTCCAGTCCATCCGGGAACTTTTCAAGACCACACGAACTCATATTCAGCTTCTCCAAATTCGTCAGTCCAGTAATAGGAAATGGCTGCTTGCCAGCGGAGTAGTTGTCATGAAGGTCCAGATCTTCTAAATAAATGCAATTTTCCAGTCCATCCGGGAACTTTTCAAGACCACACGAACTCGTATTCAACTTCTTCAAATTCTTCAGTGCAGTAATAGAAAATGGTTGCTTGCCAGCGGAGTAGTTGTCATGAAGGTCCAGATCTTCTAAATAAATGCAATTTTCCAGTCCATCCGGGAACTTTTCAAGACCACACGAACTCATATTCAGCTTCTTCAAATTCGTCAGTCCAATAATAGGAAATGGCTGCTTGCCAGCGGAGTAGTTGTCATGAAGGTCCAGATCTTCTAAATAAATGCAATTTTCCAGTCCATCCGGGAACTTTTCAAGACCACACGAACTCATATTCAGCTTCTTCAAATTCTTCAGTGCAGTAATAGAAAATGGCTGCTTGCCAGCGGAGTAGTTGTCATGAAGGTCCAGATCTTCTAAATAAATGCAATTTTCCAGTCCATCCGGGAACTTTTCAAGGCCACACGAACTCATATTCAGCTTCTTCAAATTCGTCAGTCCAATAATAGGAAATGGCTGCTTGCCAGCGGAGTAGTTGTCATGAAGGTCCAGATCTTCTAAATAAATGCAATTTTCCAGTCCATCTGGGAACTTTTCAAGACCACAGTAATTCATATTCAGCTTCTTCAAATTCTTCAGTGCAGTAATAGAAAATGGCTGCTTGCCAAGGTGGTAATTCCAACAAAGGTCCAGATCTTCTAAACTAATGCATGTTTCTAGTCCATCCGGGAACTTTTCAAGACCACACGAACTCATATTCAGCTTCTTCAAATTCTTCAGTGCAGTAATAGAAAATGGCTGCTTGCCAGCGGAGTAGTTGTCATGAAGGTCCAGATCTTCTAAATAAATGCAATTTTCCTGTCCATCCGGGAACTTTTCAAGACCACACGAACTCATATTCAGCTTCTTCAAATTCGTCAGTCCAATAATAGGAAATGGCTGCTTGCCAGCGGAGTAGTTGTCATGAAGGTCCAGATCTTCTAAATAAATGCAATTTTCCAGTCCATCCGGGAACTTTTCAAGACCACACGAACTCATATTCAGCTTCTTCAAATTCTTCAGTGCAGTAATAGAAAATGGCTGCTTGCCAGCGGAGTAGTTGTCATGAAGGTCCAGATCTTCTAAATAAATGCAATTTTCCAGTCCATCCGGGAACTTTTCAAGACCACAGTAATTCATATTCAGCTTCTTCAAATTCTTCAGTGCAGTAATAGAAAATGGCTGCTTGCCAGCGGAGTAGTTGCCATGAAGGTCCAGATCTTCTAAACTAATGCAATTTTCCAGTCCATCCGGGAACTTTTCAAGACCACACGAACTCATATTCAGCTTCTTCAAATTCTTCAGTGCAGTAGTAGAAAATGGCTGCTTGCCAAGGTGGTAGTTCCAACAAAGGTCCAGATCTTCTAAACTAATGCATGTTTCTAGTCCATCCGGGAACTTCTCAAGACCACACGAACTCATATTCAGCTTCTTCAAATTCTTTAGTCCAGTAAGAGAAAATGGCTGCTTGCAAAGGTCGTAGTTGTGGTCAAATTCCAGATGTTCTAAACTAATGCAATTTTCCAGTCCATCCGGGAACTTTTCAAGACCACACCAACTCATATTCAGCTTCTTCAAATTCGTCAGTGCAGTAATAGAAAATGGCTGCTTGCCAGCGGAGTAGTTGTCATGAAGGTCCAGATCTTCTAAATAAATGCAATTTTCCAGTCCATCCGGGAACTTCTCAAGACCACAGTAATTCATATTCAGCTTCTTCAAATTCTTCAGTGCAGTAATAGAAAATGGCTGCTTGCCAGCGGAGTAGTTGCCATGAAGGTCCAGATCTTCTAAACTAATGCAATTTTCCAGTCCATCCGGGAACTTTTCAAGACCACACGAACTCATATTCAGCTTCTTCAAATTCTTTAGTCCGCAAACAGAAAATGGCTGCTTGCCAAGGTGGTAGTTCTCCTTGATGGCCAGATCTTCTAAACTGATGAGATTTTCCAGTCCTTCAGGATAAGCATTTAATTTACAACGGAAAATCGTAAGTCGCTTCAGTTTCACAAGTTCACGAACTGAAACTGATTGATCCTGGAAATCATTGAAATACAACCCAAGTATCTCCAGCTCTTTCATCGTGGTTATGGCGGAAGGAAAGGTCGTCAATCCGCAGTTGTACAAGATAAGTTTTCGTAGATTTAAAACATTGCATGATAACTGGAAATGATCACCTATCGGGTCATCAAAGATGTATAAATCTTGAAGGTTGTGTGCTTGATCCATTTGTGTTGGTAAAATCTTCTTTCCATCGGCACATAACAAGAACTTTTCAAGCTTTGACATATCCTTAAGCGAAATTTCGCGGCATTTTGATGAAACGTCAAGCTGAATTACTTCACTGTCTGACGTTTCTAAAGCAATATCCTGTAAAGAAATTTCAGGAAAACTTTCGATGCACTTTGTCTCATCTTCATTCTCACCAACATTTACAGTTAACGTGTCTCCTGGTTCCCCACTCGCAATAATCAGTTCTTCTAAATCATTAACAGTGTCCTTATCAAGACGATTAATTACACCAGTTTCATAATGTCTCAGTGTCAGTCGCAGCAATTTCTTTTTGCTTGAAGGGAAAAGTGGATCTTGGAACAATACTTTGCATCGTATGTCCAGACGAATTAGACCATGTTGATCAGTCTCGAGCTGGCAGGTCTTCCACAAGTATTTGTTGTATTCAAATGTTTTGGAAGCTGGGTTGTCGTCCTTGAACTCGTCAAATGCGCTTATTGAAACATGGCGACCCAAATTACCGATGCTATTTTCCAGCCACTTGGGCACACTTCGATGAAAAAGCAGAATTTTCTTGACTTGTGAATTGTTTAAAACTTCGGAAGGAATAGGTTCCTCCGAAACACCGCTAGTTCTAAGGTCAATCACTTCTCCGCTCTGATCATTGTTTGAACACTTGAAAACGTTTCGCGTCAAAGAACTTTCACCCATTTTCAAGACCTCTCTCGTTAAAATGTAATAGTGCTTCCTTGAATTTAAACGGTATCAACAATTTACGCGAAACTGTAATAGCACCGTGAAGGAAAAATGTCGATTTTCGATTTACTCCTGTAAATGCAAACGGGATTATTTCTTATATTTAAACTGGAAAAAATCGGTTTAGAAATTGTTAAATGAAAAATGACATCCATTGACGAAGATTAAAACAAACAAAAGACAAATACCACAAAAAGTAACAAGGGAGTTCATGCAAACACTACGGCAACGTCTTCTTTAACGTGTTCATACAATAGAAATTTTCATTCAAGAAAGGAATTAATCAAGTTCTAGTCCCAAGTGTATTTTCAACGCCGTCCTACTTTTGCACGGTACTTCGTCCAGAGCATTTCCGCTGTTTCATGGCTACGATAGCACTTAGAACGTGGAAGATCTTTGGTCGTTTAAATGTTTACAAGAAGATCAGAGCTGCCGAGAAAAGTTTCAGAGGAGTAAAAATAGCATTGACAGTTCATTACACCGTTAATGGAATGTCATTCTACCGAAATGCTGAAAAATTGATCTAAGTTCTTAAACGGCGTCGCCCTACTGGCTTGCTTAAACTCCCTGCTGTTTCACATTGTAAGGAATGCAGATTTAAACAAACAAGGATTATGCAGGGGAGAAACTCATGAAGGATCTGTGGCTAAAGTACTTGTTTAATAATGTGAATGTATACGAAGAATAAACTGGAATAAAGGACAAACATGGCTTTAAAACAATACTCGTGCAAAAGAAATAAGGCACTGGAGTTTATATAACAGTATAGTTTACTATCTGTAGTGTAGGCTTGTGCAACACACATAGCATCAAGATCACTACTCGAATTGTATTGTTTCTCACCACTTCTTCCGTTCACATCAAGTTATCATTTACTATGCAATATCAGGTAACCTAATTACAACAGTGAACACTTCACTCATTTACACACCAACAGAATTAAAAATCTCCATAAAAATTACACAATAAATACGAGTACCTTAAAAGTTGACCTCTTCCGCTATTCGTAGATTCTCCGTCCAACGAGCACTGTTGGTCCTTCGCTCCATCTAGTATTTCGCTCAACTAAATAACAAAATTAGGATTGATATGGCAGTTATTGCACGAAAATCTTGATTGAAAGACGAATATTAGTGTCCAGCAAATGACTTCAAGGCATGACGTAACTACTGATGAAAGGTATAAAAATTTATTAATAACGTTTCGTTGCTTTAAAGCGCAACATGATCAGAGCGGTGTAAGGTCATTACAAGAAATATGTATGTACATATATATATATATATATATATATATATATATGTATGTATGTATGTATGTATATATATATATATATATATATATACATATATACATATATATATTTAAAATAATGAATTTAAAATAAAGCTAGCGAACAGACCCACATATAGTCAACAAAATCCCAGGAATGTCCATCGGATTATTCAACCAAATATTGATATTCTGACATAAGGAACATAAAAAGTTTTAACCTCGATTTGGCTGGCTATAAAACATTTTGTTCTTAAAGGGTTTGCTGGAGATTTGTAATGTGTTTGTTTTTTTTTCAATACGTCCATAAATCACGTTGCTTGTTGGTGTACAAAACTTAATTGCTGATCACGATCACTTGATTCAGACGGGAGATCAAACGTCAAATTTCAAATTACTCACTTTCTCAAAACATTTCATTTTACTTTACTGTTGCGGAGTTCAGTTCGACCTCCCAAAACTGCGATTTATATTTCATATCCACCGCTTGATGTAAACATTAGAAAGGTCAAGCAACACAGAGTTGATTCATTTTACTTTAAGTTAGGCACCGGAATTGAATTGAAAGATAAGTACCATCCCAGCCAATCGCTCTAATTACTCGATCACGTTTCCTGTTTTTGCCCACAGCTTGGCCAACAAGGCACCGGAGGGATGTGCCCACTAAATTTCACTCAGCTGGTCTTGTAATTCTGAGAAATATCACACAAAACTTGATAAAATACTTCAGGATCAGTCTCAGAGGGACTAAAATGCAGAATTATTTTTAGTTGTCTTACCCCTAGGGCAAAAATTCTCCGTTTCTGTGCTATATGATCTCAGTAGACTTCCCCCAGGAAATCTTCTCGTTCGGCTGGGCTCTGCACACTTACTTGCTTAAGGCTACCACTAGCACTCGTTCTCAACCACATATAGAAACGCTTTCCAACTGTTGGCACTTTTTTTGACTTTTATATAACAAATAGCTTCCGTTTTACGGTTGCCTGGTCGGTTATAGATGCACAGGAAACGTCAACATATAATCAAAATTGGCTCCAAAGTGAGACTAGGTCGAGTGGCTCACTAATGTTCAAACCAAGCTATGACATCTTTTGTGTGTCTATAAATGAAAGAAAGAGGGCAACATAGAAAACGTTCGTTTTACACAGTTAAAACGAAGTTGAAGCTCTCGTAAAATTTCTAGGGTATCGACCATCCATCATCTATGATCTGCACAATAAAAAAACAAAGCAATTACACAGCTTGGATATATTGGATTGAATTTTTTGCGAGGGATGTAGTTTCTAAAGCAATTAACTTGAACAACTAACATTGGCCATCAAAAGTAAGCGAAAAATTCGACAAAAATTTGAATCCTGCACAAACTTGCTTCAAGCCAAATCAAGCAGAGAAGTACGTCAGAACTTGCAGCGATTTCTATTCTTGCTTGGTCTACAACATACCATGATCTAGTTTCTGACATTTTCGAATTAAGTAATCCATTAGAAAGTTCAAATGCTATCCATTCATCCATACCGCTATAACGAATTCTGTTACCAAGAAAAGTTTAAAACGAAACCGGAATATGTGGCGTGTAAGACAACCTTGAACCTCAACAATGCGATAGCTCGCGAAACCTGTTGTCATAGTGAGTGAAGACTTTCAAATTAATGGTCTGCCAAAATACTTAAGGTTGGTAGCGGTGACGGGCGAGTTGCAGGTTGATATTCTAACAAAGTTTCACCATATATCCGCATCTTAAACATACCATAAACCATGATAAATGTCTCAACGATTCATTTATCATAAGTCAGTGTGTAAACTTACCTCTCCCATGTTCTCGGTATATTTTGCTTCGATGAATGTTCCCAACTTGTAGGCTGATTAACAGCTCATCTCCTTCGCTTCTAAAACAAAATGTCACCTCCAAAACTTACTTAACTTCTGCCTATGCTCAAATGGACGGCGATAAAAGGATGGACTTACGACAGATGTTTACGGCTGGAAACCGAATACTTCACTCGTATAAATGAGTGTTGTTTGACTGATTTATGAGACGACCAAACCTACCTTACTCTTCGTGACCTCTCGTTTTAACAATACGATCAGTCTCATTCTTGTACTCTTCCTTGATAACCTTGACTTAAGCTGTGCACCAAAGAACTTAAATGTGCTCCTTCATTTTTCATACCAACGAATATCCTCGAAATCTTTCAAGTTAAAGTTGCAGATATATGCAAAGGTTTGAAATCAACTTGAACTACGTGCATGCTGAATACGTACTGAACTTTCAAGGGCTGATTCACATATTTAAAAGGGAATTGTCGGCAGTCAATTGCCAGTTCCGCTTATTACGCTTGCTTAGGGAAACTACCGTAATACTTTGCAGTACTGTCTCGTTCATGTAAATGTTTAATTCCTAAGTTAGTATTCTTTATCAATCATGCATTTATATGTTTACATACAGTGAACTTCATAAGTCACAGTAAATCCTAAAAAACTCTTTTCTCAAAAAGGAAACGAAGATTTCTTTTATTTCCTTATTCATTGTGGTAGTATGCCATCAGTATTGAAGGCTGATGTTTACAGATCACAGCTGTCTACCAACTGTACTCGGATCAGAGTCAGCTGAAGCAGTTAAACCTAGGTGACATCAAACGGTAAAGCACTGCAAAGCAACCTACGTTGAGGTTCTTGAAGGCTTGGCCAAACGAGACTTTAGAAGTTAAAATAGAACGTAAATGTACGAATTTCCTTCGAGATTTAAGTTTATAAAGCCACTAACTTGAGAAGCTAACGTTGACAACCAAACGCTAATGAAAAACAATGCCAGAGCAGGGACAAAATGCACTAAAGTTTAAATCCGCTCATACTTTCTTCAAATCAATACAAGCAGATAACGCGGATGTATGTCAAAAATTCGGCGATTTACATAGTGGTTTGTTCAAAGACTTACCTTGATCTAACTCCAGACATTTTTGCAGTTCCATCAATCCATTGGGCAGCTCAAATGTTATCCAACCATCCACATCGCTTTTTAACTATGTTTAATCAAGCGAATTTCTAAACGAAAGCGGAAGATATAGCGCAAGACATACTGGCTTGAATCTCAAACTTACGACACCTTGCGAAACCTGTTGTTACAGCGAGTAAAGATTTTTAAACTGTCTGTCAAAATACCGAAGATTGATAGCGCTGAGAGGCGAGCTGTTCTTTCATATTCTAGCAACGTATCAGCTTAAATACTCAGATGAAAGACGTGTGCAAATGTCTCAATGATTCACCTTCCATGCAAGAGTTCGCCTTTTAACTAACCTCTCACATGTGCTTGGTATATTTTAACAGGATGACTGAATGTTCCCAACTTGAAGACTGATTAATAGCTCAACTGATTAACTTCCAAAGCAAAACCTCGCTTCCAAAACTTTCGTTACCCCGAGACGCTCAGATTGAACTGTCGATTATGCTCAAATGGACGCCCATAAAACGCTGGTAAATTAATACAGGAAATTCTCTTTAACCTGTCATTTTATCATGCCACAATCTGATTATTCTACACTCCTTCACAGTAATAACAATCAACGTTGTTTCTACTTCCACAACTGTTTTATAAGAATAGGCAAAATCTACCTTGAACGACGTGATCTCGTTTCAACCATACGATCTTTTACTTAATCTGAGAAAAGGATATATCCTAAAAAATATTATCTATTAAGGTCTCAAAGTACTTGGAGTTTGATGTTTTGACAGTAGAATGAAGACAAACGCCCACAACTTGGGTCAAAAGTTCAAGACTCAACAAACTAAGTATTTGTCATCAAGATATAATTTAATACAGTAAGAATTCTTCAAAGGGTTTCTTTTCTGTATTGGAGGAGAAGAATATGCTTAGACTTGGTTTATATCACAGGTTGTCGGTCGTATCCGTAAGCGTATACTCAGTGTATGATCGTTTGTCACTCGTAATGAGGGAGCGAAATAATTTGTAATGTAATGTACAGTAAAACTCGCCTTAGTCGGATTCGATTGCGCATCAAAATTTCATCCGAGTTAAGCAAAATCCGAGTTATGTGTTACTCGGATATAAAGTTAGAAATCAACGGGACTTTTTGATGCATCAGAGATAGCCGAAGATCCGAGTTTAGCGAGTCCGACTTAGGCGAGTTTTACTGTATTTAATACAAAATAACATCAATTGTAAACTAAATTCCGCGAAGGGGTTGTTTTGGCTTTCTCCTCAAGAAATCTTAAAATTTAAAAACCTTTTAGTGTCCATTTTATTAATTCTAATCATCACTCTGATGATCTCCTGCAGCAGAACCCCATGGAAACCATTGTATACTGTGTAGTTCACACTTTTCTATCATTTTCTTCTATCCCAATATGGCATTTGTGTATTTGCCTCAAACTACAATTTTCGTTTAAAATGTCATTGGTTTTTATAGGTCTTCAGTTCGATAAGGTTTGTTCCTCATGTTACTTCTTAGATTGAGTACCCCAAATTTCCACTTTCCAGGTTCCACATGGGTAGATTTCACACCTCTTGACGTGCTGGTTCCTTCAAGAAAATCTTTCATTACCCATAGTTACGCACGTTTACTATCATTAAAAATCCATATTTTATATGTCTGACAGCTCCAAACTCGTTCTCAGTTCGAAACTTTCCTGGGGTCGCCACGATAACGTCAGATCCTCCTTTTATTTCATGAGGAAAATTTTCAATATTTTAAATCTACCTGAACCAAAGTTTCAAGACAAATCACCCGAGTTCTCGACCGAATATCACTTCCGCAGACCACTTAAACATTGCGTTTCCGTTCACCACCAATATTTTCGTCAGTTAACAGGGAAGATTTCAAAGAACCGGCGTATTCCGTCTGTATCGCTTGATCCATTTCAGAGTAACTTATAAAATCTATTCGTATGTACTATTCACAAAAGGACTGACCGCTCTGTCTCCTGGTATTGAGATAAGAAGCAATGCTTAAATTCAATATTTCCCGATACAGAACGTATACGAATTTTGTAAATTATTTCTAAAACATGTATAATTCTACCAAAAATCATCAACTATCAGTTATACACAAGCTTAAGAAGACGAATCCTGTCGAAAAAGGACGTCAAGGCAATTCAACTTGGTGAAAAGAAAAACAAAAGATTTTTTTTTAAAACAAACCAAGGTCATTCAACGGACAAAGTGTCCCAATCGCTGTATTAACCAATCAGTGTTGGCGTGCGATACACTTTATTTTGTAATAGATGTTCCACAGGCAGCCCAGGAGTGAATGTAGCTGACTTGAGTATTTGTAAATGTCGTTATCAAAGCTATGTAAGCTGTATTTACTCTGTTTGTGGTAGGCAAACAGAAGAGAGAACTCAGAGAAGCTATTTGACTAGAGCGAATTCAAAACTCGCCTCGCTCCCCTTACTGACGGCTTCGCGCCAGTAGCTTTCAAGATTGTTTTTAAAATTTAGGTAAAGTTGGCAAGTAACTTCACACTTTGACACCAAACACTTCAGGAAACACTCAAGTAGTTCAAATATAGTCAGCAAAGTGGCCAAAAATAAGCAACATCTTGAGCACCGATACGTGAACTACCCACGCACAAACTGGTAAATTTCAAAATAGTGTGGAAAGACGAGAAACGAACAAAAGTTTGCAAGTTTTTACCGTAAATTTTGCCTCTCCCTATATATACGGGATCAAATTTCCTGCTACTGGTCACTTATTTCAAATCTTGAAACGCACGTTCATTGGTCATCACAAGCTACTGAATAGTGACGTCCGCCGAGTTAAACTGAGTAACAGGAGGATTAGCTAAACAAGCGACAAAAATTTTGAGCACAGTGAAATAAAATCAAATATTTTCTAAAAGAAAGAAGGTGAAGAATTTGGAAAGAATACTGTCACGGGGATAAGGAACAAGTACGTTTTCTTCATAAAACGTTGTAGGCAACGACAATAAAAACAGAGGAAGTTAGAAAGATTTTTGCTGAGGTAGGTAAATAAATTTTGTGTTATTATTCTGTGAAGATGAATTTGAAGATATTTTTCTTCAGCAATAAAGAATATTAAAACCTGCTTAAAAATTTTCATATATGCCAGTGTTTTGTTTGGACGGTTGTAGAAGCAGCAAGATGGATAAGCTGGGGTCTGGGAAATTTTACCGTTCCACACTTACAGTACGCTTGGTGAGTTTGTAAGTTTATTATTGTTGCCGTCGTTGTTGAACGTTGTATTTCTAATTTGACTCTGCACCAGTTGCTGAAAATCAAGGTTAATGCGAGTATACAGCTTCACTCCAGTGAGAAGCGATGGGGAAAAGTAAAAGTGACTAGAATAAAAAAGGATTCTCCATGCTTTTCTTCATGTAAAACATGCTACGGTGCCTTCCTTCCCTCTTTATGTTTAAGAACGGATTTTACAACTTTTGACCAGTTAACATAAACTGTGTAACATAATTCGCTATAACAGAATAAACAAAAAATATAAGAAGACAATCCAGTATCAGTTCGGTAGAACTTCTTCAATAACTATGATCTTAGTGTCATTGGCTGTCGACAGAACTAATTACTTCTCTTAAAGGTGAAATGTAGTCTTACAGCAGAATACAGCCAAAAACTTTTATCTCTCTATCGAAAGGTTTTCTACCCTGCCGGCACAAGAAAAAGTGTATGCGAAGGAACATTGAACTTGTTAACAGAAACACAGGAGCCGACCTATATGATCATCAGCTGACTGTACTTGTGCTGAATCTTATAAACCATAGATATAAGAACAAAATTGATCTTTATGCAGTTCCAATTTAGTTAAAACAAAGAAAGTTAAGTTATGTAAAAACAAGCCCCAATACAGCACTAAATTTCCCACTCACAAGTAACCAAGAAAATAACGAACTGAACTTCAAACAAGTGAAAAAAAGTTCGTCACCCTGATTCATGGCTCCTAATGCTTCGTAATCAATAACAAAAGACAAGATCGAAGCTGGTTTCGACTAAGAGGTAAAATACAACTGGTAGTAATAAAAAAATTCGTCAAGAAAGCCGTAAGGCAATCACAATGCCGCAAACAAAGCTCTACATCTGCAGCAAGCTGTAACATTCATAATTTAGAAAGTTCTTCATGCTTTGTCGAGAAAGAAAGCACGGAGAATCCTGGTTTTTTCGTGTTACAACTTTGACTTTTGGCAGTCGCTTTTCACTGGAGTGAAGCTGTGTGCTCGCATTAACCTTGATTTGCAGCAACTACGACGACCATTTATCAAATCGAATTGGAAATACGACGTTCAACAACGACGGCAACAATAATAAACCTACAAACCCACCAAGCGTGCTGTAAGCGTGGAACTGTAAAATTTCACAGACCCCAGCTTATCCATCTTGCTGCTTTTACAACCATCCAAACAGAACACTGGCATATGTAAAATTACTTAAGCTGGCTTTAATATTCTTTATTGCTGAAGAAAAATATCTTCAAATTCATCTTCACAGAATAATAACACAAAATTTTACCTACCTCAGCGAAAGTCTTTCTAACTTCCTCTGTTTTTATTGTGGTAGCCGACGTTTTATATAGAAAAAATACTTGTTCCTTATCCCCGTGACAATATTCTTTCCAAATTCTTCACCTTCTTTCTTTTAGAAAACATTTAATTTTATTTCGCTGTGCTCAAAATTTTTGCCGCTTGTTTAGCTAACCACCCCTGTTGTTCAGTTTAACTCGACGGACGTCACTATTCAGTAGCTTGTGATGACCAATGAACGTGCGTTTCAAGATTTGAAATAAGTGACCAGTAGCAGGAAATTTGATCCCGCATAAATAGGGAGAGGCAAAATTTACGGTAAAAACTTGCAAACTTTTGTTCGTTTCTCGTCTTTCCACACTATTTTGAAATTTACCAGTTTGTACGTAGGTAGTTCAAGTATCGGTGCTCAAGATGTTGCTATTTTTTGGCCACTTTGCTTACTATTTTTGAACTACTTGAGTGTATCCTGAAGTGTTTGGTGTCAAAGTGTGAAGTTACTTGCCAACTTTACCTAAATTTTAAAAACAATCTTGAAAGCTACTGGCGCGAAGCCGTCAGTAAGGGGAGCGAGGCGAGTTTTGAATTCGCTCTAGTCAAATAGCTTCTCTAAGTTCTCTATGGTCTCTCCATACTGTTTTGAAATTTACCATGTTGTAAGTAGGTAGTTCAAGTATTGGTGCTCAAGATGTTGCTACAGTAGAACCTCGCTAATTCGAACTCGGTTAATTCGAACCCCCTGCTAACTCGAACCTAACTTTATACTCCCTTGGCTCAAATTTACCTCGTTAATTCGAACTCTATTTTGAAAACGTTGGTCGGTAAACCTGGAAGTGTCAGGTCTTGGCTTTTTGACTTGTCGGAGTCTTGAATCTATACTGATAATAACGTGACAATGAATGGAAACGTAATTCAAGCCCAGGAAAGACCTTCTTTCCAGCATTATCTGGGGTGAATATTGCGCAACAATCCTTAAAATGTCCCATAAATTAGTCTTGAGTAGCCCGTCATAACTGTTCTAGTTTAGCCGATTTTATTCCGTGGGGTTTTCACAAATATGTACAGCCTTATGTAAAAGAGCCAGACATTCACTGAACTTGTACATGTATTCTGGAATAGTAATTTCATTATAGACAGTTATTCAACTCCATAGCGACAGACATTGCAGTATGGTAATATCAGTATTCAGGACAACACAATCAGCTCAATCCATGGAGAAAAATAATATTTATAACTGACTGTACCAAAATGACTAGTAATAGTGGATGAAGCATAAAACCACGATACCTTATAAATTGTTAACAGGATACTTGAAAGTCAACGCGCACCCCGATAACTCCAACCCCCGTTAACTCGATCTATTTCTCATGGCCCTTTGTAGTTCGAGTTAGCGAGGTTCCACTGTATTTGTTTGGCCACTTCGCTTACTGTTTCTGAGCTACTTGAGTGTTTCCTGAAGTGTTTGGTGTCAAAGTGTGAAGTTGCTTGCCAATCTCAAGCCTGAAAAGAACTTTCACAGGGGTGCCTCACAGAATGTCAGGTGCGAAGAAGTTGGTGCCAAACATTTTTGAATTGGTGTCTGACATTTGGATCCCGTCATTAATAAACTCTTGCTTGAAATAAGAAAACATTTTATTAATATAAATAAAATAGAAATTAAAGAACACAATTCATGCACTACAAATAGTACAATATATTACACAAATGGTAAAACACCCTACATTATAACAGTTTATGGGTTGTCTCTGCGTATGCTAAATGTTTCTACTAAAACAGATTAGAATCCTTTAAACTCTATTGAATCTTAATCAGAGTCACTGTCAAAGTTATCTTTCCACCACAGGCTTACATTACTTTTCTCCTCATCACCATCAGAACGACATTGCATAAAGTGAGAGTCAGAGTCTGAAACAAGACTCTCGTGCTCACTATTACTAGCTTTACTGGTCTCTGGCTCCACTGAATCCCTGTTGCCAGGCAAATTTAAGCAACAAGAATTTTGCTCTCTTTTTGTTCACTTTTTTGTTGCACAATTTTGTTCACTTGTTGAATGCGCAAGGAAGGGTGGAAATGGGAAAAAAGAATAAGTGCCAAAAATCTCGGAAAAATGTCTCACCGGGAGTAATCCGCTGTCTTTGATCAGCGGTCGCAAAACATAACGCCCCAAATGTCGTAGATTGAATTGAGAGAACAAAACGACAGTGAACAGTGAAAATTGAATGATCACGAAATTGATAAATCGCGCTGCCGGTCACTTTGACCGATCTCGGGAGTCTAGCAGTGGTCAAATGATATTTTGAGTCGGTCAAATGACCGTGACCGAACGCTTATTTTCAGGCTTGCAATCTTATCTAAATTTTAACCAATCTTGAAAGGTACTGGGGCGAAGCCGTCAGTAAGGGGAGCGAGGCGAGTTTTGAATTCACTCTTGTCAAGTGGTTTCTCTGAATTCTCTCTTCTGTTCGCCTGCCATAAACAGAGTAAATACAGCTTACATAGCTTTATTAACATTTACAAATACTAAAGTCAGCTACATTCACTCCTGAGCTGCCTGTGGCTGTTCTTGTAAAATTTTTGTTTGTTTTCGAGGAGTATTTACGGTCCATCCAAGCCCCTCAAGTTCCTTTCAGGTTTCGTTCAGAGCAAGGTGGACCCCAAAAATTCTTGTCCAGTTAAGGCACTGGACCTTAAATTCCCCAGATAAAATTGCAGTCAAAAGTCCTCCGACATATATAGCAAAACTGGAAGTGATGTAAGCGGCATTCGATAATCTCTGCGCACGTAAAATCTTTAGTTCCCAGGCTCACAGGATCGTGCAACCACAGCAACACTGCTGGGGATAATCAGGAGCGAAAACTTTACGAGGATTATTGTCATAAACCCAGAAACATAGATTCTGATCCTTCCATCCGTAGGCAACTTCAGCCACAGGGACAGCTCTGAGTGTTTGGCGCTGAACAAATCAATGATTAGTAAGTCAGAGTAGGAAATCATAGAGTGTATAATATGTAAAAGTTATACAATAAAACAACCACCGTAAAATACTGAAATGCAGACCGATCATGATTTGAATATGGTGGGTTTTTGCGGGCACAGAAGTAGTGCTGTGTCTCTTACCACTAATATAAAACAAAACATAATCCGAAGATCAGCATCTTGAGAAATCCAAGATATGGATTGAAACAAGACGAGAAATGAGTTTGTGATATTTCGATTTTATTACAAAATCATCGTCAGACTAATTACAAATACGCAGACCTTATGACGTCACTGTAGACCTTATATAAGACACTGCGTATTTGTATTTAGTTAGTCTGACGATGATTTTGTAATAAAATCGAAATATCACAAACTCATTTCTCGTCTTGTTTCAATCCATATCTTGGATTTCTCAAGATGCTGATCTTCGGATTATGTTTTGTTTTATATTTTTTCAAATTGTCGCCTGGTATTGGTTTTTTTCTCTTACTACTGTAACTGGAGTGTTGGTGGCATAGCGGTAGTGTGCGAGTCTCTTTCCTCTGTAACAGGTATTGATAGCACAGAGGTAGTGTACGTGTCTCACCTCTGTAACTGGCGTGTTGGTGGCACAGTGGTAGTGTACGTGTCTCTCACTTCTGTAACTGAGGCATTGGTGGCACAGTCGTAGTGTGGGTGTTTCTTTCCTCTGAAACAGGTGTTCGTGGTACAGTGGTAGCGCATGTGTCTCTCACCTCTGAAACTGGCGTGTGGGTGGTACAGTGGTAGTGTACGTCTCTCTCGCCTCTGTAACTGGAGTGTTGGTGGTACTGGGGTAGTGTACGTGCCTCTCACCTCTGTGACTGGACTGCTGGTGGCACCATCACAGTGTACGTGCCTCACACCTCTGCAACTGGCGTGTAGGTCGCACAGTGGTAGTGTACGTGTCTCTCACCTCTGTAACTGGAGTGTTGGTGACACAGTGGCAGTGTGTGTCTCTCACCTCTGAAATTCGAGTGTTGGTGGTACAGTGGTAGCGCACGTCTCTCACCTCTGAAACCGGAGTGTTGGTGTTACAGTGGTAGTGTACGTGTCTCTCACCTCTGTAACTGGCGTAATGCTGGTACAGTGGTTGAGCATGTGTCTCTTACGTCTGTAACTGGGGTATCTGTGACACAGTGGTAGTGCACGTATCTCTTACTCCAGTGACTAAAGTTCGATTCCGGCTCAGTGCAGTAAACTGATAAAAGTTACCTTGGTCACATGTGACAAGAGTGATGTCAAGTTTGACTCTTCGAAACATCGCACGTTTTCTCCTGGTACTCGGTTTCTTCCTGTAGTAACATTGGACCGGTGTAGGGTGGTCTTTACTGGACCTCTAGGGAGAATAGCTTAGGTAGCTGATAGAGTTATCCAATATAAAAATAACAAAATAATGAAGAGGAGACATGAGATTAATGACGATATATCGATTATACTCCAAAGTCACTGTCAAGTTGAATCTGGAGTCTTGTATTCTCAAAGCTTGAGCTCTCGCAATGTCAGTATTTATCGGTATTTACTTTATCTTTTACTTTTTCAAACTGTCTGCTGGCGCAGCGTTATGTGAAAATTAGTTTCAAAAAAAACTGCTGAAGTTATAATGACTGGCGTTTACAAGTCATATATCTAACTTCGTTAAGGAAAAAAGGAAGGAAGGAAGGAAAAAAGGAAGGAAGGAAGGAAGGCAGGCAGGCAGACAGGCAGAAAGGAAGGAAGGAAGAAAGGAAGAAAGGAAGGATTAAGAATTAAGGCTATTTTTAAACCCCAACATACAGCATCTATCATTTGGTTTACCACCCAATACTATGTATTTTTAATATCAAAACATTCTGAAGTTTACAAGCTCACAAATGGCAGTGTACGTGCCGCTACTGGACCATAATTCCAGTAATCTTTCAGCGCAGGACAGTCTGTTCACCCGAGGCAATTTCTGATGGAATATCTCAATGCCTGCTGCTCCGGCAACCTTGTCTTTCAGCCCACCTTGACATCGCTTAACAACAAAGTCCTTTTCATGGTTTTTCCTTAAAGATCAAGTAAAAATACCGTTAATTTCTGAGGCAAACAACATCAGCTTCACCAGTAAACTGTTTCGGAGGCTTATCGAAATATTTGAAGAGCTCATACGTAATTATATCGAAGTACTAGCAGGTTGCAGTGGGCGCCTGCTGTGCTCGGGGAACGTCTTTTTCATGAGTTTCAAAATGATGATTTGGGGCAAATTTGGAAAATAAATCAGCAGATGGAAAAGGAAATAATTTTAATTTTTTTCATGCGGTTGAGAAAGATCGAATTCAGGCTACAGTGATTCTATAATTGGTTTTATTACCATGTGACGGTCAGTTGTGTGAGGGTCTTCAACTTGCCATGAGTCCTGCAGGTATTGCACCGAACTCTTTAGTCACCATTGCAAGAAATGCACCTTTAAGAAACGAGAATAAGGTATTTGCGGTTGAAATTAACATTCGTAAAATTAACTTGACGGACATTACTACAAGATTTGTAATGTGAAACTAATTCTGACGGTTGTATACTTTTCAGAGAAGTGTATAATTCATGTTTGGAATCACAGCCCACTATATCGCTATATACTAGCTCTCCGTACTTTCGCTATCACGTTAATCACATGATCGATACTATCGCCTTTCTCATACTGCAGCATCACTCAGCCAGTCAATTGAAAGGAACATTCCTCGCAGATTGGATACGTCAACTTATCTTGTACCCAAGTGTATTCACGTTATGAGGAACACTCAGACTTTCATATAGACTAGACATTGTGAAGAAGTTGTTCACCTCGAGCCCCACAACCCTAAAATACCACATAGTCTTTCACCAGAATAGGATCAACACTCCTCCATCGTTGGTTCTCTTTAGTTATGTTGTTCCCTCAGTCTTCTCTCACTATTGTAATACTCAGTTTTTCGCCTAGATAGGACACTCCTCAGAGGTTCACTAAATTTTTTTACTGTACAATAACACTCAACCATTCACCTAGATAAGGAACATCTTGTGCGCACGTCACCCTGACCCTCGACCAGCGTTTTCATGCAAGTCGTGTCTCTCTCAGGTAATACTCATACTTTCTTCTTCCATACAGTACGTTTTTGATACTTCTTAGTTTACCTTCGTTGACTATTACTTTACCTGTTTTGTGCTGAGCCATGGCAAAAACTACGTTCCCTTTCTTTGTCAAATTCGGTTCGACGACGACGGCCGTTGCACGAAGAACATTTGTCCTAAATATGTGATAAAAAATCTCATCATAAACAACGGTAAACCCATTAAAATTAAAATTTTTTCAACTCTCAACTGCCTAATCACACAAAGCGATGAATCAGGCAGAGCGCAAGCCAAGTATCAAGACGAACGTTTCTTCGCTTCACGTACTGTAGCATCGGAGTGAAAAGTAAAGTATATTTGAATTGAGTATACACATTAACAAGACAGATAATATAATTGAGGACGACAAGTAACTCGCCTGACTGAGGTCGTGGAAGTCAATGTTTAGCAAGAGGTACTACCTGGAACACGTTAAGACGGTCCACGGCATTCTTCTACTAAATACCGAAATCAAAGTGCAAAGTGCCTTTATTTATACTGGATAACCCTATCAGCTATCTGAGCTGCTCTCCCTAGAGGTCCAGTAAGGGCCTACCCTCATGGGTCCAGTGTTATGACAGGAGGAAACCGAAGTACCCGGAGAAAACCTGCAATGTTTGGTAGAATCAAACTGGACAACACTCTTCTCACATGTGACCAAGGTAACTTTAATCAGATTACTCACGCGGCCGGAATCGAACCCTAGTCACAGTGGTGAGAGACACGTGCACTACCACTGTGCCACCAGCACCCCATAAGCATCACTTACAATCATAAAACAACTCCCATATCCTCAATGTTACCTGAGGTAAAAACGTTCTAAATTCCTCCAGGCAATTTGTTTTGTCCATAAAAACATGGTCTTAATATCATTCCAGGTAGTCTAGGGCATAGGTACTGTATGAATAGGGACTCAGCATAACAGTGATTGAAAGAACTTTGCATTCCCCCCCCCCCCCCCCCAAAAAAAAAATACATCATCCTCTTCCCAAATAACGCTTGCACTGTTTTTATCCTCCTTCACATAACCATATCATTTATGACATTGTTTGATAAACGGAAAAAAAAGGGACAATAACTTTAGCTTAAGAACAACTAAGAGTCCGGGGTCACTTTCGACCCGCTAACTTTCCGCCAACATATTTCACGTAAGGTACTGTAGTAACATGGTCGACGTTGTTTCTCTGTGATACTGAATCACTGCTTCAACTTGGAAGGAAATTTCCTTCCAAAAGTAAATTTTGGCATCACGAAAGGTAAAAGAGGAAATACTGTAAGGGAGGACATTTTAAGATTTTAATTTTCTTCTGATTTAAAATGACGCGAGGAACTTTTACCAAAAAAAGTATTAAAAAGGGGAATTTTGTGGTCAACGAGCGACATCACTGGTTTAATCACTGTACCTTGAATGACGCACTGTGAGCTACTTCAACTCGTGTGCTACTTTGAATGAACACTTGTGATGGTTGAGCCATAATATCCCATGGTCCAGGTACAGGTCCGTTCATTGGTCCGTCAACAATTTTCCCTGTATTCACAAAAGGTCTTTAGATCACATTACAACAGAACTACCTGTACTTTTAATCTGCTTTCAATAAATCACTACATGTCCCCACAAATACAATATCCTTTGTTATGTGACAGCGAGCACTTAAGTTTGTGACAAAGAAAAGTTTTATGAGTTCCTGGAATTAAACCCTCAATCCTCAAATAACCAATAAGAAACTTTAACCAGTGAACTATGGATATGGTCTAAAACAATGAGTGATGGCAGCCTATGAGTATATTCGTGCAAAAGCTATAAACTGCTGATCCCTGTGAGATGCACCAACCACTGACATGTTCTCAAATCATGAGTGATGGTAACATATTAAAATATCACTGTATAACCCATAAACTGAGATCTCCAGGCAGATGCCACCAACCATTAAACTAAGTGTACATATTCTCAAACAGTCACCATATACCACAATATGCAAGTGAAGTGTAGTGAAATGAAGCCGTAATTCACAATCAAGGATCAAATTGTGGTAATCTTCCTTCCCATATCTGGCATTTCATCAATTTCTTAACTCGATTTTGGAGCTCATTCTCAACTTAAAACTACAGGGCAAGGTATAGGGGTAGTACACCAACTGTCATCCATAAGTCGGCAAATTATTGGTTTACAGTTCGCAAAAATAACGTCGTTCAAAGTGAAAAATATGTTCTTAAATGACGGAATTTGACTGGTTGATTTGAGATTACACATATAATTGCTAAATCTGTGGTACAGTAACTACACCTAATTACTCTGAAAAACTACTCCCCATCCGACCCACAATGGAAGCCTTACTACCACTCAACTTGAAACTAATCTTTACTCACCAATATATGGCTCAAACTGTCAGGCTGTTGATCAAGATTCAGTAAAGGTTGATAACTTGTACTGTCAAAAAAAATTGTAAAGTTGTAAGGGACCGGTAATTATTTAGTTTAATAGCCGGTTCCCCTTGTTAAGTCAGCTGAATACAACTACCAGAATACTTTATGGCCGCGGCACTCAATAGGCGGACCGTGGTCCGGATGCGGACCCAAACATAATTTTCTCCGGACAAATAGCTGGCATAGGAAATTATACTTTTCAGTATTTTTATTATCCGTAAGACTTTGTAGTAAGTAGTCTTAGGTACTAAGCCACTAATGACTAAGTGATCGAAATACCTGTGCGGAATGTACTTTTTTTGTGTGCAGAACATGTGTGCCAAATAATAGGGAATATATAATAAATGGACCTTGGTCTTACGGCAAACTTGCTGGGTGGACCTTTAAGGATTATATTTGAGTACCACTGCTTTATAGTTTTTTTATTTTAATGTGAACACTGAATCCCCAAAGCAAACGGAAAGACAATTAATCCAGTTAACATTACTAATGTAACAAGATTTCAAAAGTCATTCTGGCAGTTGTATTCAGCAGATGTATAAAGGGAACCAGCCATTATCAGACTGGACCAAAAATGTATGGGGCATAATGACCATACATATTTATGATTTTAATAATCTTAATGATATCAGTAATTAATAATTAGTTATAATTAATGAATTACAAAATGCCACATTTCTGCCAATGAAAGTGAAACATCAGTGAACTATGCCACAATGTGCAGGTGAAGTGTTGTGAAATGAAGAACAAGTTTTCAACAAAGTATGAGATAAATCATTGATCTAAAATTGAGAAGATTTTCTTTTTTCTTGTTTTTGTTATACTTTACTCACATGATAAGCACTTGATGGTTTGATGTCATGTATTATCATGTCCTGGACAGGGTCCTTGCCATGGCAACATTTAGTTGAGACATGTTCCAACATTGCTTCTCTTGCCTCCTTAGATGTGATTGCTGCTGCACTAAGAACAGAACATTTGAATAGAAAAATTAATACAGTTTTAACTCTTTGGTGACAGACCCTCATAAAATCGATCACATATGATTTAAATAACCTTCATGTTGACTTAAATAACCTACGCCAAAATATTATTTAATATGCCACTTTGAAAATAGCCATTTTTCTTGCTACCACCAAAGAATTACTGTAAGCAAGCAAGGAGAGCTCAGTTTGACATCCTGAGTGTACTGGGATTATTGCTATGGAAAGGAGATATGGTAACCTGTTTCCATGACCCAACGAGAACTATGGAAATCATTATTGCTAAAAGCTGGGATGGACCTGAAGTGAAAAGTTTATCATTAAGGACTCCAATTATCCAAGCAGATTAATATAACATGAAACACTTGCACACTGGTTGAGTTGCACTCATCCTTTAGTTAGTTATCAGAGTTACATTTCAAATAATATAATATAAATAATAATATAAATAATATAATAATAATATAGAATGAAACATTTGCATATTGGTTGAAGTATTGCAGAGTGGGGATAACTCATCCTTTAGTTAGTTATCACAGTTATATTTCAAATTTGATGTCAATGTACAGCAATTCTAAGTCAGTTTACTTGGCCACTGTGTTCCATTGCATTTGGCCATTGGCCCCCTAAGACAAATCCTGGTTAGGCCACTGTTTATAATGTTAACTCTAGGTCCAGGAACATGGTACTAATACATGTACCTCAAAATCAACATGCTACCAGTTCAATCTTCTTTGGAATTAACTAAATAAATACTTTCTTGGCTCATTGTCCACTTGCAGAGTTACAAATTTGCAAAATATGGACTGTAACTATTTCCTATGGTCCAGACTGGACCATAAACTGGATATCTCTTAATACAAAAACTTTCACACTAGAGTACAGATTATAAAACATGCACAACCATTACATTGCTATCTAATAAAATGCTCATCTGGTCTTTGCTGTTCATTTGTTCTTGGTGCAACTGGTGGAGGAGGTAAATAACCTAGAAATAATAAATGGAATATACTGCAGTATTTCACAGTTTGAGTGAATTTCTAAGAAACAAATTATATGACAGCGGATGCATGTACTGGTAATTATGGTAAATACAAAGACTGTATACTGTAATAAATGCAATGGCTATTGATTGATATAGAATGAAAGGAATATGTGCACACCATATATTTGTATAGAGAGAGGGAGAGATATCATGATAACAAATTGAATTCTGTGTCCATTTTCATTGGTTACTATCCCAGTACCCATGATCTATTAAAGTACACTCCCAGATACATAGATGATCGGATAAACTTCAAAAAATTGTGGCCAGAGCTTTGAAAGAAGCTCTCCATGCAATACCAAACATGATATTTGTCACATTCCTTTGTTTTCCATCAATCAAAAATTGATAGGTAAGCTGACTGTTTCTGACCTCTTGCAGCTTTTAACGAACTTTCAGAAATATCTTTTCCCCATTGTTCATTATATAAAATAAATAGATTCCACTTCAGTTTAATCTGTGCAGTTACAGATGCACACATCAGATGACTTCATCTGGTGAGAAAGTCTTTATCAGAGACCCACTATGACTTGACTGGTTTTTTATTATAACAAGTATATCATGATGCCAAAAGTATGTGAACAATAGAGTGCAGTGTATTGCTGTTTTGGACATAATACAGTCAAACCTGCATTATGGTAATTGAGCAGTAAAGTGCCCATGTTCAGGTAAGTGCCCACTCCCCTTTTTGGAACCAAAGTATTTTTTTGCTGTTTATTTTTAAATATTTGCTCAGAGTTTACAATGTGTTTTTGCAAAGGTCTGCTTCAGTAATAACAAATAAGATTTCATGAGCAGCTTGCCAATTCTGTATAAACATTCACATTGCACCTCAAATGAATAATTTCACAAGTTTTATAAGCAATTATTACTCTTAAATTGGAGTAATACACAGGAGAAGGGAAGTTTAGTGTTGTAGAATGGCTGAATGACAGCAAAAAAAATGAGCACAATGTTTCAAAAATAGCATCAGAGTTCAGCATATCAAGATGATTGAGGTTGCAATAAATTTCCTTCAGCTGGTGACACCAACTAACTTGGAGAACTGTTTGATATTAGAACAGATTCTGAATCTCAATGTATTTATTATGGTAATAACAAAAGAAGTTAGTGTCAAACAGTATTTGCTGTTGCAATTATGTGTAGACAGGATTGGTTAGCTGTTAAATATCCTGTGCAAGCATTCTGGGGCCTCAGTTGCCATTTCTTTTCACCCCATCCCAAGCTTTCATTCTCTGGTTTTCCCTTCCCCCTTTCTTTTTCCCTCTTTGTTTTTCTTGATACAGGAGCTAGTGATTCATATTAATGGTTGGTCGGTGCATGTTTTTTTCAGGGGGCATGGCAATGATTGTGGTGAGTACCAAATTATGTTCCTCCAGAGTAGTTTTACTTTAACTTCCCCATATTAGATGGGTGACTTGTTGATCACGGGATAGAGGAGGTACCATTGGTTGGTGGAGGACTACTTGAGTCCTTGTTGATGGCTTTGTCACCAATCGCAACCAGCATAGTTAGGTACCAACTCCATCCCTGCCAATCGGCAGTGGGCATGGCAGCTAAGTTAATAGATCTAACTATATGTTGCATAGAGAGAGTTGAAAACTGTGTTGATGACTTATACAGAATGATACAACTTACATGCACAAGAAAATGTATGGTAGAGACACAATAAATAGTGCAAGAATTGCTACATCATAAAACACAAGCTCCAAAAAATAACATCTTGTGAACAACTTGATATTTAAGTTGACAAAACAAGACATGATAAAAATTACAGGTGATATTTGGAATCTATTGCAGAATCACTGCCAAACCTAACTAGACACAAGCAAGCTAGGCACCTTATTAACAGACTTCTCAAAATAATGCATGTGATCACATGCACATGCATCCACAAATGCACAAAATTATTAATGCATATCATTGATTGCATGTGCAAATAGCTTTTTTTTCAGTAAAATGCTTGCACCTACTTTTTTAAAATAATTGATTAAAAAAACTACCACTTTTATTCAAATTACTGTACTGGGAATGACTCTCATTGGTAATTTGATTGGTTTATATTGGTGAGTTCCAAAATGAGGTATGTATTAAAAGGACTAGTTACTAGTTAGATGCGTGCTGAGCATTGTGGTATGTTTGATGGGACACTTTGGGGGATGTCATATCGATAACCTAGTAAACAGCAGGGCTAAAATGAGAAAACTTGTTCCAGTTCAAGAAGCAGTAGTTCCCAAACCTCTGTCTCTCCACAGAAATTGTCATATCCATAAGTGACTCCAATTCGTCAGTAAAGTGTATGTTCAGCATACTTACACACATCTTGTCTGAGTGAAGAATTAAAATGCACCACTCAACAATGGAAATGCTTTTGGTGATTGCATCAAATGACAAATGCTGGAACAAAGATTAATGGGATACATTGTTTAACCGTGCTCTTGAAATTCATTCAGGCAAAGGGTTAAAAAAAAGTTTATAATAAATGCAAACCTCCCAGCAAGATTGCTAAGATCTCACAGAGTGTTGAAGAAAGTGATTTTAATCAAGATGACAGTGATGATGATAATGACCATGACAACAATAATAGTGACACCAAGGAAACAGACGACAAAGAATTTGTTGAAGAAAAATAATGACTTATCAATAAACTGTTAAAATAAGTACATAAACTAATATATGACTATATTTGTCAAGAAGTGCCAGAAAGTATACATATTATGAAAGTGTTTAATTGGTTTCAACTGAATCACACCCATTGCACACACAGATCAAATTATGTGTGTGTTTGATAACATGCATATTAATTTGCACATTCGGAAGTCTGCTTACAGTATACAGACAAGCTTGTCTATATATGCTTGCCTATATACTGTAAGGTGCACAGACTGCTTGTATCCAGTTAGGTTTGACAATGAGTCTGTAATACATTCCAAATATCACCTCTAATTTTTACCTTGTCTTGTTTTGATAACTTGAATATTGAGTTATTCACAAGATGTTGTTTTCAGAGCTTGTGTTTTATTATATTTTTTAAAGCTGTCAGCTGGTAAAGAATTGCTACTTGTACTTTTCTTTTCATGCTAACTTTTACTGGTAAACAAGTTCTTTTGATTTAGCTATTATTCAGTTCAATTTAACGCCTAACTGAGCTACTGAAGACACCATACATCAGTTGTATCATCATGAGGTTTCCCATAATAAGCAACCAGAAGTACTGCCTGCTAACTTATTATTTAATCATTACCTGGTTGACTAGGATATCCTGGGTAACTTCCTTGTGGTTGTCCTGGATACATACTGGAATGTAAACAGCTTAGATTCACTATAAATAATAACAAAAAACCAGAATATTACACAGTGTTGTTGTTTTAATAACTAGTCAGTGACCCACAAGGGTAAAGGTGAAATTTAGAGTTTTATTCTACCTAATGGTGACCAGTCAACAATTTAAAACAATATAAAACAAAACACATGTGAAAACAAAAATCATGTACACTGTGAAATCCAAGGTTAAGATTAAAAAACAAGATGACTACATTCACTGGTGATATTCCATTTTTATTTCAATGGTACAATGTCTTTGAAGTAAACATGAAATATCACCAGTGAATGTCGTCATCTTGTTTTTTTTTTTACCTAAATCTTGGATTTTACAACATGTTTCTTTTTAGATTGTGGGTTGTTTCGTATTCTGGCTAATACAAGATGATACGTACAGCAGAGTAAGATGTCTGCCTCTTAATTGTTAAATTGAGTCATCCAAAATCCAATACCAGCTAAAAACATTAAAGTATGACACAAAACAAACTCCAAAGAGAAGCACAATGGAAACCATAGCATAGGCAAAAATGTAAGAAAGTTTATAAAAAGGTATTATTTTTGACTATGTTACAAATCAACTTGAGTGATGCAAGAGATGTATACTTCTGCTGCACATGGTGCACTGAGATTTTTTTTAAAAACATGACTGACTTTGTGAATTTGTTCTCACTGACTGACTAACTTTGAAATATCAAATTCAATTTAATAAATTAATAGAAAATCACTTGAGTGTCTCTGTGCTGTGATAGAAACATGAATGATCTTATTTCATCTCCAAAAATGCCCAGTGAGAAAACATGAGGTGTAGCCAAGTGTTTTCTGGTATTTTTCTGGTTCAAATGGCACCATTCATGTTTCTATCTCAGTACAGAGATACAAAATCTATTTTCTATTTGTTTTATAAAACAATCAACTGAAGGTTTAAATTCTGAGTTTTTGTGTCATCATCCATGTCTCAGTCTGTTCTCTAATACAAAATGAAAATGACATCAGCATGTCCCTGTACTCTGAGAGAAAATGAGGCTCATCCATAGTATTGTTATTCTTCTCTATCTTCTTAAAGTTATCATAATTATAATTATAGACCAAAGATTTGCAGATGGTGTACTGAATTAGAGAATTTTCTTATGCAGGTAAAAATTTTGGTGAACAAGAACTTCTACAGTACACATTTAAAGTGAACGATATATTTTTTAAAAGCATACATGTTTCGACAACTTCAAGATGCCATCTTCAGTGCAGAATGAATGATGTGAGGTAATATGATACAGTAATATATAGTTAGGATATGAATAAATTATTTACAATAGATGAGGAAGTGATCTGCTTGCAAATACAGAATCATTTGCACCAAGTGATGATAAGATATCATCAAAATTAAGAGCAACTCCACAACTTCAACACCTCTTCACCCACGGATGAAGTGTGTTAAACAAGGTCATCTTTTTCAAAACAATGATTATAAAATTTCCAGCCAACAATGGGTTGAGTTAACTCTCTTTGTCGCGTTTAACCTTGCATTTCCCCAAATCTCTGCCTACCATGATTCTATTTTTACAGTGTATTCATAAACACTTCACCGACAAACACTCTTTAGGTCTTTGAACTTCAACTTTTGATCACAATGAATGACAAGGCTTAGTGAGCCTTCTCAAAAGACATCTTGTCAAGGAGTGTTGAATGTCAATTCCTGAAGATCGTTTCCCTAATCTCGCTCCACCTAGTACAAATTAATATTATGACCCATCATTGGCAACAATACTGCGGTTGTTTTTGACAACCAACTGATCAATAATACACACTCTTCAGTCTAGAGTTCTTTCCTAATATTTTCATCGTTTTTGTCAAACAATATTGCCTCCTCATTACATCGAGTACAGAACACTTCCGAATAAACAAATCGATATTTCTTCTCAAAATACATACAGATGAACGCGAAATTTTAAGAAAAAAGTTCTCGAACAGTCCAGTAGTTTTTAGAAGCGAGGAGTCTTTTCATCATGTCAACATCAGTGCAATCTGATCATTTTAAGGGCAAAGCATCTAAACTAGATTTTAAAATACAAACTTTTACCTTTGAATCGATGGCTTCGGATACCTCTTCGATTTCCCGCAACGAAAGTCTTTCCAGGAGCTGGAATCCTCCATCTATATCACTGAACTGGTCCAGTTCTGACATCGTTTACAGTATATTGTCTCCAAGAAGTATCGTTCAATAATTTCCTCTAGGGCAAATTAAATTCAGCTTTATTCAAACTCAGATGAGTTAACCAGCTTCCTAATGCAGTAAACCTCCGATGTCTACATATACTTCGTGATCTCCACGGGTATTTTCGTTTCAAAACATTAAAAATAAACTAAGAAACTCACATAAACTTCGCGCGTCCCTCCTTCGCTGACCAAACTTTCAAACGAACTAATTCGTTCCCAAGCAGCGTTGCCACCGGGTAATTGAGAAAATCCTCAGATCACCCCAGAGAAAAACCCCAGAATTAAAAGAAAAACCCCAGATCGGAAACTGTAGGTGTGGAACAGTTCGGGACTGGGGCGAACAATTATTTTAATACATTTACTTTGCTGATTTCAGTATTTGAAAATTGAAACGTTCATAAAAATGAATAGAACTTATGAAAATATATTATAGTAAAGAGCACAAAACATGAAAAGGAACTCTAAAAAAAACATTTAGCAAGAATTTCTAATGTATTAAATCAAATGTCATCGTATTCATCTGGCATAACATTAACGTCATATACATGAATGACATCTTCCTCCTTCTGTGCCCCCAGTTTCACAAGATATCGCCGTCGACAATATCCACATCGTACATCTTCAATAAGTTTCTTCGATGGCTCCCATGTGTGGCACACTGTTCCTTCACGAGCAATAGCTTGCTTGGCCAACAGTCTGTTGGCCAAAGTTGCAGCGTGGAGCCTATTTGGTGCCGGGGTCTTGATCATGTTGACTTGCGAGAATACCCTCTCGACACAAGGAGATGAATGCGGCAAGACCAAAAGGTTGCACATAAAGGTGCCAAGAAGCTCAAACTTTGTTAAGTTGTTGCCATCTTTCACAGCCCGCAGTTCATCCTAGAATTCTGTAGGGGAATCACTCATGTTCTTGAGAGAAGCCTTGGCATACAGTATGTCTCGCCATTGGTCATCAAGCTCATCTAGGTTTTCTTCGTATACCAGAGAGCTGACAACATAGCAAGAACACAATCACTTTGTAAAGTGAACCTCTTCTTCATTTCATTGCATAATTGAATAAGAAAAGTACGGCAGTCTTGCCTGAAACGTTGTTCTTGGTCAGCCAAAGGCTCTCTCGCGCACATTGCCAAACATCTTCCTCCAAGATGCAATTCCTTAATGGGCTTGTAGAGCTCTGCGTTGTTAGGATCGATCTCGCTCACTGGCCTGGTTTTGATCACGTTATCTTGAATAAACATGGCCAAAATGCTACTGTACTCATCCTAGATGGTACTGTACAAGGTATGCAATTCGAAATGCGTAGATTGAAATTCAATATTCAATTTGTCAACCTTTGCCAAAATGTAATTGAGAAACAAAAGCATGTGCTTTGTTCCTGCTGTTCTCATCTTTCGATAGATCTTGGCAGCTCCAGCGACACGATCGGATGGGGACTCAGACTGAAAGAAGAGTGCCAATGCCTCCTATTACTCCAGAATTCTGGCAATGACTTGACCACGGGACAGCCATCGAGTCTGCGAAAGTTTGAGAACTCTATGACGTGGTGCATCTACGACGTCCTGGATTAGGCGGAATTGATGCTGTCTTTTGCTGCTTCTAGCAAAGTAGCAGGACACATCTTTAACAAACGATTCCAGCCAAGAAAGGAGATGCTTACTTGCGTGGTTTGCGGACAAGGCGAAGGAGTGGCAAACACATCCAAGGACAAAAACACCAGGGACATTTGCTTTCAAACGAGTTTGAAATCCTGTAGTTGCCCCCATCATTGCTGAGCAATTATCGCTTCCAAACCCGACAATATTCTTCAGAGGGATTGATTTTTCTTGAAGGAGGCCCTTGACGGTAGCGTACATACTTTCAGCAGAGCTATCTTCAACTTCAATCGCTGCTAGTAAGGCGTCTGTTACTTTCCTGTTGTGGTAAAATCGTACCACGATGGCAAGAATTTGGGAGACGGAAATGTCGGTGGATTCATCTAGAATGATAGAGAACTTATTGTCCCTGCAAATTGAAGATACTGACTCAACCTCTTTCCAAGCGATTCCCTCTTGCATCACATATGATGCTTTCGTCTTCTTGATCTTGATTTTCTGCGCAATCTTGCTATCTGGAAACATTTTTTTCATCAATTCACTCAAGTGATCGGCTTGAAGGAAAGGCATTCCATGCTCGGCCATAAACCCAGCTAGCAGAACTTCGGCTCTTGCGGTCATTTTTTCAGTATTCGATTTTGCTGGTTTGTTAAAAAAAGAACTGACTTGCAGTGTGTTTTGTTTTGTTTTGCTTTGAATGTAATAACATGCTTTCTCGTGGCTTTATGTCTCATTAAATCTGTCTTATTTGCATCCCTTAACTTGCATTCACACACTGAACAAAATGCACCAGATTTATTTGTTGGGTCTTTTGCAAGCCAGTCTTTTAATTCTGGATCTTGTAGCCATGCATCACAGAAAGTTTGCTTGTACCACGTTTTTGCTTTTTTTGTTGAAGGGCCAAACAGGGCTTCCCCTGTAGAGTAGCTTTTATTTTTTTCGGATGACATTATTAAAAACACGTGAAAGAGTAAGATGATTGACATTTTGGCATTGCGTGCGTCTGCGGCACGCAAAACCAGCAGTAATTTTTTTCTATACTTTATATAATCAAATCGTAATTTTTTAGTGTGATGATAAATATACACGTTGGATACCAAGTGCCCCGAAATTATACCTGATTCTTAAAATCATAAAAAATTATGATCTTATGGAAAAACCCTAGATTTCATGACAAAAACCCTAAAACCCCAGGTTGAAGTAAAAAACCCCAGATCTGGCGTAAAAACCCCAGGCGTGGCAACGTTGTTCCCAAGTCCTAGCCCCCGGACTTCAGTCCCTTCCATAGTCAAACTAACGGTGCATGATAGGATACGAACGTCAACTTTTAGCCACAGAATAAATAATCAACCAATTGATTATTTATGTGATTAGAGATGAAATTGCAGTGGGCGAATTCCTTGCAAGAGTTGCAAGTCCAATGAACCTTATTGATGAAAGAGATGACTACCAACCAAAATGTAATGAAAAAAACGGATTATTGTCCTAAAGAATATTAAAATGTATGGCTAGACCGCAGTTTAGCTGCCGTAATGCCACGCCTTCGCTTTCGTAAAAATGTAAACGTCATCAAAATACAGTGCACGAGTTTAAGGTTATATCACATTTATTTTCTAAGTACAAACGTTCAGGGTTATGGTTAGGGTTTGGGTTGGCTTAAATATCTATGGAAGTGTTTTAAAAATCGTTACCGACGACATTTTATTCGACACAACCCACGCTATCGTAATACTCAGTGATATTAAGAACAAGATACGTCGTAGGCCATATTAAACAAAAATGAAAAGTTTCAGGGTAGAACTCGGCTTACGTAAAGGGACGCACGCCCCCCCTGCCTCGCATAATGTCAGCTTACTGACAGAAGATAAAAATAGCCAATGACTTTTCGACTTAATTATCATTTTCTTATCTTCCGTTTATCTGATTGATTACAGATATTTGCGATCATTTTTACGAACATTTTCGAACTTTTAATACGCAGGGTTTTTAACCTCAGCCCATGTTTTTCTATCATGAAGTGCATTAAATCCAATCATCAGCACCTTGTTTTCTCGTCTTTTCGCGGAGTATTAATTTGAATCTTTTCCTCCATCGTAATGTTCACACCGATACCATATTCAGGAAGCTCAGTCTTAAAATTTCAACATAGTCTTTGGTCACTGCTAGGTTTATTTACGTTCCTTCGTAAATCTCAATTTTACCTAAAAGCTTCTACAACAAGTTTAAGACAAATATATCAAGTACACTTACACAATGCTGGATATGCTGAGTATTTTCAACTGCCTTTTTGAAGAAATATCAGACAAGTTTTTGTACCACTTCAGTGTCCACAATTCTTGATCTTTCTCCCCGCAGGATCAATTCTCTGATACTTTATTCAGGCTAACGACGAACGATTTTACTCGTCGATGAGTGAGCTCTTACTGGAGAGTTAGTTCACTGAATTCTTAACTTACTAATTTTGAGCCCATTCTGCCATTTTAATGAAAACAAAAACTGCATCTTTATACTAAAATGAGATGCCATTTATTACTCGTAGAAACTTATCAGTAGTCTAAAACAAGTATTCCAAATCTGACTTCAAGCTTAATACGCCATGGCGGGCCGTTTTATGGACACAATAATACTTAACAAACGCAACCACTGCTGGAAAAACAGCAAGACACGAAAACATTACACATGTTCCCAGTTCTAGAAACTTCGTCTTGAACGTCATTGGTCACCTACAGCACATAACCTCGCTTCACTGCCAGTGGTTATGATTACTTTCAGCCACTTATCTGTCATTCACCCAAGCTTTTTTTTTGGATCATCTTTCTGTTTCGGAGGTAATGTACTTAAACTATTCTTCTCGACTTCAGTACACGAATAAATTGGTACACACTCTCACAGTAGGACACACAAAAGCTTTCGCGAGATTGGAGAATCCTTGTAAGTTTGTGGGAAGTTTGATTTGTTGATGAAGTATGAACATAAATTAGGGTAAATCCTCCTGGTATACGAAGGAAACGCACTGTGCGACAGCCAAGTTCCATTTTATAACTGTGGGAACTTTGACTTACCATGAAGTATAAGATTAAATTGATATAAATACTAATAGAAGACCAAAAAAAATAATGTACTGGAGCAAGAAACATCGGACGAACATCTCGTAAGCTCAATAACTGAGTTATAAAACAAGACAAGAAAGATCACGGTGGTGTTTCGACTTTATTTCAGTCATTGTCAAACATGATATTTCTGAAACAAAGTTGCTGTTCATATATCTACATGTTGGACATATGACCTCTGTACCGATCACACGTTCTCCAGTATATCATCCCTTCTTAAAATTAACACTCTTTTAATACCTTGTTCGTGTTTCAAAGCTTGCGACATTCCAAAATGAGGACTGTGGCAAACATTCTAGAACTCTTTCGCTTACGAATCTCTTCACCATGAACACGAATTACAGCAAATACGAAAATTAAATTTCTGAACAGTTTTTCTCATCATTGCGGAAGCAAACATGATCCATAGGGCTGGCGTCATCGTATTTACCAAATTTAACAAGACAAAATGATCAACTCCGTTGAAAAATACGTTCACATTTATTGAAAATATCCCTGTGTATTTACACGTCTTAATGCTATCAGGCACTGTATCTTATAGAATTGAACACTGCTAGAGAAAAATATATTATAACGTATTTCCGAGGCATCAGTTTCAATCATTATGCATGACCTTTAAAACATCGAAAACTATCACTATATATCCTGCTATTTGTTGGCTCTTAGTATCTGACAACGGCCATTCCACTATTTGGCATTTGGTGGCTCTCGATGGTTTGATCGCTGTTATGAAATCTCCTGGCACTTATTGGGTCTGGGTAAACTGTTGCTGTCACAGCATTGGCTCGGATGGATCGATTGCTGTCATTCGATCTCTAGTATTAGGTCTGAATGGCTCCAAAGCTGTTTGTATATTCTCTGGCACTTGTGGGACCAGATGGGCATGTGTGATGCCACTTCATTCTCAACCAGTTGTTAGGTTTGGGTAACTCGATTGCTGTCATTGCATCTCCTGGCAATTGTTGTGGCAATACAATGCAGTCGTGTGTACTTCGTGTACAGTATAAAACCACCGATTTGTTTTCACAGGCTCAACCTGATGATAAACTTTATGTTCGAACATGTTTGCATAAAAATTTTTATCTTGTATTTTACCTTTTAATGTATAGACCATTTACTGTTTTAGTTAACCCGAGGTCGTATCTTACTTTCTAAAATTTGTGATTTCCTCATTCCTAATCCACATTCAGAGTGCAGTTTAACATCAAAATAACACCAGAAAGTACGCTATGTTTATTCACATGAAGAGTTTAAGTAGAACAGCAATGATTAATATAGCAAATCCCACCAGTAAAGGCCAGGGCAAAAACCTGCTCTTGTCTAAAAGAAAGGAACCAAAGAAAAAGTCACGAAAAAGTTTAAATAATCTCATATGAATGCAGCCAAACAGTTTATCACGATGATTATGTACTAACCCCAAAGCAATGAACAGCTAAGAATGTCTATCAAAACTTTAATATAATAATTGATATAGTAGAAAATGGAATAGAGTAGAACCGAAATGACTTTGACGTAGTCTCATATACTACAAAGATTTTGATGTTGTTGTTGCTATTGTTGTCATTTCCTCCTGTTCAAGTTGTGTTCATCTTTCCATTGTCAGTAAAAACTCTGAACAACAAACATACTCCAATCCGCAACCTTCTGAATGGTAGCCAAACCATTGAGCCCACTGATCTATACAGTACATTGTATATTGGTCAGTGATTGCGCAACTGAAACTGAGGTGGCAGAGCGAGGTTGCGGTGTTTAAACCTGGGGCGAATCGATTGAGTTTTAATGGTTTGATGTTTAGAGCGTCTGGTCAGCATTCAGAGGGTCACGGGCTCGGTTCCGGCCTGAAGCTCAGAGCTTTTCTGAGGGTTGATAGCTCAACAAATGCAGCTTGAGCTGTAACAGTATCAAGCAGCAATTACTGACATAACAGAAATATAAAGATCGTCTACTATCCACATCAATAAGCGTCATTTAATCTTTCCTAGAGTGGCTCATAAAAAAATTAGTGATCATTGACATTAATTTTACCTGTTTCTCGATGGTGCAAGTTCATTCCTTGATAGTTGGGCCAATCCTTCAAAACATCCGGCTCTTTCAAGATATGCTTAACAACTGACGCTGCCATAACACTTGCAAAACGTTTCCACTCTTCAGTTTCTGGTTCACTACCATCGGCATAATGAGAGATTCCTTTAACGACAACCCATTCTAGTTCACATTCATAAGCTGCAGCATATACCCCTGAAACAAGAGCACGTGGTTGGTGAGACATGACTAAGGTGTCAATAGCAAGATTATTTTTGCTGGGTTAACCCACCCGTGGAAGAAAACAGTATATAACTCGCTGTGCCTGTGAATATTTCCCCGTCTCCTAAATAGTCTTTCCTTTTACTCGCATTCTTTCACCCATTTGCTTCAGCAGTTTGGCTTAAATTGTGATGTCTGAAAATGTATAAGTGGTACCAGTACAGACCAAAAGGAACAACTGATACAGTTTCTTTCTAACTGTATATCGCCTACAAATTGTTCAACTTCACACCATTTGGTTCCTGTAAACCAAAAAAATCAGTGCAGGAACCAAGTTCGCGTTCACGTTGCGTTATTACCGTTATTGATGGTACTTCAACAAACCGTTTGTTGTATTTAATGTTGTATTAACCGTTGTATTTAATGATTAAATAAGTGAAGTAAATGATCAAAAACACATCCGGAAAGCTGACATTATTATTCAAGTTTGTTATCAACTTAGCTTGGTTTGCTACAGACAGAAACCTACAACCACATGGCGCGAATTCCTTACGTCATATCCACATACATTGGTTTTTATACATGTAGGAACTACGTAATTTCCTCAGATTGGATTGCCGACAGAGTGTGGTTGGCGGGTCAATATTTTAGTGGCCTGGAACGCTCAAGGGACTTGGATCGTATGCGGCTCAGAACCGACCCATAAAGAGCCCCGATTCCCTTTGTAATGGAGCAAACAAGGAACGGGGCATGTGTGGAGTAAAGATTGGCCCACCATACGCCTTTTGGCCCAGCCTCATTAGTGGCTCACGGCGGCATCGTGATAACTGAGGTCAGTTTTCTCTTGACCAACCAATAACTGACTTCAGTTTTCCTATGGCACCGAGAAATATCAAACCATTGGTTTGTGTGATCCACTTCTGTTTTCAACTTTGACAGATTACACAAACCTCGGCGTTGGTAATTCTTCCTGTCATATTCAACCTCATGCACGCACTGTTAAAATGTTTAACTTGCTCATATCTCCTCACCTTGCCCTTCAGGTTCGATTCCAGTAGCTTCAGGAAACTGTTCAAGAAGTTCTTTACTTTCTTCAGGGCAATTCTTCAGCTCTGGGCCAGTTAAAATTACTGCATCGCGATGGACCTTCACTTCACGGGATTTTGGATCATTCAATGGTGCTCTCCAGCCGTCGGCAGCGGCTTTGATAAGATCTCCAATATTCTTACTTACATTTAATATGTTACCACGCCACTGTGGTCGATCGTTGATGGTTTTCTTGTCTGCATATGTGATAAGTTTTGCAGATATCACCACATCTCCGACCTTCGTCTTCTCTTTCTTCAGCCCGCCACAACACCCTACACCAAACACAACTTTCGGTTTCAAAATTTCGATAGCAGTTCTTGCAACATTCTGTGCACCACTGGCTTGAGTGGGGCCACGACCACATCTAACCAAACATGTTTTCACTTTCCTCATGCCATCACCAATTTGTCCAAAGTATACTATCCCTAGACCTTTAATGGAGCTCTTGAAGGCACCATTGAGGTACGAACAGCAGCTCAGGAATTCCTCGTCGTCCACAGTCAACAACAGGACATCTTCAGGGAGCTGTATACGTTTCCAGGATTTGTTGCGTACCTGTAAGTCTTTCAGCTCCAGAACTGCAACGCTTAGTTCTGGAAGATCTTCAAAACGCTTTGTCGGTCGCTCGGTTGCTACAACGTTACAAAAATGTATTAACGAGCAATTCCTTTAAATCTTTGAACAGTTAGCAAACACAAATACAGGACATAAAAGCTCAAGAAGTCCTTTAACTCTTGAAACTTTGTTTGCCTTAACGACGTTCCTCTCTTCCAGGCAAGAATGTTGAAGAAAATTAATCAAATGTTAAAAACCGTTTCACATACCAAAAACAACGGGTTTAACCTTTCCCGTCTTAGACATCTCCCCTTGGCAAATAAAAATGTCTGGCGCTAGCCGGAGCAAAATTAAAAAGTCGGGTACGGAACGGGAAGGGTTAAAAAAAGATGAGTTATTAGAGATGGACAGAAGGACAAGGAAACGTATGACTATGAATGGGGCGTTACACCTGAAGAGTGATATTAACAGAATATACATACAGGGGAGAAGAGGTGGACGTAGACTTATTAGTGCCGAAAGCTGTATTCGAAGGGAGAAAAACGGCATGGGCTGGTATGTTCAACACAGAGTTGAGCCATTTCTGGAGTGTGTGAGGGCAGGCAATATAAATGAAACCGCGGATTGTATTCAGCCAAAAGAGTATAAAAGAGTAGAAGAGGAAGAACAGGAGAGAATATGGAGAGAGGAAAAGATTTATGGACAATTTTTGAGAGATCATGAAGATGATGTAGAGAAACAAAAATCCTGGGAGTGGATCACAAAAGCGGACTTAAAAGCTACTACTGAAGCGTTAATTTTTGCGGTCCAAGAGCAAGCTATAAGAACAAACTATATTAAATTCTATATTGATAAAACAATAAGCTCATCTTTGTGTAGAATGTGCGGTCAGAAAGGATAAACTGTTTTATATCTAGTAAGTGAATGCAGCAAGTTAGCGCAAGGGGAGTACAAGGGTAGACATGACAATGTAGGACGTAAAGTTTATTGGGAGTTGTGTAGGAAATAAAATTTGGAACATGCAAACAAATGATATGAACACCAACCACAAAGAGTGTTAGAAAATAGTCGTCATAAGCTATTGTGGGATTTCAATATTCAATGTGACCATGAAATAGAACACAGGAGACCTGTTTTAATTATAGTGGATAAAGAAAAGAAGACAGCGTGTATTATTGACATAGCGGTACCTGGAGGTAATAGGGTGGAAACGAAGGAATTGGAAAAAATTTTAAAGTACCAGGATTTGAAAATGGAACTATCAAGAATGTGGACGTTAAATCAAGTGGAAGTCATACCAATAGTTGTTGGTGCCCTGGGAACGGTATCAAAAAGACTTGAAGGGTTTTTGGAAAAGATTGGGACTGTAATACCAGTTGAAATGCTGCAAAAGACAGTATTACTTGGAATAGCAAGAATTATACGAAGGGTTATGGACATGAAGGATATATAACTCTAGGACCTTAGGTTGCGGGTAGCAACTTGCTTTTAGTTTTATTCCAGTTTATTTAAGTAGACTGTGTGGAAAAATAATAACAATGATAGTAATAACAATAATAATATTAACAATAATGGTCAGTCCGTCAATCCGTCCATGTAAGGCTAGTAGTCCATCTATGAACTGCTATAGTAGTCCATCTATGAACATCTATGAACTGTCCATCTATGACATCTTACCGGTAGTCCATCTATGAACTGCTGGGATATGGAATCATGAGTCAACCTTTGACTTTAGAAGCAGACGTTCTAGACCGAACAAATGCAGTGCAAGCTGAGAATATTACTAGAGCACCCAAGAACATCCGAGAGAGAGGGAAGAGGCCGGAGTGCACTTTGGAGGAGAAAGTACTACTCGTCAAGATAGAAACTGAGGAAAGAGAGAGAGGACGCGGATTCATGAAGCATGGTAAAAAGAGATGGTCAAATGAAAATCGGACAAAGAAGACTGTCTCAACCCAGAACCTAGTGGATAATGCCAGGAGGTTCAAATTAGAGGAGGAAGTAATAGGTCAGCTAGATGGACAATCTGAGAAACCTGAGTCTGAGGCACTACCAGAGAATATGCACTGGACGAAAGCCAACAAGGTTCGACTGGTTATAATAGATACGGAGGAAAGGGAACTAGGAGTTGGTTTCATGAAGAGGGTAGACGATAGATGGGAACAGGAGTTTGGAGAGAGGTTAAAAGATCAAAAGCTGAGAGATAATGCTACTAGATTTAAGAAGAAGAAACAGATTACGAACCTTGTCTTGGTGAGAAAAAGCAATGAGGAGCGTAAGGAGGAGGGAGCTGAGGCAGGAGTTGAGGTTGGGGAATTGGAGGAGACAGCAAGAGTGGTAAGCGTGTCAGAGAAGGAAGTGGAGCAGGAAACCGAGAGAGGAACAGATCCAGATGAAGTAATAGGGACAGAGGGAGAAGAAGCATCAAGAGGGGTTTTCACAGCAAAGTTAGCGGAGCTAACACCAACAAATGCGACCAACATCGAAGTAAGGAACAGACTTCCGAAACTTAAAAAAACTTCCTCCAGAAATAGCAAAGTGTGCAAATAAGATACTTAGTGAATACCTCAAAAGTAGCAATAAGTTGGAGGAGATCACAGATGCAGTTTATGCCATGGGAAGGGCAATAGCAAGATTACTGAATGCCAAGTTGAGAGTCCAGGACAAAGGAAGGACATTGAACTGAGAAAGAAAATAGAAGAGAGAGGAGGTTACCCAACCAGATTAAGGCGCACTAAGGCAGAGAATAGCAAGATTGAATAATGAGCTCTATCGCAGAAGGACACAAACAAAAGCAAAGAGGAAAGAAGTGAGGATCTTACAAGAACTGAGGAAGTATGTAGAAAGAGGATCAGCAGGTATGCAGGAGCTTGTGGAGACCTCGAAGAAGTGGTTGGATGAGCTGAGGATTAAGAAAGTGATATTGCTGAAAGTAATGAAGAACATGAAGAGAAGAAAGAATAACGCAATGTTTGTAACAGATGAAAGGGCTTTCTACAAGAGAGTGAATAGTACAAAGGAGTTTAAGGGTGAGTCCTTAGCAATGGAAAGATTCGTGGAATTTTGGGGAGGCATGTTGGAGGAGGAGAAGATTACCATTGAATAACCGTGGATGGAGAAAATCAAGGAGGAATTGTGAAAGAAGATCAGCGATGTATTGGATATCGAGATAAGTGAGGAGACCATTGGGAAAATTATGAAGAGGAGGAAGAATTGGACATCACCTAGTATTGACGGAATCCAGAATTTCTGGTGGAAGAAGTTTAATGGAGCCTGGAAGGCTATAGAAAGAACAATGAAGAGCTGGAATGAAGATCCAGAAGGCATTCCGCGATGGGTGACTTTAGGCAGGACAATTCTTTTTACCGAAGACCGAGAACTTGTCATTTGACGAGGAGTACAGACCAATAACGTGTCTAAATACTTCGTACAAGTTATTAACTGGTATGATAGGACGGTACATGAGAGATCATGCTCGACGGAACGAGATATGGAATGAAGGACAACTAGGAGCCTCAGAGGGAGTATTGGGTACGGTCGACCAACTACTTATTGATAAGTGTATAATGGACGAGGTGAGAGAACACAAGAGAAACCTGGCAGTCACGTTTTACGACTACAGGAAGAAGTACGACAAAGTTCACCATGACTGGATGGTGATGGTGTACGATTGGATGGGAATACCTAAGCCACTCATAAATGTGCAACGGAAATTGATGAGCAGTTGGTAGACATGCTTAGAGTTGAATCCTGGAAATGACAAGATGCAGAGTAGATAGATTAGAATACGATGCGTTTTTTTACAAGGGGACAGTTATTCGCCGGTAGGATTCTGTCTGACTGAAGTCCCAGTTACAATGCTACTGGAGAAAACAACAGGATATATGATGGGAGTGGACCCCCGTGAAAGACTCACGAAGAGGACGCACAGCTTATTTATTGATGACCTGAAGACCTACCAGGAAAGTCATAAACAGATGGAAGCTGCTAACGACATAATCGTGAAAGCTAGCGACGATACAGGCGCAGTGTAAGGGGTGAAGAAATGTGCGGAGATAGTATTTAGAAGAGCTAAGATGACTAAAGGAGAGGGCCTGACTATTTTGGAAGAAAGCGCAGAGGCGCTGGATCCAGAGAAGGACGACTTCTACAAATTCCTTGGAATAGAGCAGGGGAAGCAGATAAACAAAGAGAAAGTATTGCAGTGAATGAAGGAAGAAATGCGAAAGAGGTTGAAGAGCCTCGTAGAGCTTGAGCTATATGATAAGAATCTCATGAGAGCGATCAATTGCAGAGACATCCCGGTTGCGGCCTACGCCATGAATGTATGCCAGTTCACCCAGAAAGAATTATATGACCTTGACTTGTTGGTGAAGGATATTCTACGCAAGAGAGGTATTCTGGGCCGACAGGCAAATGATGAGAGGCTCTACCTGAAGAGGCAGAATGGAGGGCGCAGCTTGAAGAGGCATGCGGCAGGTTTATAAGGAAACAAAGGTGCCGGTGGCAACGTACATGGTTTGTAGCACGAGTCGCTGGATAAGGATTGCTTGGAAGAGAGAGTCTAACAGCGAATACAAGAGCTTAAAGAGGGAAGCAGAACAAGCGCTGCGTGAAGTTGGAGTGGAGGTTGAATTTAGGGAGGAAGAAGTTTGGAAAGATAGTGAGAAGATGGAGAAAGAATGGGCAGGATGCTGGGTGGAGCTGAAGAAAGGAATGAAGAACGGCTGTACAGAGAAGTTGAAGAATGATTATAAGGAGAAGGGTATGCAGAGTCAAGTGTTTGCAGAGCAGGAGAATGAGAGTCTTGTGTGGTTGAACACAAACATCACACCGCAGAAGACGGCTGGAATCATGGATTTGCTGGAGCAGATGGTGGAGACTCGGAAGTGGAACGTGTTGCGTGGGATAGGAGGCGAGGACGAAAAATGTAGATTGTGCAAGAAGTTTGATGAAACCGTTCAACACCAGCTTGCAGGGAGTGAGATTCTGTCAGGAACCGAGTATCTCGGTAGGCACAACAATGCCTTGATGGTACTGGCTGTTAGCTGGGCCGTTGAGAGAGAACTTCTCCCTGTCAATACGGCATGGTACACTGTTAGATGGGACACAGGCCACGTCCTAAAGGGGAACGGGTTCAAGTTGTGTTGGGACTTTAAGCATAGGATGAGAAAGACCACCTCTGCATGTAGACCAGACTTGACATTAGAGGACGAAAAGCCGAGGAAGATCTGGTTAGTGGATATGTCATGCCGTCAAGAGCATAACATCGAAGAAGCGACGAGAACGAGGTTACAGAAGTATCAGCAGTAAGTGAATTAACCAAAACAAACCCAACGCTTCGACACCTAAATCTACACCTTTTCTCAATTGAATTCAGAAATTTCCAAAACGATTTCAAATATTCTCAAATGATATTCAGATTTTCCATATGGATTTCAGATATTTCCAAATGATATTCAGAAATGTCCAAAGGGATTTCAGACGTTCCCATATAATATTCATATTATCTAAGTGAATTTCAGACATTTCCAAATGATATTCATAATTTCTAAATAAATGTCCTTATCACTATTGACATCTTGTTGATGTGCAGAGAAACGTGCAACGTGGTCCTTACTCTCGAATAACGCTTGCTGACCAAGAAAGAATTGTCAGATTAGCTAATAATGGTGGAAATTGGCAAGAGCTTCCCGAACAGTTAGGGGTGAAATGCAAAACTGCGTATACCTGGATTCGCGCTGATGCCAAACATCCAAAACCCAAAGGTGGACGTCAGAAGAAGCTAACGGATGATCAAATAGATGATATTGTGGTTATGATGGAAAGGGACCCTGGTTTAACTTTAAACCACTTGTCAGAGAGAACACAACAAACATTTGGAGTTCACCTTAGTAAATCAACTATCCACACCTACTTGAATGGAAAACTCATAACGATGAAAAAGGCACATGCTATTCCTGCAACAATGAATAGTGACGCCAACAAGGAGCTTCGGCGCTAGTATGTTGCAAGAATTAGGGAGTACATGCGAGAAGGCAAAATGATAATTTGGATAATGAAACCAATATTAACCTTTTCTGTAGAAGGTTTCATGGTCGCGCACGTGCTGGTGACAGAGCAGTTATGCCGCTACCAACTTCTAAGGGACCAAATGTTCATGTTGTGTGTGCAATATCTGCATATCAGATGATTCACAGTACACGACGTCGTGGAGCTTTTAAATCCGATATAGCAAAGACTTGGGTTTTGGAGATGCTACAGAATCTTCCGGCTGGAGTAAGAGTTGACTCCGTAGATCTCGTCTGTGACAATGCACCTTGTCACTCCAAGTTTGAAGCATGTGTAAATGACTACCCGGGGTTAATTATCTGTCGTTTGGGACCGTACTCTCCAATGCTGAATCCCGTGGAGACAATTTGGAGCAAAATGAAAGCCGTTGTAAGACAGCAAATGCGAGTTCTACAAGTTGAACCTCCCGCAGTGGGTGATAAACGTCTGGCTTATGTTGAAGGACTAATATGATAATGCTATGAGACAAATCGCTGCACGAGGTATTGTAAATGGATATCAACATGCACAAGGCTTTTTCCAGCGTGCGCTTAATTTGGAAGACATGGACGTAGGAGCCTAATGCTTCTGTTGTTTTGTTTTACTTACCTCTTTAATATTGTTGTGCGATATATTTTGTGATTTGATACGCATAATAAAATAAAAGTGTCCGAAATTTATTAGTACTCTGAAATGCATTTGGAACTATCTAAAATTGATTTGAATTATCTGAAATACATTTTGACATTTATGAATTTGAAATGTATTTATCTGAAATTCATTTGGAAATTTCTGATTTTAATTTGAATTATCTGAAATTCGTTTGGAAATTTCTGAATTTCACTTGAAATATCTGAAATTTAATTGGAAATTTCGGAATTTGATCCAAAAAAGGTGTAGTGCCATCATTAGAGCTGAGTGTGCCCGTAAATCGACAAGAACGTCATTTATATCGTCATTTCAATGTTTACCTCGCTTAAGGTTGATTGGAAGTCCGTATATTTCAAAGAATAGATCACCTTCGTGCAGCTCTGTGGTTACGACCTTAATTCTATCTAATTGCCACAACTTCAAGCAAACTCTCTGTAAACAGCGAGGGTTAGATGTAGAGAAGTGACACGCTTATTCTTTGACAATCTTTATTCAGAACCACTAATTATAAAAAAGCATAACCAAAGTGACAATACTTTCATATTTCTCAAGCACAGAACATCCAGTTGGAACTCAGATTCAGTTTTCAGAACCATAGCGTAAAATCCCGGTTATAAGTCCAGGGCTCATACAATTTCGAAAAGGGTTTTGGGTGGGCTTATATCCGGCGGGACCAATTTTCGGGGGAGGGGCTAATAAGCAGAATAAAAAGTTTTGAAACGAGCTGATAACGTAATGGCAAGAACAGATGCTCTGCATGTCGGCGTTCAAACTGTTGTACACTGAAAACTACAGTCAAAAATTGAATGGCTTCTTTAACGGTATCTGATGAGATAATAAAAAATCATTGTTCCGTACTTTACTTGTACTGTGAAAATAATTTTATAAAGGCAACTATGATTAAGGCAACAAGGCAAAGAAGGGGTTGGGGTTTCTCAGCGGAGGTACTTATAAAGGAATACTTTTTCTTTTGGATGTTTACATATACATGGGCCAATAAGGGGGGGGGCTTATAACAGGAATAAATTTTTTGTTTACAAATAGATGGGCTTATAATAGGGAGGGTTTATAACCGCGTGGGCTTATAACCGGAATTTTACGGTATGCAGGGCACGGCAGTGCGAGTAAATCACTCGCAAATGCGACTAAAATTTTCCCGTGGTGAGTAACCGGCACAAAACACTTGCCAGTTGGCGAGTGTTGTCCATATAATCTTGATCTTTTTTGACAACTTTGACGTCAACCTATTTCTATCAATAAAATTTGACATTGTCCGCTCGATAAAATTTGCGTTTACAAAATTTTCCTCACAAATTCTCAAATTGAAGCACAATGATTTCCATCTTCTCGGAACAATCCTGTGTTTTTATGAACAGACATTTTACAATACAAAGAAGACAATGAAAAGGAATTAATTGCAAAAAACGTAAGGAAAATTCCACGACGGAAACAGAAACGCGTGGTTTCTTCAGTCATGGTTAGTGGAATTCGAATGGCTTCGCTACAATAGTGAGGCGAACGTTATGTATTGTGACTTCTGCCAACGTGCAAGTTAGTCAGTTGGCCGGAAACACAGAATATGTTAATGAATCAACAAAATTCAAGAAGGAAGATATTGGAGCCCATGGAAATGCTGCGACTGGGCTCTGTCGAAGAGAAAACACGTTCAGGATTCTGAAATTGCAAAACAGTTTGTTGCGATAGAAAAGAAGAATGAAGAGAAAGCCACCGAGAAGTTGAAGATGAAATTCAACAGAGAGTATAACAAAATGCTAGACTTGGAGGCTTTGGAACACTCACAAACAGATGGGATTGTATCTGAAATCAAGATTTCATTTTCAAAAGTTGGGATGGAAGAGGATGAGTGAAAAAGAAAGACAGTTGGATTTTGTGCTGACGGTGCAACAGTGAATATGGGACAGAGAAATGGAATAGTTGCAAAACTTCGAGCAGATATTCCTCACTTGATTGATTTCCACTGTATGGCACACAGACTTGAACTGGCCTTACTGGAACTACAGAAAGTCTGCCCCATAGTTGAAGATGTATCTGGCTGTCTCCATCTTGTATGGAAGACATATCATTACAGCCCCAAAAGCAAGCAGGAGTTACATTCTATTGGAGCAGAGTTGGATGCCAGAATTTACAGAATAGCACCAGTTAAAGGAACCAGATGGGTTCCCCATATTGACAGAGCACTACAAATCTTCCTTCTAGGGAAGAAAGGTGGAGATCTAGCCACAGATCATGGCCACTATGCAGCAGTTTGCATGCATGTGGAAAGATTTGCTACAAGCAGCAAGAATACTGATGTTAAAAACAGGGCTGCCAAGCTACACAAGCTTATGATCACCAAGAACTTTGTTGAATTTGCCCATTTAATGATCGATGTTTTTGGAGAAGTTGCATCACTGAGTTTGAAACTTCAGACAAAGGCACTAATCCTTCCTACTGCCAATTCATCCATTGACACACGCGTTAATACTATTAAGAGCATGAAAGAGAGACCTATTGCCAGTGGGGCTTTGAAGCAGTTTCAACTCTGTGTTGAGAAGCAGAATGACCCAACTCTTACATTCCAGGGTATTGAGCTGAAGGGTGGCTCTGTAGTAGGACGAGTTGGCAGCAATGTTACACTCAAACAGGCAATTGTAAAAAGCATCGATGTGATATTCAAGGAAATAAGACCCAGATTTGATAACCTTCTTGGTAAAAATGAAGATAAACAGGCAAAACAAGCAGCAAGTTGCTTCAAGATCTTTCATCCTGACACATGGCCTTGTTCTTCCAGAAAGCTACTAGAGTTTGGTATCCAAGAAGTTGACACGTTATGCCAATGGCTTCAGGCTCCTCTAGAGACTGCTGGATGTAACACTGAAGCTGTTCCAGTTGAATAGAGACAGTTGAAAGTCTTGGTATCTAACTCCTTCCATGATAAGAACTATGCAGAGCTATGGCAGATCATGTTGACTAAAGAGCCCTACAAGTCAGACTTTGCTAATGTACTGCTCCTGGTAGAACTTATGCTGGTGTTGCCAATAAGCTCTGCAGAGTGTGAACGAGCCTTTTCAGCTCAGAAGAGAATCAAATCCGATACAAGAAACAGCTTATCAGTGGAGAGGTTATCCGACCATCAGGTCGGATAATCATCATTGCAAAAGGACCTGAACTTGAAGACTTCATTCCTGATGAGATTGTTTCCAGGTGGATGTCCAGCCAGGAGAGAAAACATTCAGGAGGCCCAGACCAAGGATAATGGTCTGAGGATATTGGGACTTCATTCTGTCTGAAGATGACTTTGAAATAAAGTCGAAATATCAAAGTTTCAACTATATTGGGACTGTATAGTCTTCTGCTTTATCTCCAACAATGAGTTGCTTGAAGGTCGTCAAAAGATACCGTAAAAGATGAGATTACGCCCAAATTTGGAGGAATTGGAGAAGAATAGAAGGGCTGCAACTCACACCATCTCTGACAAAGGGACAAAGAGCCTCAGTAGCGAAGGAAAGAAGGCAGGAAGAACGACGTAATCACTAGAGAAAAAAGCAGTTGCATGGTAAATTCCTTAGAGACGCAGAAGGTACAAGAAATATTGAGTCATGGCAGTGGATAAAGGAAGGATTTCTGAAGAAGAAAACTGAGGGTTTCATATTTGCTGCGCAAGATGAGGCCCTCAAAACCAACTGGATAAAGAAGAACATGGATGGTCAAGGGATATGTGAAAGGTGTAGACTTCGCCGAAAGAGGAATGAATCGATAGCCCACCTAATACTTGACTCCAAAAAACTTGCTCAAAAGGAATTCCAAGAACCTCACGATATTGAAGCAAGAATTATGCACCTAGGTTTGTGTCAGACGTCCAGGTTGATAAAGGATGTCATGTACAACCACAAGCTGAAAAGTGCAAAAGAAAATGAGAGAGTGAAGATTCTGTGAATGAGAAAGCAGATGGGTAGAACAAAGATTAAAGAGCCTGAAAGAAGTATACCAGGAAACAAAAGTCAGAATTGCAACCTATACCTCAATGTCGGAGAGTAAATGGATTGAAGTAGTATGGAAGAGAGAATACGATCGTGAGCATTGTTCAGTGAACCATGAAGCCGAACAGTCGTTAGCAGAATATGGAATGGAAGTAACGTTTAACGAAAAAGGAGTTACGATCAACGGAGAGAGTATGACAGCCCCTTGGAAAACCTGCTAGTGGAAATTGAAGGAAGAATTGATGAAAGGAATGAATAATAACAAAAAGTCTGAGTATATTAAGAAGGAAATTCAAAGCAATGTCAATCAGAACCAGGATGTGGAATGTAGTGAATGGCTTAAATGCAATCTAGACCCTAAAAAGACAGCAACGATGATAAACAGGTAAGAACAGGCGATCGCGACAAGGAAATGAAAGGGGATGAGAGGATTAAAAGTGCAATCGCTACTGTGTAGGTTGTGTCGACTGTATGATGCGACTGTGCAACATCACTTGGCAGGATGTTCAGTGATAGCAGGGACAGAATATGGGAGGGGACACAACAACGCATTGATGATGCTAGCCGTGCAATGGGGGTAGCAACATGGGATTATAGAGGAAGGAACACAGTAGAACCAACAGCAATCGGTACAAGGGGAGGTAATGGAGAATGATCAGTTGAAGTTGTTGTGGGATTTTGAATACAAACTGAGGAAATATAATAAAGCTAGGAGACCAGACATTACACAAGAGGACAAGGTAGGGAAACGGATCTGGCTGGAGGACATGGCTTGTCCTCACGAACAAAATATTGAAGAAAAACATTGCGAGAAGTTAAACAAGGACCAACAGTTAGCGCTTGAAACGAGAAGGAAGCGACCGGGATTACATGTAGAGATGATACCAATGGTAATAGGATGTCTTGGAGGTGGTATCAATAAATTACACCAACAAATTGATAAACTAATATGACATGAGAAGGAAACTAAATGGGTGGCGAAAATCATCCAGAAAATAGTATTAATGGAAAGTGAGATACTGTTACGCAAAGTGGTGAGCAAAGTGGTCGAAGAGGATTGATATTTTAGAATATGCAGTGTTGAAGCATGCAACCCTAACAAATTTTGATAAGAGGAGCCACTATGTACATCTAGTAGGCGTTAATGGCCGTTAAGAATGGGCTATCAAACAAAGATCATAATAATAATCATAATTATTAGGTGGTGTGCGACTTGTTATAATAATAACAATAACAGGGCACTGTAGTAGGACAAGCAAAGCTTGAGCCTATTACGTTAAAGTAGACGCTCTCGCCCACCACAGTCCGGAATGGCACTTTTGGCAAGTGCCAGCAACTCATTAGTCAAGGGTAGATCAGACTATTTAGTCTTGGATGGCAACTTATCTAGGAGAATGTAACTCTGAGATAAAACCAGAAGAACTTAGGCAGGACAATAATATCAGAGCCAGTAAGTTCCATAATACGAGCAGGCTTTGACGAGATGGCCTAGGGAGTGGCGCTCCTGTCCTGCCAGCTGGGTAGATAGGTAGTCGAAAGCCTCAACTTGCCTGAATTGTCGGACGGCTGCAAGTACACTACCTTCAGGTGTTGGCAAGCCTGCCCTGTTGGCCTAAGGACTAGAAGACAGTCCGTACAGCTGACTGATGCCCCTAAACTTAGTTTATGGAGGATTAACCAGCTTTAAATGCCAAAACAGATGATCACTAATCTAAGAATAAAACAATATTCAGACTTAACTTATGCAGTGGCACACCTAAACTGACCTTAACCGGTCAGAAGTGCAACAGAGTACTGTTAAAGTGAAACTGGATATACGCATTGGGGAGTGCTTTCAGGGACTTTCGAGGGCTGTACGTCCCTTACCCTATTCTGACTCGATTAAATGGGTGTAAAAAGACTGCTCCCCCGGATCATCTTTAATAGACACTTTTAATGGAAAAAAATTTCCTTTCTCCACGAGTTTCCTGAAATGTGCAATGTCTGTTGTGGCCTTACCTGACGGGATACTGGGAGCCTTTAGCAGGTTGAGACCCCTTCCACTATTCTTAAGTTGATAATTTTTGAAGGAAGAAAATCTCTAGGGTTTAGATATTTTTAAAACCCAAACGGGACCTGTTGCGAAAAATGCACCTTTGGGCCATCCGGCATGGAACCGAACCCGCGACCTCGCGAATCTAGTGCGAAGCTCTTACAACTGAGCTACGGAGTACGTTGCCGAGAGCATGGCCACGAGTTCAGTATATATAATGGTGGTAATAACGATATAAGAGAAGGGTATATTCGATAGAACACTATGGCATTTCCACTCGACTGATAACTGTTAAGTTGATAATTTTTGAAAGAGGAAAATCTAGAGTGTCTAGAAATTTTTAAGACCCAAAAATATGGAGTGGTGTAAGTTGTAATAATAATAATAATAATAATAATAATAATAATAATAATTATTATTATTATTATTATTCTCCTTCAAAAATTATGAACTTAACAACAGTGGAAGGGATCTCAGCCTGCTACAGGCTCCCAGTATCCCGTAAGTGGGTGAGATACTAGGATTGTGTCTGGCGCGATTAACCCACTAACTTACAAAAGTGATGAATAATGAGCAATAACAGAAATGAAGCTAACGACGTGAATGAGGCCAGAAATGGTCTCTCGTCCGGCGGTGTTGGTGTGAACGGACAGGTACCACTCAGCCGTCATCAAGTTACTACCCGAAAAAGTGGAACAATGCGTTATATCGAGTTGTAGTTGAATGCTATTTTGAGAGTAAACCAGGAACCAGAGGGTACAGAAGGAGAATGTTGACTAGCTGGCAGAACAGAGGGATGTTTAGGATGTCTGAGCAAAATTTAGCTGACCAGGCAAGAGCAATTAGAAACAATAATTGGCTCTCCACTGTCGAGCTGGAGGAGATTAAGCGACGAGTGGATAGTGAAGCAGGTGACGAAAATAATGAGAATAGGATGAATGATGATGGAATGAATATGCAGCAAAATCAAGAACCTGTTTCTGAGTGTAGATCGGAGAGGGAAGACAACGAGGAAGGAGTTTACCAATTTCGAGACCTAAATCCGGAAGAACTGCCAGAGGGACAGCGAGATATCCTGAATGATGTCAAGCTGGCTCTAGAAGAAGATGAGGGGAAACAACCAACATTTTTGAAACATGAGGAGAGAAAGAAGATCCGTGAGGTGTCTGAAGAAGTGAATGATGTAGTAGCGCACATTCAAACAGCTGATATAACCGAAACCAATTGGCTAATGCGAACCGCAGCTGTGGTTGTAACGCGGAGACCAGGTATAAAGAAAAGAAGTACTGAAGCAAGAAAAAAGCACTTTTGGAAGAGAAGAATAAAGAGCAAAACTGATGTGTTGAGGAGAAAGATAAGCAAGCTGGAGAGGGGAAAGAACAATTGGAGTAAAGTTACTAAGGGATTGACACCGATTGAGAAGAAATACAATGTGAGAAAGAAAGGGTTGAATGTTGTTATTGAGGAATTGAAGCAGCGAGTTACAGCGAATGGTGCAAAATTAAGAAGATATGAACAACGGATAAACCATTACAGGCAAAACCGCAAGTTTCACAATGATCAGAAGAAATTCTTTCAAGAAATTGGCGGTGTAACCAAGGAGAGAGATATTAAACCTGATCCCTTAGAGAGCTGCGATTTTTGGAGCAATATCTGGGATAATCCTACCCAGCACAATCAAGAGGAAGAATGGTTAGATGAAGTTAGAGAAGACCTGAGCCAACACACGGCCCAGGAGGATGTGATGATTTCAGTACTGGATGTGAAACAGCAGTTGAGGAAAAATATCGAATTGGAAAGGGCCTGGGCCAGATGGCGTGCAGAGATTTTGGTTGAAGAATTTTAAAGCACTTCACTGTCGCATCGCAGAACAACTTAACCTAATTCTGGAATCTTGCTCCGTACCACAATGGATGAACCAAGGAAAAACGATTCTCTGTGTGAAGGATCCGTCACTGAAAAATGCTGCGGAAAACTTCCGGCCCTCAACATTTCCACTTATGTGGAAGTTACTCAGCGGAATGCTTTCAGAAAAAATGTACGAACATCTTGAGACGGGACAGTTACTTCCTGAGGAACAAAAAGGATGTCGGAAACGTTCAAGGGGGACGAAAGACCAGCTCCTCATAGATAAATGGTATTACGGGATTGTAAGCGTAGAAAAACGAATTTGGCGATGGCCTGGATTGACTATCTTAAGGCTTACGACATGGTGCCTCATTCCTGGATTCTGAAAACGCTAGAGCTTACTGGAATAGCTCCAAAATATCCAACGATTAGTACGAGAGAGCATGCAAAATTGGAAGACGGTGCTTACACCAAATGGCCGAATTCTTGGGGAAGTCAAAATCCAACGAGGCATTTTCCAGGGTTACAGTCTATCACCCCTGTTGTTTGTCATCTGCTTAATACCGCCGTCGATTGTCCTGCGAAGCTGCAAAGGAAGATACCAACTTGGAAAGGATGCTGGGTCTATTAACCATCTGTTGTACGTGGACGATCTAAAGCTGTATGGAAAAGGTGAGCGTGAAATTGACTCTCAAGTGAACACTGTCCGGATAGTTAGCAGTGATATCGCCATGGAGCTCGGCCTTAAGAAGTGTGGTGTATTAGTTCTAAAGAGAGGAAAGATTGTGAAGACTGAAGGAATTGATCTCCCAGAGAGGCGACGGATTAAAGCGTTAGAGGATGATGGATACAAGTATCTCGGAATCCTTGAGTACGACGATCTACTTCAGGACAAAATGAAAGAAGCGCTGACCAGTGAGTACTTCCACAGAGTGAAGAAAGTTTTAAAATCGAAGTTAAATGGAAGGAACACCATACCAGCTTTAAACACATGGACCGTGGCAGCCCGACGTTATAGATGGAGCCGGCATAGTGAACTGGTCTAAAGCTCAGCTGAAGAACATAGACAGGAAGACAAGGAAACGGATGACAATCTATGGAATGCTACACCCTCGAGTGAATGTTGACCACTTGTACCTTCCAAGACGATATGGTGGTCATGGGCTGATTGGAGTGGAGGACTGTGTGCTTGCTGAAGAGATGGGCCTGTCCAATTATGTCCAGAAAAGTGAGGAACTACTGCTTGCGGCGGTGAGGAATGAGAGTTTCTCAAACTCGGAAGATGAGACTGTCGAGCATTTCAAAGAAAGGAAGAGGAGAAAAAGACAAGAGGACTGGAAGGCTAAAACATTACATGGCCAGATCTTACGTCAAACTGAAGATGTCAGGGGTAGGACATCGTGGGACTGGTTGATGAGAGGAGACTTGAAAAAGGAGACCGAGGGTCTGATCATAGCAGCCCAAGATCAAGCATCGAGAACTAATGCGTTCAAAGCAAAAATCGGGAAACAGCAGCTATCTCTTTTATGTAGAATGTGCGGAGCGAAAGACGAGACGGTGGGTCACTTGTTGTGTGAGTGTAGTAAGATGGCACAGATTCAATATAAACATCGACATGACAACGTTGCCAGGATTATGCACTGGGCAATCGCAAAACAGCGTGGACTTGAAGCCGAAGAGAAATGGTACGAACACAAGCCGGAGCCAGTTATTGAAAATGTTAACATAGAAGTGCTGTGGGACTTTACCATCCAGACGGATCGTGAAATTGAAGCTCGGAGACAGGACATTGTACTGCTAAACAAGAAAGAGAACGAATGCATAGTAATTGGCATTGGTGTGCCTGCAGATGCTAACATTGCAGTCAAAGAGATAAAGAAGATCCAAAAGTACCAGGACATTAGAAGAGAAATTGCACATCTATGGGACATCAAAACGTGTGTGGTTCCAGTGGTGGTTGTCTCATTTGGTATGGTTACCAAGAACCTTGCCAAGTACCTTAGGAAGATTGAAATTCCAACAAAGATCGAACTCCTACAGAAAGCAACACTACTTGGGACTGCAAGGATTCTGCGAAATGTGCTTGAGGCCTAAGGCTGTGAGACACAGCTTGCCCTCAGCGTACTACCATGTGACCAGCGACTATCTAAGCTGAGAAAATTCTAAATGATAATAATAATAATAATGGTAATAATAACCGTAGTGATAAAAGCAACAGCAATAATAGTATTAACAATTATAATGATTATAATTAAAAATAACCGTAATAATGAAAACCAAAACGTAAAAACAAGAATAGTACTCATAAAGAGATACTTCGTAATCTTGGGAAATGGATGACATCGACTCAAAATAAACACCCTCAACGTGTCCTTTTGGAGTGTTTTCAGACATAACCAAAGTGAAATCAGAGTAAAGGATATCGCTGTTAGTGCTGAGATTCTGTGATAAGATAATACTTAAGTTTTCTTGGAAAAGACTCAATATGGAAATCCTCCACTGGAAAATTTTTGACTTTTTAGCGTCAAGGAACCCATTTCCAGTTATTTGTTAGAGAATTTTTCTAGACATCTGATCTGAAGGAATAGTAAACTGTGAGTTATATTCCTCTTGCCATATCTTTTAATAGTCAACAAAGATCATTGGCTGGAATCCTAGTTTTCAAGTGGGCTCTTTTTCCCACTTATCTCCATTAGTTTCTCGGGACGGGTTCTACGTTATATTATGGTTCGTTTGTAATACGTGTTTAAAGACGTCTTCATGTTCGTGGGTTTTGCGTCGGGCTAAAAAGTGGGTAGAAGAGTTGAAAATCTGGTGTGCCACACATGAAATGAGTGCAGAAACTGGTTTTAGAAATCGGTGTTGCGTTTAGATGCCACATTCAGGGGATCTCAATTTCCAGGTCTTTATATTTCTGGAGTTTATCACATTCTTTAGTAGCAATGTTGCTATCACAAGGTACTGCCATCTGACTCATCAACTGACTCATCTGACTTTCTGCGGATGCAGCAAAGAGCATTACTGAATAATACTTATTACATAATAATAGCGAGAATAGGATAAAATAGCAAAGCTAGATAATTGTACTGCTAGATAAAGCAATTTCACATCACATTCATCGGTACATAAAATTCGATTATCTACAAGAATTCCTTGCAGCAATTACTGTGTCTCGACATCATATTACGTAGAACAAAGCTATGGAATAAGACACAGAATACACCCGTGTCCACTATGTAAGTATATCAATTATATGTTCAGTGGCGTAACGGACTATGGTCAGGTTTAGAGCAAGTCCTAAGAGGCCTCCGACCTCTAAGGCGCCCCAATGAATTTGGAAAGACAATTGAGAATTAAAGTCGTCAAATTGTCAACACTAAGTCTATACCACCGGGGGTGACGAGGGCCCGAGAACGAAAATCTCCTAAGGGTCCCGAGTATTTCCGTTACGCCACTGTATATGTTGTTTTGCTTTGTTGGTTACAGTGAAAATTTAAGCTACCTTTCGCTTCAAGGATTTCAACAACGTCATATCGTTTCATCTTCCTAAGGATTTCAGTAAGTCGCTTCAATTCATTTCCATATTGGGTTCTTCAACAAAACAAAATGGCATCCGCAGGATTCTCCTATAATTTAAATCTGGCAATTTGATTTGTGGAGTAACACATGTATTGTGCCAATACTTCACAGTCTCCATCCGGAGTGGGCACGTTTAACTTCATACAAGCACGTTCGTACACATTTGGAGGTAAACCATAAATTGTTCGTAAATCTCCATAAAAAGGACAATAATGTACAATGCTCTTTCTCAAACAATATGTTAAATGAAATACTTTTAGGTATTGCGTATCATCAGGTTCGAAAGACCAAAAGTTTCCGTTCATCCGTATTCTGAGGACGCCCGATTTTAACGTCTACTAAAATGTAGTGCTGTTCACTTGACTAATTCCACCTGCTATCTCAAAATGGCAAGATAACACTTTATGATATGGCTATTAAACTGTATTATAAAATAAGTTTCCTATTCGTGATTGCTAAGAAGTATACCTTAAAAATAAGGTTTCGAGGAGAGACTGAGAACGAATCAATTGATAAGGAATTGAAACTAAGTATGTACTTCAAAACATCTACCACCTATTTCTAACCCTAACACCAGTCCTAACCCTAGCCATAGTTCTAAACAATATATATATATATACATATATATATATATATATATATATATATATATATATATATAAGATCACCAAGAGATTCATACACACCTCTCAGATTACCCAAAGCCGTGGCAACGGCCGGATGACTGTCCCCGTAGCATGACTTCGTTATTTTCAATGCTTCCAAGTAGTGTTCCTTCGCTTTCTTCAGATCACCAAGAGATTTATACACAGCTCCCAGATTATTCAAAGTGCTGACAACGTCCAGATGACTGTCCCCGTAGCATGTCTTACTTATTTCCAATGCTTCCAAGTAGTGTTCCTCCGCTTTCTTCAGATCACCAAGAGATTGATGCACAGTTCCCAGATTATTCAAAATGATTGCAACGTCCGGATGACTGTCCCCATAGCATGATTTGCTTATTTTCAATGCTTCCAAGTAGTGTTCCTCCGCTTTCTTCAGATCACCAAGAGATTTATATACAATTCCCAGATTATTCAAAGTTCTGGCAACGTGCGGATGACTGTCCCCGTAGAATGTCTTGCTCATTTTCAATGCTTCCAAGTGGTGTTCCTCGGCTTTCTTCAGATCACCAAGAGATTGATACACAGCTCCCAGATTAGTCAAAGTGTTGGCAACGTCCGGATTACTGTCCCCGTAGCATGACTTCCTTATTTTCAATGCTTCCAAGTAGAGTTCCTCCGCTTTCTTCAGATCACCAAGAGATTTATGCACAGCTCCCAAATTATTCAAAATTCTGGCAACGTCCGGATGACTGTCCCCGTAGCATGACTTGCTTATTTTCAATGCTTCCAAAGAGTGTTCCTCGGCTTTCTTCAGATTACCAAGAGATTTATACACAGCTCCCAGATTATTCAAAATGATTGCAACGTCCGGATGACTGTCCACGTAGCATGACTTGCTTATTTTCAATGCTTCCAAGTAATGTTCCACGGCTTTCTTCAGATCACCAAGAAATTCATACACTTTTCCCAGATTATTCAAAGTGCTGGCAACGTTCGGATGACTGTCCCCGTAGCATGACTTGCTTATTTTCAATGCTTCCATAGAGTGTTCCTCGGCTTTCTTCAGATCACCAAGAGATCTATACACAGCTCCCACATTATTCAAAGTGCTGGTAACGTCCGGATGACTGTCCCCGTAGCATGACTTCGTTATTTTCAATGCTTCCAAATAGTGTTCCACGGCTTTCTTCAGATCACCAAGAAATTCGTACACATTTCCTAGATTATTCAAAGTTCTGGCAACGTCCGGATGACTGTCCCCGTAGTATGACTTCCTTATTTTCAATGCTTCCAAGTAGTGTTCCTCGGCTTTCTTCAGATCACCAAGAGATTTATACACAGTTCCCAGATTATTCAAAATGATTGCAACGTCCGGATGACTGTCCCCGTAGGATGATTTGCATATTTTCAATGCTTCCAAGTAGTGTTCCTCGTCTTTCTTCAGATCATCAAGAGATTGATACACATTTCCCTGATTATTCAAAGTCATGGCAACGTCCGGATGACTATTTCCATAAAAAAAATTTGAAGTGGTCATTTTCAAATCAAGCCGTCTTTAGGAGTTTCCGTAGTGAGTTGCCAAACGTATCTGCATTTTTTCTGACAAAACCGACATAAATATTTACGTTGGTGAAGAATGTACTTGTAAAATAAAATAGGACATCAAAATTAGCCTTCAGCCTTTCCAAAAAGTTCAGTCTCTGGATGACAGAAGTAATTTTCGGTTCCTTTGACACATAAATTATGCGAATCAAGATCCAATAGGTATTTTATAGGTATATATATATACAGTGGGAGTCAAAAGTCTGAGTCCAGTCAGTATGCTTTTGTCTTTTATTGATATACAATATATTTTCACACAACACAGCACCATATGTGCATAACTTTAGCATTTACATCAACATTGGAATTGAGTACATTGTATTGACCAAGTAAACATTACTTTAATATCTTGTGTGACCTCCTTTTGCTTTTAAAACAGGTTCAACTCTTCCTGGCATAGAGTCAACAAGATTTCTGAGTACTGCTGGTTTAAGGTTATTCCAGCTTTGATTAAGGACATCCCACAGGTTGTCTTTACTTGTGGGATCATGTTTCACTTTCTCTCGTTTCAAATGTTCCTATAAATTCTCAATAGGGTTTAGATCCGGAGATTGAGGAGGAAAATCCATAACGACCATATCACCTTTCTCTTCCTTCCTTCTTAAATCATTTTTACACATGTGAGAAGTGTGTTTCGGATCATTATCTTGTTGCAGCACAAAACCCCTTCCCCACAACCTTAAGCGAGATGGTATGTCCCGTCTTTGAAGGATGGAGTGATATTTTTGCTTTGTAAGAGTGTTCTTAATTCTTTAAAGATCGGCAGCACCATTATAACTAAAGCAGCCCCAAACCTGAATGTTCCCACCACCATGTTTCACTGTTGGCTTGAGGCAAGAATTTATAAATCTCTCATTCTTTCTACGACTAACATAAATGCGACGGTTATTTCCGTATATTTCAAATTTTGATTCATCTGCGAAAAGAACATTTTTTCAATCTTCTTTAGTGTAACGCCTGTATTTTCTGGCCAATAGCCGTTGTTTCCGTTTGTTTCGGGATCTTAGCAATGATTTTAAGACAGCCACTCTTCCATGTAGACCACATGCATTTAGTCTCCTTTTCACTGTTGATCTGCTTATTGTTTTTTCTTGAGTTTCATTAACTATTGATTGAATGTTACCAGCCGTTGCAGTTCTTTTACGTAAGGAAGTTGTTTTAATGTACTGATCCTCCTTCAAAGTGGTAGCTCTTGGCCTCCCAGATCTTGGTTTTGTAGAATAGGATTTTGTTCCTCGAAACCTTTCCAAAGTTCGCTGCACGACACCCTTTGAAATCCCCATCTTTTCAGCAATTTTGCGTTGTGAAAAACCTTCATTACTCTGTGCAATTATTTGACCTCTTATTCCTTCACTGAGTCCTTTTACCGTCTTTGGTCCAGCTACACATCATAGAGACTTTATGTAAATTACAGCGTGTGTTAAATAACTCAAAAATTAAAAGGAAGGCAAGTGGAAGCATTTACTGATAAAAATACGCATATGTAGATCAATAAATGAATTTTTTCCACATGAAACATGATTTATCATACATTGAGGGAAAAAATACAACTGGACTCAGACTTTTGACCCCCACTGTATATATATATATATATATATATATATATATATATATATATATAGTAGTAAGATTTTGCTTAAGAGTATATGGTTGCTACTCCGAGTTTCACGCGTATGTGATCTTCAGGCAACTGAAACAGCGTCGATTCATTGTCTCCTTTTTCTCTGTTCATTGACGTCATGGTTTGCGTGGGTTGGATGACTCATCGCTATTGTCCTCGTGTGGCTTGTCTTTGAGATGAGAAATCTGTTCCGGTGTCTGCACTTTGAGACGATCTCCGATCTTTTGTTGAGAAGGTTCTTTAGGTAGTTTTTTAGGCGTGCTTTCATAATGCAAAGCTTTTCCTCCAGGCAAAGGTTACATCTTTTTGCTCCGCTTGTGTAGGCCGCGGCTCTTTTCACGATCGCCCATTTTATATCGAAAGATTGGTTATTTGATTTTAGTTCCCATACGTATTTTGATAGTTCAGTCTCATTGGAGTACTTGCTATCTTTGAAGGATTTAATGTGGTTTCTGTATCGTTCTTTAAAGCTGTTTGCTGTCATTCCTATGTACTGTTTTGTCTCTCCGGTGTCTGTCGTGGTTACGTCGGCTCTATAAACGATGTTGTCAGTTAAGCAGTTACCTTGGAGCGGGCAATGTTCTTTTCTTCTGCAGTTGCAATTATCTGTTCTCTGAAGCTTTCTATTTTCATATTTGTTTAGGATTCGGAAGTTATGTTTGGTGATCATAGTCATCATCTTGTCCATGCAGCTGTAGCTAATTTTGACTGTGTTCCGGTTGAAGATTTTGTGTAGAGTGCATGACTCAGGAAAATGCTTGTCAATTAGTTTTAGAAAGTTATGGCCAATTTTTGATCTGATGTTCTTGCTATATGGTGGGTTGAACCATATAATGTTTCTGCGTCTACGTTTTTGGGACGATGTAGATTCGGGCGTCTTGTCGCTGTCGGAGATATATTGGAGTTTGGTGTTAAAGTGGCTACGTCTTAGTGCGTCTTCGTATATAGGTGCTGCAGAGTCGAAGGTTGATTGGTTTGATGATAATTGTGAAATGCAAGAATTGATGGAGGCTCAAAGTGCAGACACCGGAACAGATTTCTCATCTCAAAGACAAGCCACACGAGGACAATAGCGATGAGTCATCCAACCCACGCAAACCATGACGTCAATGAACAGAGAAAAAGGAGACAATGAATCGATCCTGTTTCAGTTGCCTGAAGATCGCATACGCGTGAAACTCGGAGTAGCAACCATATACTCTTAAGCAAAATCTTACTACATTTAAGCTCTGCCCCCATATGGTATCGAGCACTCTTGGAATCATCGTAAACATTATCATCTCAGTTATATATATATATATATATATATATATATATATATATACAACAAAATGTAACCGGAAAGCTACACAAGTGACTTGAATGAATAGAGCGCTTGATACCATTACAGGTAGAGCGAAAATGACACAAATAGAGACAAATGTTTAGCTGTCGCTACTCCGAGTTTCACGAGCTCTGGCGATCATCAGGCAACTATATACATATATATATATATATGCCCATGGCACAGAAACCTGCTTTCATTACACTAAAAGATCACAAGGACGACTTTGAAAACCATACTAAGTGTCGCTTAATCAATCCCGCCAAAAGTGAACTTGGTAAGGTTAGTAAAGCAATCCTGGATGAAATCAACACAAACATACGACATCACTCCGCGGTAAATCAGTGGCGCAATACTGACGAAACTATCGCCTGGTTTAGAAACATCAGGGACAAAAACAGGCACACATTTCTATCATTCGATATGGTGGATTTTTACCCCTCAATATCGGAAGAGTTGCTCGACGACGCATTGTCGTGGGCCACGAAATATACATCCATCCCCGATGAACTTGTGAAAACTATCAAACACGCACGAAGATCACTGCCTTTTAATGACGGGAAAGCATGGGCAAAACGAAACACCTCGAACAGCTTCGACGTAACCATGGGAAGCTTCGATGGCGCAGAGATATGTGAGCTCGTCGGACTGTTCATTCTCAACTCATTGGAAAAGCGATTTGGCAAGAACATCGGCTTATACAGAGATGATGGCCTTGCTGCCCTAAATACGTGCTCTGGTCGCCTGGCGGACAAGGCGAGAAAGGACCTTATACGCATCTTTAAGGACTTCGGGCTACAAATCACGACGCACACGAACTAAAAAATAGTTAACTTTCTCGACGTTACTCTGAACTTAAATGACGGCAAACACAAACCATACAGAAAACCGAACGACGACGCACTTTACATTCATCGCCATTCTAACCATCCTCCATCTATCATAAACTATCGGCCTCAATTAACCACAGAATATCTAAGCTATCATGCGACCAAGAAACATTTGACTCCGCTGCTCCACTATACGAGAATGCTCTCAAACAAAGCAACTTTAACGTGCAGCTTACATACACCTCAACTAACGCTCCCCATAACCAAGACACATACCCGGACAGAAGTAACACGGCAAACCAAACCAACAACAGACGAAGTAGAAACAGACACGTGATCTGGTACAATCCCCCATACACCAAAAACGTTAAATCGAACATCGGCAGACAATTCCTTAGTCTAATAGACAAACACTTCCCAGCTACTAACAGACGTCTTAAACTTTTTAACAGAAACACGGTGAAATAAGCTATAGCTGTATGGAAAACCTTAAATACGTGGATGGATATGTGGACACAACAACCGCATTCTTCGAAATAGACACCGTGCAAGCACCAATAAGAATAACACAAACACTGACACAGACAGACCAAATTCTGAAACAAACGCAAACGACAAAGTTAATAACGCAAGCTCCAAGACCAACATAAACACACATGAGAACGATATCAACAGCAACAGATACAATTCATGCAACTGCAGACACAAAAACGAATGCCCAACCTTGGGAAACTGCCTGGCAAAAAGCGTCGTCTACAAAGCAGAAGTAAAGACCCCCCCATAATGGATCAACGAAAAGGTACATCGGCATGACAGCAAACGACTTCAAGCATCGTTACCGCAACCACCTGAAGTCCTTCCGAAACACACAGTACGCCAACGAAACAGAACTTTCCAAATACATTTGGCGACTGAAGATGGAAAACCGGAAATACCAAATAAAATGGTCAATCGTTAAGCACGCAAGCTCATACAAATACGGCTCAAGAAGATGCAATCTTTGCCTTGAAGAAAAAATGTTTATCCTGAAATCAAACAAGAAAAACTTGCTGAACAAAAGATCTGAGCTATTCACTTCATGCAGACATACATATTATAATTCGCTGGCTAGCTGATTGCGGGCACTACAGCATCACAATTGATTTTAGACAATTTGACCCATATTATGTAAATGAATAGTAGAAGCGAACTGTCAGTTGCCTGATGATCGTGTTGTAGACACGTGAAACTCCGAGAAGCAAACGCTTTCTAACTTTATTAAAGTTATATATATATATATATATATATATATATTTATATATATATATATATATATATTTATATATATATATATATATTTATATATATACACATATATATATTTATACATATGTATATATATATATATATATATATATATATATATATATTAGTAAGATTTTGCTTAAGAGTATATGGTTGCTGCTCCGAGTTTCACGCGTATGCGATCTTCAGGCAACTGAAACAGCGTCGATTCATTGTCTCCTTTTTCTCTGTTCATTGACGTCATGGTTTGCGTGGGTTGGATGACTCATCGCTATTGTCCTCGTGTGGCTTGTCTTTGAGATGAGAAATCTGTTCCGGTGTCTGCACTTTGAGACGATCTCCGATCTTTTGTTGAGAAGGTTCTTTAGGTGGTTTTTTAGGCGTGCTTTCATGATGCAAAGCTTTTCCTCCAGGCAAAGGTTACATCTTTTTGCTCCGCTTGTGTAGGCCGCGGCTCTTTTCACGATCGCCCATTTTATATCGAAAGATTGGTTATTTGATTTTAGTTCCCATACGTATTTTGATAGTTCAGTCTCATTGGAGTACTTGCTATCTTTGAAGGATTTAATGTGGTTTCTGTATCGTTCTTTAAAGCTGTTTGCTGTCATTCCTATGTACTGTTTTGTCCCTCCGGTGTCTGTCGTGGTTACGTCGGCTCTATAAACGATGTTGTCAGTTAAGCAGTTACTTTGGAGCGGGCACTGGACACCGGAGAGACAAAACAGTACATAGGAATGACAGCAAACAGCTTTAAAGAACGATACAGAAACCACATTAAATCCTTCAAAGATAGCAAGTACTCCAATGAGACTGAACTATCAAAATACGTATGGGAACTAAAATCAAATAACCAATCTTTCGATATAAAATGGGCGATCGTGAAAAGAGCCGCGGCCTACACAAGCGGAGTAAAAAGATGTAACCTTTGCCTGGAGGAAAAGCTTTGCATTATGAAAGCACGCCTAAAAAACTACCTAAAGAACCTTCTCAACAAAAGATCGGAGATCGTCTCAAAGTGCAAACACCGGAACAGATTTCTCATCTCAAAGACAAGCCACACGAGGACAATAGCGATGAGTCATCCAACCCACGCAAACCATGACGTCAATAAACAGAGAAAAAGGAGACAATGAATCGACGCTGTTTCAGTTGCCTGAAGATCACATACGCGTGAAACTCGGAGTAGCAACCATATACTCTTAAGCAAAATCTTACTACATTTAAGCTCTGCCCCATATGGTATCGAGCACTCTTGGAATCATCGTAAACATTATCATCTCAGTTATATATATATATATATATATTTATATATATTTATTATATATTTATTCTATATATTATGTATATATATATATATATATATATATATATATATACCAGAATAAATAAATATATATATATATATAAAACGCAAAACAAAGGCAAATTTTTGATTGCTGTCGCTACTCCGAGTTTCACGCGCTCAGGCGATCATCAGGCAACTGACAGATCATTTAATTATTCATACTCTTAAATTACTGTGTTATGTTAAGTGGTGTTTTGTTACATGTCGGCACTTACAAAACACCACTTAACATAACACAGTAATTTAAGAGTATGAATAATTAAATGATCTGTCAGTTGCCTGATGATCGCCTGAGCGCGTGAAACTCGGAGTAGCGACAGCAATCAAAAATTTGCCTTTGTTTTGCGTTTTCGCTCTGCCTATTACGGTATCGAGCGCTCTATACATTCACGCCATACCTGTGACACTTTCGTTACATTTATTTGGCTTATATATATATATATATATATATATATATATATATATATATACCAGAATAAAAGAACTAACCTTCAGTCAATCGTGTTCTCTTCCAATACTATTTCGTTGCCGAAGAGCTGGTCCTCCAGCCGGCAAGTAACTGGTGAATGTGCTACGGAGATTTCAATACTTGATTCTTTATTAGCATAATTTGCAAGTAAAGGTCTTGGAAAAATTGAGTATTGAGCAAAAATAATCACTTAAAAGATTACACGAGCAAGTTATTTACTTGACACTAAGCTTCTCTGGTTTAGCCGGATTTCATTGTGCTCGCCGGGTAAGTGTCGATAGTGAATGTGGAGATTGAACCTGCATCTATCTAAGCAAATGGTAAAGACAGCTCGTGATCCAAGTTTTGAAATGGAAACACTGCAAAGGATATGCTGTGATTTCACTACGACACTTTCCAACCGAGGCAGTCTACAACAGCATGAGACACCAAGACAGTTAGCGAGTAAATGGAAAACAGGTTTTTTTGTCATTTTATTGTCATTCTACTTTTAATGGCCATTTTTACAAACAGGTGGACGATGTCGCCATGGGTTCTCTCCTTGGTCCACTGTTTTGCTAATATTTTTTTATCTTTTCACGAACGCACCTGGTTAGACAATTGCCCACCTGAATTTAAACCTCTTCATTTCCGACAATATGTTGATGATTGTTTTATTATCTTCAAATCCCAAGACCACGTTCAACCTTTTCTCAATTACTTAAATTCAAATCACCGTAACATTAAATTTACTAGTGAGTCCGACGTTAACGGGTGTTTACCTTTCTTAGATGTTTCCATTAATCGAATTGATGGCTTCTCTACCTCTGTTTATCGAAAACCCACTTTTACTGGACATTTTACCACCTTTGATAGTTTTATCCCATTATCGTTCAAACGTGGTCTTATTTACTCATTGCTCAACGATACTTTAGAATATGCTCATCCCCATTATATATTTCATTCTGAGGTCATTAAACTTAAAGAATTTCTTGTTAACAATGATTACTCCGTCACTCTTTTTGACCGCTGCCCAAGTATTTTTCTCGACAAGATCTTTTCTCCTCCTATTAACAATATCACTGTCCCTAAAAGTGTTGTTTATTTCTGCCTCCCTTTTACTTGTACTCATTCTTTACAAATCCGAACCAAGCTCATGTTTCCCTCAAATAGACATCCGTGTCGTATTAAAACCTGGTAAACGTCTTTCAACCTTCTTCCAGTTCAAAGACCCTATTTTCAAGTTTCTGAAATTGCATGTAGTTTATCCATTTAAGTGTCAATGCTGCGCATCGTTGTATATTGGACAAACACGCCGTCACCTACACACGCGTATTTCAGAACACATGAGAATTTCGTCTTTGACTGGCAAAAAAGTTTCACATTCTTCACGTTCTGGCATTCTTACGCATTCAATCCAAACTAGCCACTCCATCTCCTTTCATGACTTCTCTATTCTTTCTTCTTGCAATTTACCCCTTGAATTACTTATCAGAGAAAGTCTCCTCATCAATAAACATAAACCTTCTCTTAATGAAGACATCACTTGTGTTCCGCTTGCCTTATTTTAATTCTCTCCTTCCTCTATTTGTCTCGCCTCATCTTTCGCCTTCCTTAATCTCATTGGCTTTAGTCTTGGTGTGATACCTTTTGTAAATATAAATAGCTCAGTATTTCTATCAGTTAATTACTTTGAAAATGTTGCGCATCGGCAACGAAACGTCAGTGAATTTCAATTAAACTTTATTCGTGTGTTTCTGTCTAATTCCTGAGTGTGTTGACATTACATCTCCGAATTTTGAGCTGGGCTCTCATCTTCATTTTATGTCTAACAAAAGATTTTATTGCGTTTTCAAGTCCAGTCCACGCGATAACAGTATTGTTTTGAGTGAGAACAGAAATCACGAAAACGATCTACAAAGACAAAGTAAGAGCTTTTGAAAATGCTACTTTAACGCGTATGTCCGTGTAGAACGTCTAAACAACGAAAACAGAATTCTTTCAAGTTTTCAATAAGAATTCACATTGTTCCTAATTCATAATGTAATTCGCACAGAACTTGTTTAAAACTTCAAGCTTTCAATTCAAGATTAAGATTAAAACTTCCTCATACAGATCGTTAGTTCCAACCAAAATTTTATACGTTAGCTTCAAGCGATCTACATTGTTGTATAAGCTGGTTAATTGCCGGAATGCATAAGAAAAGCATAGCTTTTATTTTAAACTGGCTAAATAATGCACGTTTTGAAGATCTTTAAGCCTTCTAGAGAAGAAGGTACACGTACAACACTTCTCTTCCTTACTTTAAACAATTCACTGACCTACCTTGAAATAAAATGCAACGAATGACTAAGCTAAACCAATATGAGTTGTCGGGGTTCAGTAGGCAACACACGAACCAATAGCCGTACAAAATGTCGCCAACAGCTAAATCTACGATTATACTCACCGATCTTTTGTCACAAATTTTTATTGCAGCAAGGTTGCAGTGAAAATCGGTCCTCTGGCTACACCTGCCCATCCCTGTTACAAATGCCCTCGTAATTTGTTTACTGGTGCAGTACATTATAAATTATATCATAGAATGGCCGCTAATAACTAACAAAAGAAGTAGTAGCTGTGTTTCAATAGTTAGAAGAAGATTTTGAAATGAAAATAAGTAAAGAAACCTGATTGGATGAAACGAAGAGAACCCAGGGCATTTCAACAAATTGTGATAGTACAGAATGAGCGATACAATTCAATTAATTTGTACTAACCTTTCTTGTCTTCCATTTTAAAAAAGTTAATAATTGAACATACTCATGTCAATTATTTCAACATAAATCGGTGATTGGTATGCTACCCTGACCAACCTCGATGAAAAAGCAGAATTTTCTTGACTTGTGGATTGTTTAAAACTTCGGAAGGAATAGAAACTTCCGAAACACCGCTAGCTCTAAGGTCAATCACTTCTCCATTCTGATCATTGTTTGAACACTTGAAAACGTTTGAGGTCAAAGTAGTATTTCCCATTTTCAAGACCTCCTCTCATTAAAAATGTTATAGTACCTTCTTTAATTTTAACGGTATCACCAATTTTTGCAAAACTTTACGAACAGCGTGTAGGGAAAATGTCGACCATCGATTGAATCCTGTAAATGGAAACTGAATGGGTTCTTATATTTTAATTGGAAACAATTGATTTAGATATTGTTAAATGAAAAATGACATCCGTTGACGAAGATACAAACAAATAAAAGACAAATATTGCAAAAAGTTACTGGGGAGTTTATTCAAACACTACGGCAACGTGTTCATACAATAGAAATTTTCATTCAAAAAAGGAATTAATCACATTGACGTCTCAAGTGTATTTTCAAAGCCGCCCTACTTTTGTACAATACGTCGTCCAGAGCATTTCTGCGATTTCATGGCTAAAGTGGCTCATAGTACGTGGAAGATATTTGGTGGTTTAATTTACGATCTTTACGAGAAGATCAGAGCTTCTGAGGAAAGTTCCAGAGGAGTAAAAATAACATAGAGAGTTGATTACAACGTTAATGGAATATTATTCTGACGAAATGCTGAAAAATTAATCTACGTTGTTAAACGGAGTCGCCCTACTGGCTTGCTTAAACTCCCTACTGTTTCATATTGTACGGAATGTAGATTTCAACAAAGAAGTATTATTGAGGGGATAAACTCATGAAGGATCTGTGGCTAAAGTACTTGTTTAATTGGTGTGAATGTATACGAAGAATAAACTCATTGGGTATATTTATTACACGAAAATCTTGATTGAAAGACGAATATTAGTGTCCAGGAAATGACTTTGATGCATGACATGACGACTTTTCAAATGTATAAAAATTTATTGCTAACATTTCGCGTTGCTTTATACCGCAACATCATAAAGTAAAGAGATTTGGGACCATAGACGATAAAATTAATTGGGATCCATATTTCACTAAATTTCTTAAACTTTGTTTTATGAGCATCGATCATCCCATCCTTATACCTTTTCAGAATTTGAGACTTATTTTCTTACTGAGAAGAACGCGTTTTGTTAAAAGGAAATGACACTTTACACGTTAGAAAAGGGCACAAAAAATGGCGGCGAAAATATGCCCGTAATGTTGCACAGTTTCGACCTACTTGTACCTTTTCCTTCTTTGTGGTGTAAGTTTACCATTAGCATTCATGTTGATGTTGGAGGTTATGCTCAGATTAAACGTCAGTCACTTCAACCAACAGTTTTTCTCAAGACTACACTAACCTGGACGACCAACTTCCTCAAACATGTCACGATTCTCCCAGGTTCAAAACCATTTACTTTAATACAGCAAAGTATTACAAACCAACGTCCGTGCATGGAGTTCGTTGATGCGAGCCCAACCAGGAGAGTTTACATAGTAAGAGAATTTGCCTAATTTCCTGTGAGGAATGTAGTTTCTAAAGTAATTAACTTAAACAGCTAGCATTGGCGAGCAAAAGCAAGAGAAAAAATGGACAAAAACTTGAATCCTACACGAACTTGCTTCAAATCAATCCAAGCAGACATGTAGGTCAAAAAATACAACGATTTCTGTTCTTGCTTGATCTAGGACATACCATGATCTAGTTTCTGACATTTTCGAATTAAGCAATCCATTAGAAAGTTCAAATGCTATCCAGTCATCCATACCGCTATAACGAATTCTGTTACCAAGAAAAGTTCAAAACAAGACCGGAATATATGGCGTGTAAGACAACCTTGAACCGCAAATATGCGATAGCTCGCGAAACCTGCTGTTATAGTGAGTGAAGACTTTGAAATTAATGATCTGCCAAAATACTCAAGGTTGAGAGCGGTGAGAGGTGAGTTGTAGATTCATATTCTAACAAAGTTTAACATTCAACCCTCATCTTAAAGATATCATAAAGCATGATAAATGTCTCAACTATTTGCCTATCATACGTTAGCGTGTTAACTTGCCTCTTACATGTTCTTGTTATATTTTGCTTCGATGAATGGATGAATGTTCCTAACTTGTAGGCTGATTAACAGCTTATCTGCTTTGCTTCTAAACACCACCTCCAAAACTTACTTAATTTCTGCCAATCCTCAAATGGACGGCGATAAAGGGATTGACTTAGACAAATGTTTACGGCTGGTAACTGAATACTTCATTCGTATAAATGAGTGTCGTTTGACTGATTTATGAGACGACCAAACCTAGCTTGCTCGCCGTGACCTCTCGTTTTAACAATACGATCAGTCTCATTCTTGTATTCTTCCTTGATAACCTTGGCTTAAGTTGTGCACAAATGAACATAAATAGGCTCCTTGACATACAAAAATTCTCACCCGATTATCACTTTCAGATTCAGTGCACTGAAGCACTGTTTATTCCCAGAAGATATCCTGACGATGTGTTCAAACGACACTAACGGGACCCAACATTTTTGAGAAGAAAGAAAATGTTAAAGCGATGTTGAAGCAACGTTTCAACAAATTCAAATTTGTTTCAATATGCTTTCAACAGCTTTCAACATGTTTCAACATTGTTGAAACGTTTGTTCAAACGATCCCAACACTTCATTCAACAAATGTTGGGTAAATGTTGAAGTAAATGTTGAAACCGTTTAAACGGAAATTGACGTCGGAAAAATCGAATCTCCCCGTACCTGTGGAAGCGGAATTGTATAGGTTGAGAAAATCCCTTTTCTATAGCAAACTCTCTCTTGGAAGGAAGATACTTTTGCTTTCATATTCCTCGGCTATGTCAAGGACAAATTGAAGCAAATATTAAATTATATGAATTTCAAAATATCTATTAATCACCTCATTTCTATCTTTGCCTTTTATTTCTTTAGACAGCTCTGAGTTTAAAACCAACTCTTTATCGAAAGCCAAGGCAATCAAAATGAACTATCCAGACATTTGAGTTAGAAGAAAGTAGTTTCATTGCATGCAGTTTTAAACAGGCATGGAACGACATAAAGTTTCCAAACCTCCGAGATAAAGTTTTCAAGAGCTACATCGAAGTTTCGTAGGTCCTGTAGTCGGAAGCAAAGTTCCTATGATCAGAAAAACAACTCATTTCCAGAGTTCTTAATCTAGTAGAGTGCTGCGTTGTCAGTGTGTGACCGACGAGTAAAATTTGTGTCATTAAATTTACCATAGCAGCCGTATTAGATGGTACCGTTGGCTTTCATTGCTATGGGCTTTTTAAGCTGGTCGTCCAAAGGAGTTTCAAGTTTTCTTCAGTTTGGAACATTTGAAACATCGTAATGGAATATTTAGTTTGTAACTGGCGAAGAAATTTGTTTGTCGGAGCTTGAAAAACAAGCAAAACGCTAAGCGGGGTGCAATTTAGACAATTCTGTGTGCTTGCTATTCAAGAAAGTAGTTTCATTGTATGTAGTTTTAAACAGTCATGGAATGACATAAAGTTTCGAAACCCCCGAGATAAAGTTTTTAAAAGCTACATCGAAGTTTCGTAAGTCTTGTAGTCGGAAACAAAGTTCCTATGATTAGAAAAACAGCCTATTTCTAGCAGAGATATTAATCTAGTAGAATGCTACAGGCAGTGTGTGACCGACGTGTAAAAACCAAAATGGTTTTTCATTGGTTTAAAATCGTGGCTATTGATTTTCAAGGCGGAAAACGTAGACTTAATATAAAGATGAGAACTCAGCTCAGGATTTTTATATGGAGAACCATATCGACAGAAAAAATACAAAGTATTTAAAACAAGTAAAGCTAGTAAAGTTGTTTTAAATACTTTGTTTTTCCGTCATTATGGTTCTCCATATAAAAATCCTGAGCTGGGCTGTCATCTTTATATTACGTCGACTTCATTGGTTTCTTCGAGGCCTTTCGCGAATAAAATACGTCTCAGCCATGAAGTGAAAGTTACATTATATCGCTACTAAAGATTTACAACTCCTTGTTTCTTCCTTGTTAAAAGGCAAATAACTTACAGTGACACTATACATTGAAAATGACTTTCCCGGGCACAGACGTTTTGCTAAAAAATTATTTGTATTTCAACCACCACAAGAAACCTCGGAACTTAAAGTCCTCCGGTGGGCTACATTCCGCTTCCACTTTAAAACTTATGAACTGCTGTCAGTTTATATCTTACTTATTTGACCTGTTTAAGTGAAAAGAATGATTTGATAAGTAACTGACCAGCTAAACTTTTCCAAGGTTAGGTGCAATTTCTTGCTAAGGTTTATACTAAAATCAACGTTTAAGCGTTCCTACAAACCTGGAATTTGACATGAAAACTCAAATATCAACTACCTAGGAACAGAAGAGAAGTAATATCGTACTTCGGCTACACTCCGAGGAGAAAAACATCTCTTAACAGTATTGGCAAACGTCTTACAGGAAATAGTTCTCGGCTTCAAGCTTTTGTTCGATCAAGTGCGGACTAGTTGCTTGGCAAAACTGTGATATATTCGAAACATTTGCAATAAATATGACAGTTACCTTTATTCTTGTTTCCCTCTTCTAAAAACGGATGATTTTCATACCAACGAATATCCTCCAAATCTTTCAGGTTAAATTTGAGGACATACACGAAGTTTTGGAATCATCATGAACTACGTGCCTGGGGCAAACGTACTGAAGTTTCAACCGCGGGCACACATATATAAAACGGAATTCTCGGCAATGAATTGACAGTTCCGCCTTATTACGCCTACTGAGGGAAATTACCATAATACTTGGCAGTAATTACTAAGTTAGTATTTTTTACCAATCATATATTTATATGTTTACTTACAGAAAACTTTATAATTCACGGTAAATCCTAATAAAACTCTTTTCTCAAACAGGACAAGAAAGATTTTTTAAAATATACTCTGTCTCGAAATGCATTTTAGAATGCGTCTAAACTTTATTAACATTTTCGTTCAATTAGCTATTGAAAGGAATGTTAACATTTCGCAATATTTTGTCAAATTAGCCCTTTTATGCATGACTTTTTTCTTTTATTGTTTACCCTCTCTATGTTCTCTCATTTGGTCTTTTGTTCCAGTTCTCCAATGTGTAAGACAACATGCGTTAAAGAATATAACCATCAGTTATATACCGTGCATAATTCTTGCCTATGATCAGGTTCAGTGATAACCTGAAAGCGTTGGTATACACCTTGTGTCTTCCAAGTCAAAATGGGAATACAGGCACAAAAGGTCGTTCAAGGTGTGGGTAAGCCATACCACGTAGACGTTAATTGTTTATTGCCGACCTTTCGACCTATTAACTGGAGCCTTCATCAGACCAACTGGCATCAGCTGTTTGGCTACATCGGATGAACAAGGTAGACGCTTGCTCATAAAAGTAAGCAATGGAATTTCATCATTTTTTCGAAAACACAAAAGAAGTTTTACAACCAGATACCGGAGTAAACAGTCAGAAAACCTGATTTATCTGACCTATTTCTTACAACTTTTTAATTTTCACACCCATCAAGCTCCCCGTGGTTAAGAACATAATCGACATCTCTTGCTAATCGAAAAATTTAGAGTTTGTTTGCGAATATTTATAGCTCTTGCAACAAGATGAAGGGTTTATATCATATGAACAAACGTAGGTACTCGCCCATAAGAATAAACCATAAAATTAAAAACAATTTTAGGACGGGGCACCGAAGTAAACGTCCAGATATCCTAGTTTATCTGATCGATTTCTCATGGATTTTTCATTTTGCCTCGCAATAGGCTCCCTGTGGCTATGTACATCAAAGACATCGATAGGTAACCCAAAAGTTTGGTATTCGTTTGAGCATATTATAGTTCTGGCGAGAAGATCGAAGGGTTTGGGCCACTGTTTTGATATATCAGTTAATTGATTAATTATTTGATATGATATAAATCTCAGGTGATTACTGTTTCTTACTGTAGCTAAGAGGTGAGGTTATTGTCATCAATTTGTCCCTTCATCAAGTCTCACAAAACAAATCACAGTTTCTTCCTTGAAACTTTAACTTACTGAAATGGATTGGTCAAGCTAGAACTACGAACTAGTGAGAGTTTCGAAGTTTTCATCAACAAATGAATTTGTCTACGAGAAGACCACTTACAGTAATGACGTAATGTTGGATGCAATCATCAAAGTATTGATAGAGTTTCGTTAATCAAATATTTCTGGTGGTAAGACATGTCAACTTAACGTTTGTGAACCACTCTCCGAGGTTAACAAACTGGACTTTGAGGAATGAGGCGATAAGTGTCACACTAAAAAAACCAATTTATTAATATCGATTATCAAAATGACAGGCGGCAAAAGGGGAATTGTGTATATCGAGCAAGCCCTTTATCAGCAGGAAACTCTTGGACGGAGGATTTTCTCGCTTTTATGTTCTTGAGCTATATTGCTAGGAATGAACTGACGCAAGAATGTTTAATTTGAATGATATTCAAAATGCCAGTTAATCACTCTATTTCATACAATTCTTGCCTTTCTCTTCCTTTAGATAGTCACGAGTCTTTGTGACGAAGGCTAACTATTCATCAAAGTTGATGCAGTTAAAATTGGCTGTGCAAGTATTTGTGGCAGAAAACCATTGTATTAATGCAAGTAACTTTAAACAGATGTGAAGCACAGAAGAAAAATGATTAAAAACTCTTAACAGTATTTTTCCGGGTCTGAAATGCTCTGAGTTAAGGAGGTGGATCTCCAACACAAAATGCCCAAGAATTACATCGAAGTTTCAGTAACTTTTCACTGGGAAACAAAAAACCCCTCGTTAGAATACCATTCGATTCCAGAGATTTGCATAAAAACTCTTTCATCGAAAAGGAAATGAAGCTTTTTTTGAAACTAACCCTGCCTCGAAATGCATTTTCGGGTGCATCTAAACTTTGTTAACGTATTTGTTCAATCAGCTATTCAAAGGAATGTTAACATCTCGCAATATTTTATCAAATTAGCCCTTTTATGCATGACTTTTTTCTTTCGTTGTTTGTTCTCTCTATGTTCTCTCATTTGGTCTTTTGTTCCAGTTCTCCAATGCATAAGACAACATGCGTTAAAGAATATAACCATCAGATATATACCGTGCATAGTTCTTGCCCATGATCAGGTTCCGTGATAACCTGAAAGCGTTGGTATACACTTTGTGCCTTCCAAGTCAAAATGGGAATACAGGGACAGAAAGTTGTTCAAGGTGTGAGTGAGCCATACCACGTCGACGTTAATTGTTTATTGCCGACCTTTCGACCTATTAACTGAAGTCTTCATCAGACCAACTGGCATCAGCTGTTTGGCTACATCGGATGAACAAGGTAGCCGCTTGCTCATAAAAGTAAGCAATGGAATTTCTTCATTTTTTCAAAAAAAGAAAAAAAGTTTTACAACTGGATACTGGAGTAAATGGTCAGAAAACCTGGTTTATCTGAACTATTTCTTACAACTTTTTAATTTTCTTACCCATCAGGCTCCCTGTGGTTAATTACATAATCGACATCTCTTGCTAATTGAAAACTTTAGCGTTTGTTTGCGAATATTTATAGCTCTTGCAACAAGATGAAGGGCTTATATCCTATGAACAAACGTAGGTACTCGCCCATTAAAATAAACCATAAAATTGTTTTATGAATAAACAATTTTACTACGAGGCACCGAAATGAACGTCCAGATATCCTAGCTTATCTGATCGATTTCTCATGGATTTTTCATTTTGCCATGCAATAGGTTCCCTGTGGCTATGTATATGAAAGACATCGATAGGTAACCCAAAAGTTTGGTATTCGTTTGAGAATATTATAGTTTAAACACAGTTTTTAAATACGTAGATACCATGGTGAATGGTAATTTAAGATAAAGTAGGAGAAGATGAAGAGTAATATACGCTTACAGAGGTATACACAGTTCCCAAAGACTGTTGGATAGTTTAGTTCTTAACAGAACTGTTTGAAACTTAAAGAGGTAATTTTAGTTTTACAGGTGGAATGGCAAAGTTTAACCCTTTTGACAACACCTCGGTTTCTATAGGTGTCAATTGATAGCTAGATAGGTTTGTTACATGTGTAGAAAGTTCCACACTACCATAGTGTCTTTGTTTAAGCCTCTTGACGAGATCTAAACGTTCCTTAGCTTGATCTGAAGCTTTTTTGTTATTAATTTGTCCAATATACATGCAGAATCTAATGAAGTCAAACTTGGATAAACTATGTTTGACCCTTAGCATTTCTCTGGAAGCCTGTCTCGTCAAACACCTGAGCCTACTCTCCTCTTTATGAGGACTAGTAGAGCACGTCACACGTTGGTTATGGAAAAGGCATTCATGACGGATGACATTCATAAAGAGGAGAGTAGGCTCAGGTGTTTGACGAGACAGGCTTCCAGAGAAATGCTAAGGGTCAAACATAGTTTATCTAAGTTTGACTTCATTAGATTCTGCATGTATATTGGACAAATTAATAACAAAAAAGCTTCAGATCAAGCTAAGGAACGTTTAGATCTCGTCAAGAGGCTTAAACAAAGACGTTATGGTAGTGTGGAACTTTCTACACATGTAACAAACCTATCTAGCTATCAATTGACACCTATAGAAACCGAGGTGTTGTCAAAAGGGTTAAACTTTGCCATTCCACCTGTAAAACCAAAATTACCTCTTTAAGTTTCAAACAGTTCTGTTAAGAACTAAACTATCCAACAGTCTTTGGGAACTGTGTATACCTCTATAAGCGTATATTACTCTTCATCTTCTCCTACTTTATCTTAAATTACCATTCACCATGGTATCTACGTATTTAAAAACTGTGTTTAAATTTGTTACCACGACAAAATCGCTGTTTTAATATTATAGTTCTGGCGACAAGATCGAAGGGTTTGGGCCACCGTTTTGATATATCAGTTAATCGATTAATTATTTTATATGATATAAATCTCAGGTGATTACTGTTTCTTACTGTTAGCTACGAGGTGAGGTTATTGTCTTCAATTTCTTCCTTAGTCAAAAGTCTCACAAAACAAATCAGAGTCGCTTCCTTGAAACTTTAACTTACTGAAATGGATTGGTCAAGCTGGAACTACGAACTAGTCAGAGTTTCAAAGATTTCCTCAACAAATGAATTTGGCTACGAGAAGACCATTTACAATAATGACGGAATGTTGGATGCAATCATCAAAGTACCAGAAATACGTGCACGCAACAACCCCTCGCCCACCCTTCCAATATACCTCTCCAGAATCCAAGTAACAATGATAATTTTTCAAAATTCTCAATAAAAACAAATCCTCCGGACTATAACTGGAAGAGGACATGCAATAAAAAAAAATCCACACAGAATTTGGTCGCAAATAAACAACAATCCAAACTGGAAATTATTTTATATTTAGACTGCTTATACGCATATTTACGTCTAAAATTTCAATTCTGCTTTATTAAAACAAAAAGTTAGGTGAGAATAACGTTCAACGGTTTAACAAATGGTAAGAGGTCCATCCTTACAATAAAATTATTAAACAATGAATGATAGGATCAATTTCCTGAATTATTTGTTGGTTTATGGTAATTTGTGTCATTTTCCAATTAGACTTCTCACTCACTTTGCCTCAAAGAAAGATTGTTTCATAAGATGACCAGACTTTCTGTCTAAAAAGTGGAGCATTCTCATAGGTTATCAAACGAATACCGGCATTACGGACAGCTCATGATTGAATATTTTTATGACATTATTTTTGACTTTAAAAATTGATAAAATATATGTTACCTCAAAGTTGGTTACAAATGTCTTTAAGATCTGCTATGATAAGGGTTTATGCTAAGTATTCATTCGGAAGTACAAGACTTTGGTGACGAAGATGAAACGAATTACGAAATCGACGAAGTAAACAAAGAAAACATGAACGAATTCTGCAGTTTTATCGCTGACCAAAAATCGGAAAATACAAAACATAAAACAAAATACGACAAGCAAACCTTGTGCAAGTTTTGTCGAAAGAAGAACGAGAAGAGGGAAGTAAAAGACGTACTTTTTCCAAGGCAAAACATCAATAAAAAAGAAAAATGGCGTATAAACCTGCAACTCTTGCGTATTTTCAACTAAGCATTCAGTGGCACCTCAACACAAAGGGTTTAACGGTAAATTTACACACAGACGACTTAAAACTTTCTTCAGAGGTTTTAAACTCCCGATGAAAGCATTACTGATTTAATACGGTAAAGGTCATCATGCACAAATCACTCTTGAAGTGAGAAAGACTGAAGCGGACAACTGTTTTGCCGAAGGATAATTTGGTGACCAAAATCAAGTAGTTTTGCAGTGAGTTACCTGGTGGCTGTTTACCTTGAATTTTTGTTTCGAGCCAGAAATACATCCTAACGTCTTCAGTGGGGCGACATTTCATAGAAAAAAAAATCCTGATTGAGGCGATGAAATCTTTGTGTGGAAAGCGGAGAAAGCATCCAAAGACTGTCATGGCCTGGACAACTCTTCTGGATGACAAGTGTTCTATCGAATTTCTCAAACAATTGACTATGAACGCTGTCCGCTTAAATACTGCAAAATGTTCAAAAATAATCGTCCTACAGAGATGAACGGACCAGAATCTTCATTCTACTTTACCAATAAATACCAGCAAAATCCAGGCGGTAATATTTCGTACGAGAAGTCTCCCTTGGGGAAGAATGAAGTCGGGAAACTACTTTTGAAAGCTGCTCAAAACAATTCCGTTCGCAGAACTTGTAATTCAAAGCTACTCGATTCAGATGTACCTGTGATTGTGCAGCTCAGGTAAGTGGTTGCCACAATGGGAAAAGTCCCAAGATTTATACTAATCGACATCTATTCAACTTCAGCGAAGAATGTCGTTTTAATACAGTTAGTCACTCAGCAAATACCCTGACAGCAAGCGAGTTTCCGTACGTCTCTTGTTCATATAAATCAGAAAGAACCAAGACAAAGCGTTGCTGCAAAAAGTAAACAGTTGGCAAATGCATATTCCGAGAAGCTACCTTTGAGAACTGCTCTGTCAAGTCATAAATTGTCCAGTTACTGAGGTGGCGAAACCAGCCACAGGTACCAAGAAAGCCATTTCCTTTGCCGGTCTTAAATCATTTACTGGCTTCAGTGTTCAAATAATGTAAACAACTTGCGAGAGATCCATACAAGGGAAAAAATAACGAGACCAAATCGATTTGCTTCAATACAGTACCTAAGTACGGTTTGTTCAACAACATACCAGTCCCCGAGCTGGCACACGGCATTTTTGAGTGACCGGACACCATGGATATATATATATATATATATATATATATATATAAAGAAAGATACATACACAAAGCGAAAATTTTTCTCCCTAGTAATCACTACGCGTGTAAAAGGACTCCACGCACGTCAAGATTAGTACCCCCGAACCGCGCTTCGCGCGGTGGGCGAGGGGATAACTATATCTTAAGACAAATACTAGTGCCCAGCATAAAACACAAAACAAAGCCATTGAATAAGATAAAGGATTTGATTTACTTTGTTTCATGTTTTATGCTGGCCACTAATACTGTACCACTGTTTAACCACTAGCATCCCAGTCTGACAGACACTCAAATCAATTGTCCTTCTTAAAGTTCTTTTGCAGTCAGCTAACTGAAGACAAGAATTAAAATTGTAGTGAATACAATTCTCATGATAAAGTAAACTTAAATTGTGTAGTCTACCAGGTAATACGGGCAGGTATTTCACAAGTTTCAAATAATTTTTGCAAGGCCCGAAAGGATGAGGAAAATGTGACAAATGAGTAATATATATCATATATTATACATATAATATATTGCTATATATATTTTATGTATATTTTCCTTTATATATTATATATTATAGATATAATATCTGTGGATCAGATATATATACAATATGTGGGTGTATATACAGTGTATGTGCAATATGCGTGTCAGACTACTGACACGTTTTGTTATAGGCGTTTAGAAAAAGATTTTGAAATTACATTGATAGAAAAGACCGACTCATCTGACCCAACTAAACGCAAGGATTTTTGGATTCGTGCATCAAGAACTATGGCTCCTAAGGCACTGAATGTGGCATTATTTTAATGGTAATTATTTTACTTATGGGACTTTGGAATTTATTATGTTAATTATATGCTATGCTAGATATAAGAGGAAGGTGTAATATGTAGAAGTTTTACTGTGAACAAATATGAGTCGAAACAATAAATTTGTGGTCTTCTTGATTCATCTATATCATATATATATATATATCATTCTATACATATATATATATATATATATATATATATATATATATATATATATATATAAGTAAATTTCATCTTACTGAGTGTAGATGTTTGTAAGCTTGGATATATTTATGATGAAAAGTTTGTTCTCAAGCTTTATATAACATCATGCTTGCCGTCTGAGACCCTATAGTCTACTGGTAAAACAATCGTACCGGCAACCGGGAGACACGGGTTCGATTCCCGTTGGGGAGCTCAGAAATTTTCGGATATAAAGCTTGAGAACAAACTTTTCATCATATATATATATATATATATATATATATATGTAAAGCTTCTTTAAAAAAATCTTTATTAAAAAAAAAAAGAAAATACATTTTATGTTTCAGGGCACAGCCCCTTTGTTCTGACAAAGGGGCTGTGCTCCAAAATGTAAAATGTATGTCTTTTGGTATTGACTCTTGATATATATATATATATATATATATATATATATATATATATATATATATGACCACCAAAGTTACCAAATATGGTATTTATTATTTGACTATTCCATAGAACTGATTCTACTCAGTAATGGAAAATTTATTTGATTCAATAATGTGTAATTTACATATGTTCAAATTTAACCAATCATTATTTCCCAGTAGCAACAACACAATATGCAAGAGGCCAGCAAATTGCTTTAATTTGATTGGATAAAATACAATGCAGCAGATTATACTATTTCAAAACCAGTAAACAGTGCAACAAGAGAAATTTAGTCTGAAATCTGTTCTGGCATTTTTTCTGTTTCCTAACCAATAGGCAAAATTCACCTAAATAAAATAAATAAATAAATAGGTAAATAAATAAAGAAAAAAAGAAAGAAATAAGTAAATAAATAATTAAAAAGATGAATAAATGAGTGAATAAATTAGATAAAAATAAGTCACATCATAAGTGAGCTCACTTGACATGGACTACATACCATGGCCTGAGCAGTTACTAGTACCTGTTGTTTTAAAGCACAACATCCACCATTGGTGTTTGAAGTTTACTGTCCGTCACCCTTATCTCAGTACTCTGTTAAAAAATAAAAAAAAAAATAAAAAATAAATTAGGCTATTTATTTATTTTTTACCTTCTGTTCTATCAAATATTTAACAAGTTCTCTATGACTATGTTTTACTGCTATGAGCAAGGCTATTCTTTATGTAAAAAGTTAAAATCAGTTAATAAGTACCACAAGCAGTTCAAACTGAGCTGCCTAAATGGTTTGGCAAAGGAACACTGAAAAAAACATTTTAAAAATACAACATGACCAAGTGAATATTACCTTCAGTAAGCTATGCACAATTGGATTCTTGGGTTCATATAAAATTTTATTCATGTAATGCACCTCAAAAAGATAGCATATCCTTTTTCCCACAGATTGATCAGTAAAATGGATAGCCAGCAAAGAAAATATTAACTTTGTGTATTTGTAAGATTTCAGAAAGATTATTCTATTCCTGAATAAAACAGTAAGTGATTGGTGAATAAAACAGTAAGTGATTGGTCCGTAAAAGATATTACAGGTGGAGACACAATCTCCACTTAAAATGGTCACAGCATGACATTCAGCCATAGGCATTGTGTTCAGGTACATATTAAAGAGAACGTTTTCTACAAGTGAAATAATCTGAATGTTCGTTGAGTCAGTGAGAGTGAATGGTTCCAATTTTAAAGATGGGTTGCTTTTCCTGTCTTTTGCAAGTATTATGACCGCCAGAAATTTGGGGGATGGCACAAACTTTCATGTCTGAAAGAGAATGATTGGCACTATTAAAATGTCGGGTTTGTTGACGTCTCCATTCCTTATGGAGTGAAGATGTTCGGCAAATCTGTCGGATAAATGTCTTCCCGTTTCTGTTATTTTGTTTGTTTTTGACACTCCCAGCTGGTTTGCTGATCGGTGATATTGTAGGTGAGTGACAAGCCACTATCTCATTTACACTTGTTTTCATTTTTCCATTCTGACTGGCCAGTTGTTGTCACATGACCATTTTCATATATATATATATATATATATATATATATATATATATATGTGCACGCTCACTAGTCTCTAGTTAGAGCGCTCTGGCATGGCTTAGATGTACCACAAGCGTGGGACATTTGAGTTGCCTATATAATGTAGGCTACTCCATCCTGCTCATCAGCACTACACTAATGAGGCCCAATAGGCCGAAACGGTTCCGTCTGTAGTTAGTTATATATATATATATATATATATATAGATAGATAGATAAGTGAGATTTTATTAAAGATCGTACGAAGAGAGTGCTCAATACCAAAGTAGAGCGAATACAATAGCAAGACAAGGTAAACTTGGGTTACTTCATAAAAATTTACTACAAATTTGTTTCGTATGGCAAGCTGGGCTTGCCACACTCGTCAGGTAGTGATCGCATGTGATGTAGTTGCCTAGGAGACTTGATAGTGCCTATTGAGATTACGTCATACAATAAAGAGGTGAATTAATAAATATTACAGAGTAAGTGCTTTTTCCTATGCCTACAAGTTGTGATTAGTTCGTTTCTGGAATTTAATGAGCTTAGCTCAGGATGGCAGAGCTAAGCTCATTAAATTCCAGAAACGAACTAATCACAACTTGTAGGCATAGGAAAAAGCACTTACTCTGTAATATTTATTAATTCACCTCTTTATTGTATGACGTAATCTCAATAGGCACTATCAAGTCTCCTAGGCAACTACATCACATGCGATCACTACCTGACGAGTGTGGCAAGCCCAGCTTGCCATACGAAACAAATTTGTAGTAAATTTTTATGAAGTAACCCAAGTTTACCTTGTCTTGCTATTATATATATATATATATATATATATATATATTTCATGGTTTTGAATCCTCTTATGTTTTCTCTCTAATGAAGGGCCTTCACTCGAAATATTAGATAACAACTCTTGACATTTTGGCATTACTCAGACCTTTCTGATTATTTCACTTTGATTTCTACAGTGCCTATATAGTATTCTATTTTTATTTCATGGTTTGGACCTCTTCTACAAGGCCAAGGAGAAGTGAAAGAAGGAAAGAAAGGAGTAAATAGGATAAAAAGGGCTTATAAGACTGCAAAGCAACTCACATGCAAAATTGTCACCCCTAAATTTACATTGTACATTAAACAATTGATGGCAAATCATGTAAAGGTTCAGCTCAAACAAAATCAGTTTACAAACTTCACCCTATTCCCATGTCATCAAACCAAAAAATTGATGGAACAAATTGATGCTAAGAAACTCAAGATATTGCGCAGTAAGTTTGAAAAGAAAAATGTTTTACAAGTTCTTTACCTATTACTATCAAAATGATACACTAAAAGATTCCATCCTCTACTGAATGTAACTGTCTTAAACTACAGTAGCCAGAACAAAATACAAAATGCCTTCTCAGGCATCATAAAAGCTTTTCATAAATTTTTGTCCATTTCACTGGTTTGAACAAAATCACCTGGCGTTAGCTGGAAAATAGAAAGGGTTACCTTACATTAGTTTACTATTTAGATGACAGAATCATGATATTATGAGGACATAAGCACTTCTGAAAAACACGTTTTTTCTCCCTTTATATTATCATTTAATAACAATATTTTCAATATGCCAATTAGAACACATTTATATACAGATGTGCAGTACATTTGTTTGTATACTAAAGAGTTTGGACAATCTTAGCACCCTTCATATAAACATGGTTGAAAAATTGGAAATTAGCCTTAAAGCAGGCCAAATGAAATATGTACAATGTCAGGTAACATGTACATCTGACTAGTAATTGTTAGGAAGCAATAAAAGTTAAACTTATTTGCTGATTTTTATCATATAGTGAAAGCATTGTTAATTATGGACAGACTGAATGTAGTTGTTTTCCCAGTTCAGTAAAAAAGCTATCATTTCACAAATTTTTCATTAAGGCGGCTATTATACTATCCTAGTCGTCTCGCATCTAGTGTCACTACAGCTGAAATCCTCATGTTGCAGTTTTTATCACGAAAAGATATCCCATAAGGACTAAGACTGAACCCAATATTTTCATTAACTGATCATGATTACCATTGCAAGACAAGTTGCATGAAAAATTTTACACTGTAAAATACCTCAAAATTTTGTTGTAGCATTGCTAAGAGCATTGCAAAAAGTGGAACTTGGTTCAACTTTGTGAAACAATCGCACAATGTTGTAAGATTTGGTGATTGCTGACTGTGTTTCATGATGCAATTTCTACTGCAACTCTTCTCACAATAAAATTACAAGAAACGTTGTGAGAAAAGTTGTAAGACACTTGAATAGTGCAAGTACGTAACGCCTAGCCACGATTTTTACTTTATGACATGTCAGTCATCAACAAGTCTCTCGTTCTACCTCAGGGCTACTCTAATACAGATGTGGACAATATTTCATTGTCCCCTGGCCCACCGCGCGAAGCGCGGTTCGAGGATACTAATCTTGACGTGCGTGGAGTCCTTTTACACGCGTAGTGGTTACTAGGGAGAAAAATTTTCGCTTTGTGTATGTATCTTTCTTTATATATATATATATATATATATATATATATATATATATATATATGTATATATTCATGGTGTCCGGTCACTCAAAAATGCCGTGTGCCAGCTCGGGGACTGGTATGTTGTTGAACAAACCGTACTTAGGTACCGTATTGAAGCAAATCGATTTGGTCTTGTTATTTTTTCCCTTGTATGGATCTCTCGCAAGTTGTTTACATTATTTGAACACTGAAGCCAGTAAATGATTTAAGACCGGCAAAGGAAATGGCTTTCTTGGTGCCTGCGACTGGTTTCGCCACCTCAGTAACTGGACAATTTATGACTTGATAGAGCAGTTCTCAAAGGTAGCTCGTTGGAATATGCATTTGCCAACTTTTCACTTTTTGCAGCAACGCTTTGTCTTGGTTCTTTCTGATTTATATGAACAAGAGACGTACGGAAACTCGCTTGCTGTCAGGATATTTGCTGAGTGACTAACTGTATTAAAACGACATTCTTCGCTGAAGTTGAATAGATGTCGATTAGTACAAATCTTGGGACTTTTCACGTTCTGGTAACCACTTACCTGAGGTGCACAATCACAGGTACGTCTGAATCGAGTAGTTTTGAATTACAAGTTCTGCGAACGGAATTGTTTTGAGCAGCTTTCAAAAGTAGTTTCCCGACTTCATTCCTCCCCAAGGGAGACTTCTCGTACGAAATATTACCGCCTGGATTTTGCTGGTGTTTATTGGTAAAGTAGAATGAAGATTCTGGTCCGTTCATCTCTGTAGGACGATTATTTTTTAACATTTTGCAGTATTTAAGCGGACAGAGTTCATGGTCAATTGTTTGAGAAGTGGGATAGAGCACTCGTCATCCAGAAGAGTTGTCCAGGCCATGACAGTCTTTGGATGCTTTCTCCGCTTTCCACACAAAGATTTCATTACCTCAATCAGGATTTTTTTTTTTGCTATGAAATGTCACCCCATTGAAGACATTAAGTTGTATTTCTGGCTCGAAACAAAAATACAAGGTAAACAGCCACCAGGTAACTCGCTGCAAAGCTACTTGTTTTTGGTCACCAAAATATCCTTCGGCAAAACAGTTGTCCGCTTCACTCTTTCTCACTTCAAGAGTGATTTGTGCATAATGACCTTTACCGTATTCGATCGGTAATGCTTTCATCAGGATTTTAAAACTTCTCAAAAAAGTTTTAAGTCGTCCGTGTGTAAATTTACTGTTGAACCCTTTGTGTTGAGGTGCCACTGAATGCTTAGTTGAAAATACGCAAGAGTTGCAGGTTTATACGCCATTTTTCATTTTTATTGATGTTTTGCCTTGGAAAAAGTACGTCTTTTACTTCCCTCTTCTCGTTCTTCTTTCGACAAAACTTGCACAAGGTTTGCTTGTCGTATTTTGTTTTATGTTTTGTATTTTCGGATATTTGGTCAGCGATAAAACTGCAGAACTCGTTCATGTTTTCTTTGTTTACTTCGTCGATTTCGTAATTCGTTTCGTCTTCGTCACCAAAGTCTTGTACTTCCGAATGAATACTTAGCATAAACCCTTATCATAGCAGATCTTAAAGACATTTGTAACCAACTTTGAGGTAATGTATAATTTATCAATTTTTTAAGTCAAAAAAATGTCAGAAAAATATTCCATCATGAGCTGTCCGTAATGCCGGTATCCGTTTAATAATCTATGAGAATGCTCCACTTTTAAGACGGCAAGTCTGTTTGGATTGTTGTTTATTTGCGGCCAAATTCTGTGTGGATTTTTTTTTTATTGTATGTCCTCTTCCCGTTATAGTCAGGAGGATTTGTCTTTTTGCGAATTTTGAAAACTTATCATTGTGACTTGGATTCTCCAGAGATTTTTTTGGAGGGTGGGCGAGGGGTTGTTGCGTGCACGTATTTCTAGTTGTATTGAATGATATTAGCTTTTGGAAAGAAAAAAATTAACACTAATCTTACTAGCAGGAAGTAAGTAAAAGTAAATGGGCAAATGACACAAGAAAGACTGTGAGATCTTACAGGCAACCATTCCTTGCAGCATGGTGCACACACATCCTTCCACTGTTATGAACGTCATAAAGGATTTGCTCCAAACGAAAGGAGTTGGAAGACTCCACCCCAGTTACCAGATTGACAAGCATGATGTAGAGCAGTTTCGCCATAATTATTTCGGACGGATACATCTTTCTCATTTAAAAGTAACGTCCGCACTTTATTTGGGCTACCCAGAGCAGCGCGATGAAGGTCTGAGAGTCCGTGCCGTGAAGAGCTTTCATTAACATCATTCCGACCAGGTTTTGGCTTATCAATAATCAGTTCTGAGGACATTGCTTTGGAATACAGCCACAAATCATGTCCGGGGACCACGAACCTAGAGCGAGAGCCCGCAGTACAGCGCGGTTGCTTGCATCAACTATATGCGCTCAAATCTGAGTCATTAAAAAATGGCGGTTAGTTCGAAACTCTAAAAGAGGTACTTAAACACGGAGCGACGCTATAAAAAGATAAGCTCCTCCCCAATTTCTGGCTTCGTATGGCGGTTGCATGTTTCAAAATGGCGGACACGTTGAACCGTGACTGAACTGGACAGCGTAGAGCTCCACAAGCGTGTCCTAGAGCCTAAAGCTTACGGAAATACTTTTAAAATGTGTTTTTAAAATACAGCTAAACAGTATATAAAGCAATAAATGGCTGAACATGCCACATTTACTGATTTTTCTGGTTGTTATACGTCGTATTATAATCATTCGAGACGTCCTGCACATCTTCATTCACTTATAGTCATCCTGCCCGCGCAGTGTTTGGGCACGATTCACATTTTATTACGTCCACGATGTGTCATAGCCATCTGTATTCTTCTTGGCGCATTCTCGAAGCTTGTAATATTATAAATATAAACAAAAACTGGCGCCACTTTCAAATTCATTTGTGGCAAATATGCTCGGTTGCTCTCATCCAACAGCTCGGACTTCTACCTCGGCGCAAAGCACAACTCCGCTTTCTGCGGGGCTTAGCAAGTATGATCGCAATAAAGCCTACTACCAGAAGAATAAAAGTGCAATTAAAGAAAACAAGGCCTACTACGCCTTCAAAATGGAAGTGAAACGCGATGAGGAAGGGCGCTTGGTAGAAGTACGTAAAAAGATCAACACCGTGAGGAATCAGTTACTGTCCAACGGAAAACCGGCAGGAAATATTGAAGTGATGGAATTGCTCTTGGATTGTTGACTCAGTCAAAACAGTTCAAATTGCCAACAGGTGCAAAATGCTATCAAGGTAGCAACGTCGTTGCAAACAAATTCATCTCCTATATTCTCCTCAATTGAACGTGATATTTGTCCACCGGAAATTAGTCTGAACTCAATTGACCAATAACATGCGACCTTTCCTTAATGATAATTGACAGGCTGAGAAACTCAGCCTCTTCTTATGCGATCGCTCCGTGTTTAACAATTCTACTCTTTTAGAAACGTGATGTAAACCATTTTTCGCCCCGTCTTTTGGTTTTGTTGCAGCAATGAATATCAATGATGAAAATAGGTATGTCTTTCCTTAATACATGTAACACCAATGTTTGTTTTAGTGCTTAAGAATGGTAACTGAAAACATGTTGCTTCACCGCACTGACATTCATTTTGATACTGTGCACTACAACTGACTCCAGCTTTCACAGCTATTAAACGCAGGATAATTTACTGTATCTGATTGTGCTCGTCAGTCCCCATGTAAGGGAGGCCAGTCATCGGCAGCTAATCGTTACAGAGTACACGTACTGTTAATGTCGCCTATGGAAGAATATTTTTGAAAGAAAGCTCCACTTCTTTTGCTAAATCAATACGTGAAGAATTTACATGCTAAATGTATGTGTACTGTTTTGATATAAGTGGATTTAAGTTAACTGAATACCATCTTTAAATGGTCATCAATAGACGGACGTTTTGGAATGGATACCAGGCATTTTGAACTTTTACTATTTTGACTATTAAGATAATAAACGATTTTGGAGTAATCCGAGGAAGTGTGTAAGTTGTAACTGTAACTTTGTTTTTATTTAAGTGATACTATTTGTATTACGTTATATCTACACATTTAAATTAATTTTATCAATTAAATTTTAATTTTAACTTTTTTTTCATTAGTTTACGTCTACACTATATACCACAATTTTACATCTGAAATTATTTTCGCTATTATCTACATTCTTCCATGATGATAATTTACTTAATATTTAAGCAAGCATGGCCCAGAATACCAGGATGCATTTCATTTACATACATTGATGTGGTGAGTTTTGCCAGAGTGACATATCCCTGGATCCCTGAATTGCACACAGGTCAAAATAAAAAGTTTAAAAGGGTGGCAATGCAGACACAGTAAATGAGTATTTCAATTTTTACCACCATGAAACAAACTACATTTATTGAATTTCTGATTAGATGGTTCATAAACATTTTTCTTTAAAAATACTGTCTGAAGTGCTGATGCTGTTGTGAAAATTTGGAAATGTTCTTTGCTACATCTCATGTGGAGGCATGTCCTGTCAAACATGCGATATAGACTGCATTTAACAAATAGTAAATTATGTGAGTGTCTCTGTGCTATCATATGATCACGAATGATGTTACTGTATTTCAACTGGAAAAATGCTTGGTGGAAACATCAGGCATAGCTCAGTATTTTCAGGTGTTTTTCCAGTTGAAATGGCATCATGAATGTTTTTATTGAAAGGTATTTTCTATTTGCTTTATAAAATAACCATGGTTTTTTTGAGTTTTTGTGACATCATCCATGTCCAATACAAAATGAGAATAATATCAGCATGCATCTGTACCCTGAGAGGAAATGAAGCTTATCTAATCAGAGCATGTGTTGGATGTGTGTTATTTTATAATTATTGCTGATCATGTTGCTATTGATATGTCTACCCTCAGTTTGCAGTAAACAAACCTTTCTGTGCTTTATAATAAAGCAATTACAGTAACTGTATGTTGTTACTGTGTAAATGTAAAATTACAAAAAAAATTCCTAAGTAGCAAAATATCATTTTTCTCCATTATTTTTTATTTCAATATAGGTATGTGATAAATCATCCAAAAGACCAACTTGAAGGGAATCCTGATGGAAGGTAGAAGAAAAAGGAAAAAAGAATGTCTTTGGTGAGAAAAATTTCATGTACTTGTCACTGATATCATGTCAATGACAATAGTACAGTACAGTACATTCATTGTAAAGGGATGAAAGTTTCTCAAGTCAAAGATAGCCATGTGAAAACAACTAATTAATGTATAAAATATATAATTTTGTCATTTCCTTTCTCCCCTGAGAGTTTATTATGTTCTAAGGTTTGAACATTGCCCAGTAAAAATCAATTTTTATGGTGCATGCACAGTATGGATTGGTATATTAATTACAATGGTCTGTTTAAATTTTTTAACTAAGACATCATTTAATTACTTAATTATGGATTTTAAACATGACAAAATCTCCTGTATGTGGATTAGCTTTAGATGACATTGATCCAAACATGCAGGTATGGAGTTTTTGTTGCATGTTGTGGCATCTACTAAGTATTGGAAGTGTTCTTCCGATTAGACTAACTTATATATATATTATATAAAAATTTCAAAAGTTTCTACAATTAAAAAGTTTAAAAATGTACAGTATAATATAATATAATATAATATAATATAATATAATTGAAACAAATGGCAATTACACTCTGTAACTTTCAAAAAAATTTATGAAAATTTAAGAAAATTATGTGGTCAATTGTGATAGAATTAATGTACATTACTGCATGTATTAAACATTTAAGTTTCCACAGTCACAGCCAAACTTACCTCCTGTCCAAAGAAGAGACAAACCAGCACCCTCAATCATTGTATGTGGCTGACTGGAAAGATCAAGAGCCCCAGGAGCCAATATGAAGGTGACAGACAGAACAAATTTACAGCTTAATATCAAACTGCTGGGGTGCAATGAGAGTGAGAAAGGTTAAAACAAACTTGAAATTGGCAAAAGGTTTTATTGTAAACTTGTTAATACTGATCAAAGATTTTTCTTGTACAGATATTGTTCCAAATTAGCTTTCTCCAAGGTCAACTTTAAAATTTTCGGTCCAAGGTCAAAAATGTCATTGGATATTACCTTGAAATTTGGTTATCCTTGGACACTTTTGATGTGTCATGGCTGAACTTTTGTGGTTGTAAAAAGGAGGCATTGGAACATGTCTAAGATATAAATTGGAAAGGTAGTGCATAGAGATATTGAAGTACACTATGTCAGGAAACTCATGGTTTCTTACTGCATGATGTATAGAATATTAGAATGATTTAACAAAGTTCCATTTTCAACATTGATTTCTACTTTTGATGATAATTATTGTATGGGATTGAGAGGTGTTTATGACTTACAAAATTTCATGGCTCTGATATTTTGGCAAGTGACAGCTGATCCTTGTGAACTCAACCATCACTCAAAACTAGCTGCTGAGTTGGTGAAAATATTTTCCTATTGGCAGACATTTGCAGGTTATCATCAGCCATGTCCATAACTAAATTTAACCCTGATTCTTATAGTAAATATTTATTAGCTCTTCACGTTCACATATTAACACTTTTGTGACTGGAGGTCATCCCTGATGAGTAGAGTCATCTGTCATTAGCCAGAGTAAAATGGTGCTGGAAGAGTACTTTGTCTTGGTCTTTGTACTTGTCTTGGGTCTTTGAATAAAATAACAAAAGAACATTTATGATGAGCTAAGGAGTTAATTTTTTAGTTTTAGAGTTAATGTTTTTTGATAAATTTAAAGGTAACTGACAGTTTACACAGGGTTATGAAAATATGACAAATTGTGGCAGAATACCACACATACAAATTCATCTGGAAGTCATTAGCACACTGTAAGTTCAACTTTTAGATTGTTGGTGGAAAACTTGAATGTGTATTGATCCTTCATAAATGTTTATTCAAAATAACCAGGTGGTTAAAAGTATCTTTGTATGGGTTTTTCATAGGATTCTGAAGAGACCACTTGAAAATGTTCAAAGTCAAAGAGGTCCACCAGCAGGCATGTCAGCTTTGCTGAAACTTGCCAAATGAAGTAAGTTATTCCCAGTAGCTAATTACTTGAAGGTAAACTGTGATTGAGCAAGTTGGGTTTACAGAAAGTTGCCTGTAATAAGCAGTGGGACGGACAGCTTGCAAAGACTTTTCACTGAAACTGACACTACTGACTGTAATGTTTGATAGCAACAATTTTATTACAACTGTTGTAGAGCTTTCTCTCCAAGGCGGGGTCCCTATACTTCATGTAGGCTAATCATATGGTACACAGGCTACTGTGGGAATTTTGCAAAATTACTGGTAATGCTGTTAAAATTACAATCAGTTCAGTTTGTATTTTTGCCTGCACTGATTTACATCATTCCAATCATGGTAGCCATATTTAACTACTTTCAATTGCCAGCCATTTTAATGCTATTTAAAATTTTAGCTGCTGCACAAAGGACACCCCTTTCTAGTTACGTAACGCAGGTCTTTTGGTGAGCAAAACAGCGCGCGTGGCGACTCACAAGCGTGAATCAACTTGCGCGTGCGAATCGCACCGGTGTTTGAATTTATCAGTTATGACAGGGAAATACCATGAAAACCATCATTTTACCTCATTCATCATAGTGTTACTAAGGTTATTGTCTGCACTTTAAAACTCAATCAAAACACACTTAAAACGTTATCAAAATAAAAATCTACAAACAATTCTATTTATTCAAACGGTTTGTCTTTATGTTAATCATCTTCGCTTTCTGCATCAAAAGGATCGTGATCAGAATTGTGAAAAATATCAGAATCTTCAGAATTATCTGTGTTAATTGCACTATTCTCAAAGCATTGATTGCTGATTCCAACCTACGATGCCAAACTTAACGTAATTTCATTGCGAACTTTGGTCTAGTCATATCTTGCGGCAGTTAATGTTGCTCGGAAATGATTGGCAAAGCTGATAAGTGTCATTTCCATAGTCCTTTTCATCTGTCCAATTCTTTGGGAAAAAACCAAAAAAAACGTACCATCGCATATATGCTGTTCCCTGAATGTTCGATTCGGCGGTTTAAAACCATGAGCAGATTGACTTTTCCCCTTTTTTTCGCATCACTAGCTTTCAACCTGTTGAGGTGGTTCAGACAACGCATCTTTTAAAAACTGACGCGAACTCATCTCCCGTGTTTGACATCTTTTAACTTTTCCCCTCCCTTCAAAATATCCTCTGAGGAGGAAAACATCCCCTCATTTTACTGTCAGCCTAAAACACTAAAACGAGCTAGATAGCTGTTAAAAAATTCGTCGATGGTTCCAGCGGAGTTCTCTAACTCCAACAAAGTAAAAGCAATTTCTGGTTTCACCTCATAGGCAAGGAGACCAAGAAGACATGAAGATGAACTTTTAGGCGTGCGACAAATAGCACGCACACTTTGGTTTGTGCATGTGGCGACTCGTGCGCATGCGATCGCACGCGTGAAACGGAAAAGCCTGGTAACGATACATCAAACTATTGATACATCTTGAAAGAAGATCCCACTAGTCGATGTACTGTATGAATAGTAAACGAAACTATTGATAACTATTGCTATAATTTTGTGAACTATTGATAGTTTTATTAGTTGCTGCTCTTATTTCATTGATAAAAAATAAAATATAATATGTGTAAATCACTGACTTGTTTATTGACTGTATCTTAGCCTGAGATTTATCAAATAACTAAATTTAGGAATCAATTGTGCATTTCTCATACATCCTTCAAAAGAGCATTTTCAATTTTTCAGATTTTATCAACGGATATTTTACGTTTACGACTTAATTCAAAATCTTTTGTTGACATTTATAGAAACTCTGGGACTTGAATACCCCTAGAAACTATCGCAATAATGATTACATAAAACACAATAATTACAGCGTACTAAGTCCCGTGGGAAGGTCGACTGTGCCAATGGGAAAACAATAAAATTATGTGTCAATAATCATCTTGTTACGTTTATTAGAAGTCCTTCTTGTCTACGCCTTCCCTTGGACTGCCACACGCGTGCAGTATATCAGAAATAATATCTATTTATATTGCACCTTCCTCAGTTGACCAGAGTTGCACACCTGCTATTGCTATATTTTTAAGTACGTGCTTGCATCTATTATTTCTAAAAATAATGGGCTACTTACTAATTACTATAGTATTTTGAGAGGACTGGGCGTGGTTCACCGAGTTTCAGTGAACCAGGCAACCCAGCAGAACACCCTCGTGCCTGAAGCGACACTGCCTCTTATTTTGAAATTCCGCAACTAACGTAATTGACCGGTTAAGCGTCCATGTTTGGGTAAGCGTCCACTCCCCATTTCGTAATGAAAGTATTTTTCCGGAGTCTATTTTTAAGCATTTACTCAGAGATTACGAGATGTTTTCGCAGAGGTCCGCCTTGCAAATAACCAATCACAATTCGTAAATTTTGATCCTAACTAGCGTGCAAATCCACTATAAATATGCACGCAACACCACGCACTAATGAATATTTCAGTAAGTTTTGGACAGGGATCATGCGGCTTAAATTGAGGCAATACATGGTTGATGAGAAGGTAAATATCGTACAATGGCATCGGACAAATAGACACGACGTTTCGAAAACAGAGCGAGAATTTGGGGTGGATCGAAAGCGGGTGCGAGAATGGAACTTTGTTTACGACAATCTACTTCTGAACAATGTTGGCACTTCAGAAACGAAAAGAAAACGCCGCCAAAACGTCATCAATTGGATAAACGGAGCGTGGGAAAATATTAGCCAACAGACAATCATTGACGCCTTCCTGTCCTGCGGCATATCAAACAATCTTGATGGCACAGATGATCGAGTTTCTAGAAAATTTACTTTGCTCGACGAAGATGACTTAAGAGGAAAACTTGGACACTTATTGTTTGATAGTGATACAGATTCCAAGTTAGATTTTGACGGGTTCGATGAATATGACATTTAGACTTTGCTGGGTGCTTTTCAAATGTGTGAAATTTGTTTACAATTAGTTTACTTTCATTTGCGTGAAGAACTTGGAAACTTGTGGTTTGATAGTGATAAAGATTCCGAATGAGATTTCACAGGTTTGGTGAACATGATTTCAAGATCTTGATGTTCATGTTCTAAATTTGTTTTTATACAATCAAAGTGTATACGTTATTTAAAACGCGTAAAATTGTGTGGTTAGCCTTGTTTTCATTTACTTTTTTTTTTCTCCCGAAGAGAACGTTCGTCTCTTGTAAGCGTCCATTGACCGCGTAAGCCCCCACCTCCTTCTCTTATCGAAAGTTATGCAACTAAGAGGATGTGGGCGCTTAACCGTTCAATTACGGTATATCACTTCAGGAACAACCGATCGCATGTGGGAGCATTAATTTCCCCTAAACTGATGATTTGATTGATCTTTTCCCCACGTTTTGTCAATTGATGGTGTTCATCTGTTCAAGGAGTGAGACAGGGCTGAAGTACTGCAGAGGGCAGAGATCCCACTGCCTCTGCTGGTGCCGAGGCCACTGAGTCGCACACCGACGACGCAGTACGGAAGTTGAATAACCCCGTGTTCATCCGGGACCAGTTTTTCAATTTTCGGGTTGCCGCCTCCGGACGAAACACCAAGCAATAGTTCTGCCAGCAGTTCCTTGGGAATTACTGAGACGTACGGAGTATGAACAGTTAAGATCCGTCGCTCTCTACGGGTAGCAGGAGACTAGCACTAGTAAATAAATGGAGGACGCCTGCGCCTTCGTTACATTGTTAGTTTATCCCGTGATTTTGGCAAGTCTGGCAAAGTACGAAGTGATTGTCTCATTGCAAAAACAATGATGGTTCAGATACATTGAGTGGTCAAAGATCAGGCAGACGTGGTCAGCGAATTCCCCCAAAACGATGGGGGACACAATAAATATTTGGAAGAAATGCTGTAAATGTGGGAGCTTGGAGGTATCTTAGAAGATTTATGTACGTTCGCAATCCCTAGCCTCGGGAAAACAGGGCCCTGAAATCGATTTTTCTGAGGTTAGGGCTTGACGTAAGTTCGTCAATCATCTAACATATGTCCAAACTCCTACACTCAACATTTGTTAATCTATGGGATGACTATCGTAGAAATTTTATCTATTGCAATAGTATTAGAGTTGATAAGCTATTGTGATAGTGTTGCAACTACTGCGGTAGTTTTCAGGGGTATTCAAGTCCCAAAGTTTCTATAAATTACAACAAAAGACTTTGAATTGAGATGTAGACTCGAAATATCTGTTACTAAAGTCTAAAAATAGTGTATGGAGGGATATATAAGAAATGCACAATTAACAACTAAATTTAGAGTTACTTGGTAAATCTTAGGCTGAGATAGAGACTATAAACGAATCAGTGATTAAGACAAATTTAATTTTATTTTATGTCGAAGAAAAAGGTACAGAAGCTATTGAAACTGTAGATAGTTCACAAAATTATTGTGGTAGTTACCGATAGTTCGATATATCGTTACATCATCAATCCATATCATTATTGACATTTTGTGGCTTCCGTTTCGGCAGCACGTATGTCGAATTTGCACCTTAGCTTGCCATGTGAATCTTGGTAGCTCAATGGTTAGAGTGTCTCACCGGTGATTGGAAGGTTACGGTTCGATCTCCGTCTGGGGCTTCTAAGGTTAGGGCTTGACGAGCGTTCATCGATCATATACCAATAAATTTTTGTTGCTAAACTTAGAGTATCCTCTTTTCAGAAAAATTCCTGAAGAAATCTCGAAAAAGACATGGACGTTAGATCACGATCAGCTTCCAAATGATGAAAATACTTCAGGTTAGGATTTTAAGTTCGAAAATGTTACCTAAATAAAGTTGGTTAATCTCACTGATTTGATCGCTGATGTTGACCTACATATACAGTCTAGTTTACTTCAAAATGTAAGAATAATTCAGGATTGAGAATATTTCATTCAAGTTGTATTTGTCCGTGAAATTCTGATAATGACATATTAAAAACTGCAAGTTTGCTAAATGCTTTCAAACTTACAATAAACTTACGAGTGACGATGTTTTTCAAGAGCATTTTGACACTGTGAAAACATTGCAGATTTTTTAATTCAAGGTTTTTTGTTTTGAACACCAGACATGTTCTTTGTACTAACTTTAATATCAATCGGAGTATATTTTGCTACTGTTTTGCCGGTAATTGTGTTTTTACCTTCATAAGTTTGCCAATTTACCAATGTATTGTTTTTGAATATAGAACCTTCATTGTTTGACATAACCAACTCGAGTGTCGAAAGGTAACCTTACTATGTTTACTGAAATGTAAACTATCTCCGGCTTTATACACTTGTGGGTAGTTATGAGGGTTAGAAGATAGCGTAAGAGTCGCGCCTGAGGTGATAGCTGAGAGCATCTACTGCATGGCTTTTTGCGTCTCCCCGAATTTCTCAGCTGCATCCATAAACCTAACGAGCACAAAAAGCACGAACCGTGTTTTTTATAAGTTAGCTTAGGACTAAAGTAACGCCAAGCAGGTTTTAACTTGCCGATTGAAAACATTTTACTCCTTAAAATCATGTAGTGCTCATTCCCACACCTTGCGATTGTGGCGTGGCGTGGCGAGTCCAATTACTACGACCCTTGAATGTGTCTAATTCACCTTAAGCAGTTGAGTAATTAATGTTTAATGTTACAAGAACAACGCACATGTAAATTAAGTGCACTCATTCAACGTTTCAATCACTTGGCATATTGCGTTAAAATGCCTTGAGTGACGTTGTGTTCAGAATAAGAACAGCGTTGGGATAACTCTTGGGATTAAAGAAAAAAGAAAATCTGTTCTCTTTGTTTTGGATGAAATAGTCTGTTGAAGGAAGGACGTCGTCTTTGACGTTCCCTTCGTGTTTACATAAGGTTCCTATTTAACCAACAAGAGAACAGAATAAAAATAGTGATGACAGCTATGAGACACAAGAAGGATCAAATAAAACAAAATAGAGATATCAAAACAAAAAGAATGGGGCCGAACCAATGTTAGCATTTAAAATGCGTTAAATTTCGCACTAAATATACTGTCGTGTAGAAGTAATTCGGATTCAAAAGAACAGTAGCTGAGAACTTTAAAGTCATCGAAAGAGATTTTTGTGTCCAGTATCTAGGTGGTGTGAAAGAATACCAGTAGGTGGAGGATTTTTACGTTTTTGCCAGTAAGGGTCGACATTGCTATGTGGTCTGAGACGCGCGTGTGGAGGTGCCGGGAAGTTTCACCGATATATAAGGCTTCGCAGCCTTACCAGCTGCTGCTCGAGGCAAGTTTGAAGGCAACATTCAGCCTTCCCTGTTCACACTTGGAATTAACTACAGGGTTCAACACAGCTGTCTCCTTAACCAATGAACTGGCAAGGAAGCACTTCAGTGTTCTACTCTGGCTAATGCCAGACTATTTTATTCGCCACAGGGATGCGCCCTGGGCGTTGAAGGTTTAAAAAACTTATCTATTTAGTCAACGTATATCCCACTGCCCCTACTTTATCCCAGTGTCGTTATTTGTTATTGTACTCAATTTGACGTGTTTTTAATTTGTTGCCAGGACTGCCCTCTCTTATGTAGAGCCCAATTCAAGGCAGTCCATAAAAACAAAGATTTTTTCAGGTAGAATGTGAAATTCGTTTTGACATGAGATCATAATGTGTAAACATACAACACTAGGGGAGGGTTAACAAGCGAAAAATAAGTTCGGAGTAAAATATCCTGATTTAATTTTTATCATGACGTGTGGACTATGGTGACGTTGGAAAGTGATAGATTATATTTCACAAGCTTCGGTCGTGATCTATGGGAATAGAAATGGTAAGGCTTGCCCTTCCATGCCTTATCTCACGCTTAAACGCTCTCGCTACCTGGGGGGAGACTGAAAAAAGTCGATCCCATGATACCCCGGTCCACTATAAGTATGTTACGCTACTGTGCCCCGTTTGCTTTTGCCAAACTTTGCCAAAGTTTAGCTTATATACCACGTCCGAAACACCTTCACGTAAAGGTCATCGTTCATTGTTGCCGAAACAAATGTCTACACCGGATGACCTTGTTCAACGCCATAACAAACAGTGTGAGGCGGTTAATCGATAAACCAAAAAAAATCTATGTAAAGGTAAGGTAAAGTGCCTTTATTTATACTGGATAACCCTATCAGCTATCTGAGCTGCTCTCCCTAGAGGTCCGGTAATGGCCTACCCTCATAAGTCCAGTGTTATGACAGGAGGAAACCGGAGTAGCCGGAGAAAACTTGCGATGCTTGGTAGAGTCAAACTGGACAACACTCTTCTCACATGTGACCAAGGTAACTTTAATCAGATTACTGCACGCGGCTGGAATCGAACCCTAGTCACAGTGGTGAAAGACACGTGCACTACCACTGTGCCACCAGTTGAAAACCGATATAACCGATGTTGGTTTAGGTGAAAGACCGAAAACCCATAAAAAAACCGGACAAAAATTGGAATTTCAATAAAATTGGTATTCAAATTACGCTTTCGTGATTAAACTAAAAGAGAGTTTACAGCATACTTACACGGGTTGGTTAAAAAGAATCAAGGGTTTGTGTTTACACACGGAAAAACTGAAGAGATTTTGTCTGAAATTCGATAACGCCTTTGAAATACCGTGTGTTTATCGCCAGGCATGATCAGCGATGTGTGAACGGAAGGGCTTCGATTCGCACGAGTTTGATCGGCTAAGCGGATCAAATGAGGATGAATTTTCATTAGCTTAAACGATGGCGGACCTCTGCGAACACATGTTTACACTAAAGTAGGTGTATGAGTTGGTTAGAGCGTAACATGAATAATTAAGTTTCAATGTTTATATCGCATATATATTCGAACTCGTGCTCTTTTGGCTTTGCCTTTGATCGACAAGTAACCGTTCACAACATACATTGTTGTTGGAATACTTTGTTAGGCTGACCGAAACTGATTGTTACCTTCCTCTGCCAAAATTTAAAATCCTGTTGACGACCAACTTAAAAAGCCAATAGCGATCAAAGTCAACGGTACCATCTAATACGGTTGCTATGGTAAATTTAATGACACCTTTCCAGATAAATTAATAAGTTGAAGGAAACCATTGAAATATTGTAAAAATAAGTAAAGGAGATGAAAAAACAGTAATACTACAATTCAGTAGTGTAAAAATTTTTTTTTAAGAAATTTGGTAAGTTTCCACAAATGTTAGGGTTGACTACCACCTTAACTTCATGAACTGTCACCTGGCGGCGTAAGACTTCTATTATTTTAGTCTGGCTAACCACAGATGATTTTACTCGTCAAGAGGAGAGCTCCCGCAGTGAAAGAGTTATAATCATCTCAGTTATGACCATCTCGACGATAACCAGCTCAATTACTACCAGCTTAATGATAACCATCTTAGTTATGACCATTTCAATCATGACCATCTTAGTTGTGACCATCTCAGTTGTGACTATCTCAATTATGACCATTTAAATTATGACCATCTCAATTATGACAATGTCAATCATGATAATGTCCGTTGTGACCATTTAAATTATGACAATGTCAGTTATGACAATATCAGTCATGACTATCTCAGTAATAACCAGCTCAATTAACTCTTCCACGTTGAGGGTAGAGGTTAATCAAGGGGAGAGCTCTCGCAGTGAAAAGGTTGTTGTAAATTGTGAATTAGTAGTTGAAAGTTTATTAATGATAGTAATCTTCATTCTTTCCATCTTTCTTTGTTAGAGGTGAAGAATCAAGAGAATGAGCCTGAAAAGTTAGCCGGGTGAGAAGAGTAATCTTATTTTGTTACCTTGTGATATGGGTGTTTTGTCCAAAATGCTCGACGAGAATATTCATTGAAGCATTTTTGACGCTGCATTTTCTTGATATAGTGAAAACGAGAATGTTTCTCGCGAGGTGGCTGACCTAAACAACAACAACACGAAATTAGAAAGAAATATAGATCATCTTGAAGAAATGGCAAGCTCCATTGCTCATCCGCACACACACTTAAGATGATATACGATATTCAGGGAGTGTTTATATGGAGGCGAGCCAGCCCTCTTGGTAAGGCCTGGCCCTAGTAAGATGGTTGAATTTCACTTCGCCTTTACACGAGAATTTTCTGGCCCTTCCAGCAGGGCTGGATCTGGCACGCATGCGTTATAGGAAGGCCAACTCTTAGTGACAAATATTACAAGGGATTTCACAGGGAAGCGAGATCTCTGCAAAAAGGGTGAGTCCCACTGGGACAGCAGGCTCGCTTCCATGTAAACGCCACCTCAGACATCAAGCCATATACGTCCACCAATGCAATTATTAGTATATAATCAAAGACTCTTGTGAGCTACCTCATCGATGAATATACACTTCAGAAGGGGAGACTATGAAGTTGTAAGGCCCAATATTGTTACTGACAGCATAAAAAGTTGGACAAAATATGCTGAAGTTTTGCAGGTCAAATTGGTGCAATCAAACTACAACAGAATAGTTTTATCAAAATCTAGTGCCTGCCAATAACTTTAAGAAGTATAATACGAAATATACTACGAATAAGAGTGACATCTTGGAACTCAAGATTTGAGTGAAAACAAGACGAGATTATAATGCAGTAATATTTCGAATTTACTACAAATTCATTTTCAGTAGACATAAATATATATATATGTGTGTGTGTGTGTGTATGTGTTAGTGAAAATTACCCAACCAGTTATTAATTTTTTTCATACAGATGGCCTAAGGTTCTCCGACGGGGGGGCTCTAACCCCCTCTGTCCCCTTCTGGCGCCACCCTGAGTCCACGTTTGCCTTCTGCTGTACCGATAGACGTAAGGTTAAGGTCTCTCACGCGATAAAACTGTGCGAGAGTTTGTATTGTTAGGAACTCCATGTGCGTAGATTTGTCTGAGGTAAGGGCGTGCTTACATATAAATATTAATATTATTTTAGATACATGATGCTCCAAATTTACAAGAGACAAAGAATGAACTGAAATTTATTGAAGGGTAAGCAAAACAAAATCTAGTGCCAGCAGACAATCGCGAAGAGTAAGGGATGAAATAAATGCCGAAAAATACTGACATTTGAGAACTCGCTATTTCAGTGTACAACAAGATAGGGTTCGTGCTATTCCTTGAACTCCTTAAACACTCCTTGAACCAAATTTTGACTTTCAAGGACGCTTGATAAACCCATGAAATTTACAGTTTTCCTAAAACTCCTTGAACACTCCTGGAACATTATGATAAGGGAAAAGTAAAATGGTAAGCTGATTTATCGGGTTTAAAACATGGGACGAAACCGAGTGTTTTAGATCCGATAAAGTAGATATTGCGAGTTTTTAAATGATTCGAAAACGAACTCCTTAATACGCTAATTGTCGAAGATACATTGAAAATTTGTTTTCTAAGCCGAGGAAATTTGAGGAGAAAAGTAAACACGTTTTTCTTACATTTAAAATCACGATATGGTAACGATTTTTGTTACTGTTTTCCTCATGAATAATTATATATGGGTTTTTTAAGAAACCTATAAATAAGGAGGCAAAATTATCAAAATGGTCGCATAACCGTCCTGACATTTTCTCTTGTGACTTTTCCAACTGTAAGAGGACAAGGCTTCTAATGTGAATGTTGTTATGACAAGCCACTTTTCATGTTCGTTCTTTGACTTTTTTTTGATTACCATAGAATGCAGTTTGCAATCAAGCTCAAGAACCAAACACATTAGTCTCACTTCTTGTTTGTCAGGTATTGTGATTGTACAGCTGGAAATGCAAAGGAGCGTTCACATCTGCATACCATCTTCAGCCTTGGACTGGATTTCGACTGGAAATCCACTTATGAACGCAATCGGACTGAAATTTGGAATGGTTTTGATCACCCGTTTGAGGTGATCTGAGAGAAGGCTGACTTTGTACTCACAGTGTACAGTCCAAATTCTGTTTAACTTTCCTTATGTGAACACAAGTAAAAAAGTTCCAGTTGATTTTACCAAGAAAAAAGGTTATTTACTATTACCTGCTCACAATTTCAAAAACTAAATAATAAAACATAAACCGAAGAATATCATTATCTTTGCTTGATATTCACGTTATAAACAAGACAAGACTAAGACCACGGTGAGTTGTTATTACTTAAATATCAAGCAAACAAGATGAGTTAGATGATGTTATTTGGTTCGCGTTTTGCTCTTTAAAAGAGTAACATGAATTGAAAAATAACAATTCATCAAAGTTTTATAGGCGTCGATCATGTGGTACGTTTCATGGCATTTTGCGTTTTTTAAAGTTTGCCAGAGGAAAGTATTAATGTTACAAATTTTGAATCCCCTCCCTGCTGGAAATTTTGCAATTTATGACTTCTGACGCAGAATTTGTTGCGTTTTGGGGCGACACCGTATTCCTACAACACGTCGAAAAAAGTACTGATGATACGGTTTCTTTTGAAGAGAATATGGGAATGAGTTCTTTCCAGTAGTTTCCTTTTTTTCTCGCCAAATATTCTGAAAATGTGCTGTTTGTTTGGCTGAAATCATCGTTTCTGCGACTCAACTGTGGGATTCAGTGACGAATGCAAGAAACTACAATCCTGGCCAAAAATATTGGAACAACACTTTAACTCTTTCCCGGTGGCGTAAGATATCTATCATTTTACTCTGGCTAACGCTAGACGATTTTGCTTGTGAAAGGGGCACCTCCCGCCTCAAAAGAGTTAGAATAGATAGTAAGATTGCGCTTTTCACTTCCCTCCTTCAACGTTACGAGTTTTTGTCAACTTTTTGCTTTGCATGTGGCCCATGCAGTGAGCATCATCTGACATGGTGGTATGAAGCAACATTGATGGAGGGGAGGAAGGGGAGGAAGAAAGAGGGAGCGAGCGATATTTCCTCTTTCGTCTTTAGTATGGTTACCAGGGAGACATATCCCTCGCTGTCTCAAGTATTTTAGGCCAGGATAGCAGGCTTTGAAAATACCAAGATCTTTAGGCTTCTGCTCAGGTTGCACTTAAGTCGAATGTGCATCTTAGCTCACCATCTGTCTCGGTAGCTCAATGGTTTGAGCATCTCGTCGCCATCAGTCATCAGAAGGTTGCGGGCTCGATCCCCATCTGGAGGTCAGAAATTGTTTTTCTGAGGTTAAAATTCGACGAATGTTCATTTATCATTCAGGGTATCTGCAAGCTCCCACATTTCCAGAATATTTATCTTGTCCATAGCAATATTAATAACATATAGTGGCTTTCGCTCAGGTTGCATATATGTCGAACTTGCAGCTTAGCTCACTATTTAAGTCTTGGTAGCTCAATGGTTAGGGCGTCTCACCGCTCATCAGAAGATTGCGGGTTCAATCCCAATCTGGGGCTCAGAAATCGTTTTTCTGAGGATAGAAGTTGATGAACGTTTATCTTCATTCAAGATATCTGCAAGCTCCCACATTTCCAAAATCTATATCTCAGTAGTTTTATATGTTCGATTGTTTATTTGTTATTCTCAGGTGTATTGTGGGATATTTAAGATTGTATGATTTCTCAAGTATTAACGTCTGACTGTGTTGAAAAAATCAACAATCGGGGGCATGATTAAAGTTGAACTCTGGGGGCTGTACCTCGCTGATGTTGCTCGACTAATCACGTTATTACCTGAAATATTTAACAAAATATCTTAGAATGTGTCAGAATCAGTCTCACGAGGGACTAAAATACAAAATTTTACTACTTGGGTTACCCTAAGGGCCAACATTTTACTTGGCGTACTTGGCGTTTCATTATCCAGGTCTTTTCTCGCTTAAGAGTGACTTTATTTCCACTTGATGAACCCTAACAGCTCCCTAAGCTGTTCTCCCTAGAGGTCTAGTAAGGGCCACCCCTGATGCTTCTAGTGTTACTACATGAACAAACCGAAGTCCCCGGAGAAAACTTGTGATTCTTGGTAGAGTAGAACAAGACAACATTCTTCTGACATGTGACCAAGAAAATGTTAATATGATAACTGCATGAGGCCGGAATGGAACCCTAGTCACAGTGGTGAAAGATATACACTACCACTATGTCATCAATCTCCAAGCTAATACTGCCAATAACTGATGTCGGCATTGATCTCGAGTTGTGTAAGCTTTTTCAATAATAGCAAGCATTGACTCCAATCTTTATGGAAACATTCGATTGCCACGTTCACTCATCCCGTCTGTCGCAGTAAATTTAAGTAAATTTGACTCGTTCAGTGAACTTATACCCTTGCATACACCATAGTATTTATACATAGTCCCTTTGAAAGCTTGAAAGGTCTTAATAACATGCTAATTGCGGTCATCTTGACCATCTGCAATTCTTTCCATTGTGCTATCGGTGGTGTTGCGTTCTAAACTGAAACTAATGTACGTAATCATTTTAGACAGTAGTAGCCTCATCGCAAAACTTGGTCATCAGCTCATTGAAGAGACATTTTCACGATGTAATTTCTTGGAAATGTTTCCCTCTCGCGATAGTTTGCCACACGTAAGTGCGGTATTTATCCCGTAACAAAACGAGAATTTAAGTCAGTGAAAGCAAATTAGTGAAAATCTTTTACATTTGCATATGAATTTAAACGATTGAACTCAATCCATCAGGGTTCTGCCCTGGACCATCTGGGTACCGGATATCGGCGAGTCCGAGTTCATACCCCGCCGACAACTTTTGCAATTTTGGTTTAAAATAAATGAATATCATATTTCACCGAATCACCAGTCGCTGATAGTGTGCACATTATGATTCTAAATTTTACCTAACGATTGTCAATACTGCTTAAGTAAAAAAAACCAAAAATATCACTTGAAGTTTTTTTGTCACATATTTGATACTTTTCGATTGCCGAGCGGAAAGGTCCGCTTTGGTGTGAATCCCGGGCGACACTGCTGAGTACCGGGAACTAGCGCCCAGCACTGCCAACCATGGCCAGAACTAAAACATGGGCAGAACTACAAGCACCGCAGTCCCTCACAAGACTACTCTAACTTGGACAACCAACCTTTACCAACAATGCTGATTCTCGCGGGCTCAAATCATTTACTTTATAGAGACTTTACTAAATGAAAGTAAAGTTACGAGCGTCGGAATCATACACCGTAAAGGACTGTTTACACGTACGATTTTGTGCCCTGCGATTGACATTTTGAAGTATGTGTTTGACTGACGAGAGCGTCGAGGACAAACTGCAGCGAATCATAAGCCGATATCTTGCTTCATAGACTATCATGAGTTTATTACATACTCCAGGATGCCAATCGCAACGTGCAAAATCGCACGTCTAAACGGCTCTCAAAAGCCAACTGGGACTAGCTGCGAATTTAGTGCTGCGCTCTGCCAAATGAGCCACGCAAGCCGTCGACGAAAGCATGTATTGTGTATTGATGTAGGACTTGATGACGGTTAGTTTAAGGCTATATTCAATGCCTTGCGATTGGTATCTTGGAGTGCGTGCTTCCTTTATATTGGAACATGTTGCGTGTGTCTTATAAAGATCAACAAAATGACAAACCTGTCTTCTCACTGTCGTTTTTTAACAGTTACTACTTCTTGTATCGGATACTATGGCAAACGTACGAGTGCTCATTGAGGACGTTGAGTTCATTTCTATCAATCACACAGCATCTCTCAATGATAAACTGTAAGTGAAAATACTTTGCCCTTATATCTCGTGTTTTTTAAAGATAACTCAGCTCTACGCACAGCGAAATATTGAAACGAAAACCAGCAGGATCGTCAATTTTGAAGTGTTTTAATACCACTGCTACGTGTGGTTGTTACACCTGTAACTGGTTTCAGTGAGTTCATCACATTTACTGTAATTTAACGCGGATTTTGATTCCTTTTTCCAGGAAAAAACGAAAATGGTTTCGAAAATTACTTTAGCAAACTATCAAGTGCTTGCCTTATTTTTGCGGTTAGTTTACCATCTTCGCGCAATTTAGTACAATTCTTCCAAACGTATCGACATGTAAAATGAATGCTTTTAAATATTCAAATATGTAAAACTGGTCCAGTAATATTTCGTCTGAATACTTTTTCCATGGTTGTGAAGTTTTTCAAAGCCCAACCAAACAAAAACTAAAGAATAAAGTCTTGCGAAGGACTGAAACTGACGTACAAGACCACAAAGATGACTGAAACTGACGGACAAAATTTTCTCCAAGGGCGGCCTTCCCGGCTTCACTTTTTGCCTGTGCGAATGATTGGGATTTAGCAATCCAGATATCGAAATCGAGCTTACTGGTAATTTTTAAGTCAAAATATCTCCTATGGATGACTAATTTTGCAAATTAGACTAATTAGTTTTTATGTCTTTACCGTCGCATAGTGACTCATAGACTAGAATCAAGTATAAAACAAGACGTGTACATATCCCACGTGCCTTGTACCAAGACTCGCGCGGTAGGCAGGCAGATTGACAAACAATGTATTTTCCGCTGGTATGCAAGCCAATTTGCATTTCCTTGCGATCTTAAAGAATCTGCATTTTTTGCCACAAAGGACCACGCCCCTATTTTCTATTGGTCCATCATCATCATTTAAACGCGAAGCCAGACATTCTGGCATTCTTTCACCCATACCAATCCAAGGCAGGTGGTTACCGACCCACCCTCCCATCCCGATCGATCGCAACGCATAACCGACATATTTGCCCTCTAAGCCCTGATACTGCGTTTTATTTCGACAGTTAGGCCGTACAGAGTTTAGTTCAAATGAACAACGATGTCACAGATGCCAACGTCACGGACACTGGGCTAAATACTGCAGATTACCGTGATCATTTAATTACCGACCAAACCGCAGTGGACTGGCTTTTTCAAACGCCACCTATTATAATTGACCAGGAGGAGGAGAAAGAGAATATACTAGCGAAGGAGGATCTACTCGAGTGTGAAGAACCCAAGGACAGCCTACTCCAGTACATTTCTGAGGTATATGAAGATTATGAGCGTGAATTACAGCCTGTATCAGCTAAAGTAAATGGCAGTCTTAAAAGTAACATTGGATTTTGAAAACGTTTCGGGGCGCTTAAATTTGTTCTTTCAGTAATTCAGGAAGGATACAAGATCCCCTTCTTATAAACCCCTCCATCGAATAAGCATAGAAACAATAAATCAGCCTTGCTTCACATCTAATTTGTCTAACAGGCCATTTCCAAACTATTAGACTCAAACAGAGTTCTAGAAATCAACACACCACCTACCTCACCAATCCTCTGTCAGTGTCAGTACAACCGAACGGGGGAAATGAGGCTGACTGTAAACCTCAGGCACATCAACAAATACGTAAGAAGAGGTAAAATCAAGTACGAGAACTAGAAAATAGCACAGTCCTATTTCCAAAAAGGTTCATACATGATCTCCTTCGTTTTGAAAAGCGGTTATAACCACATTGATATTCACACCGATTACCAAACGTTTCTAGGATTTGCTTGGAAATGGAACCACAAGCCAAGCTTTAGCTATTATATATTTACCGTCCTTCGCTTTGGGTTATCCACGGCGCCTTACATATTTACAAAATGCCTGAAGCCTCTCGAAAAATACTGGGGATTACAAGGGGCGAACGTAGTCCTTTGCCTGGATGACGGGTGGTTAACAAAAAGAAATTTTAACGATTGTCTAAAACTATCAAACAACATCAGATCAAACCTAAAAAACGGGGGCCTTATAAAGATCGTTTAGTTAGGTTTAGTGTGGAGTTCTACCAACAGCACCATCCTGATTACGGAAAGCCGGATTAGTCATGTTTTCTAAACAATTCAGCGGCTAATTGACCACTAGTTTACTGTTTCGGCAAGAGAGAACTAGCCTCATTTAAGGGCAAAACAATCTCCACTAGCCCAATCACCCGAAACAATTGCCACATGACTAGGCACTGCAGTAGGTCAATAGCGGCAGCAAAAGACTGGGACTCAAAATTTACTTTAGACGAATACAGTATCAGGGAGATTTACTTCTGGAGGGATAATTTGGAACGAGCGAAATTAGGGGATATCAGCCACAACCATACCTAATCGCATTACGTTGTTTATTCAGACGCCAACGCATCAGGTTGCTGGGCGCACATGAACTTAAATGGCGATCACATATGTCGTAGACAATGGGACAATTACGAGCGCAGGCAGAGGCACCTGGAGAGAGTTGTCCGCAGTCGAATACGCACTGAAGTCATTTTTGCCTATACTTTAACAATCATACGTTAAGTGGTTTACCGACAGTCAAGCCACACGCAGCATCGCCAAAGTCGGTAGTATGAAGAAAGATTTGCACTGTATTGCCTTAAGAATTTACCAGTTATATCTGGAACACGGAATTGGGCTCGAAGTCGAGTGGATCCCATGTACTGAAATCGAAAGAGCCGATTTCATAAGTCGCCCTTATCCACCTAAAAGTAGGACAAATCACCTCCGTATGTTTCAACACTTTGCAACGCCCATGGGGCGCACACACCGTAGATTGCTTTCCGAATTATTTCATCCCAAAAACGGCACGATTCATGGCATAGGAACCCGGGGTGCGCGGAGGTCGACTTTTTCGTACAATACTTGACGGGAGAAAGTTGCCTCGTTTTTCTCCCCTCACACTTATCACCAGAGCCTTACACTACCTCCATAAACAAAAGGCACTTGCTGTAGTAGTAGTTTCGTATTGGTCCTCATATTTCTGGCCATTTATTTCCAAGCGTTTGGCTTATTTCATAATCGACTACCAAGTATTCCAAGGCACGGAAGAGTTAACACAAGGAAGGACCACTGATGTACTTCTAGGTTCAAACAGGTTCCTTGGCTAAATATTGGCGCTCAGGATGAAATTCTACCAGACAATTTACATATTAGCGACCACACAGCGAAAACGGAAGGTGTTCGGTCAATTAACGACCAATCGATTGGAGCCTGTTCAGGAGCACTGCCGTTAACGTAAAGGGTGCCGGACGCAACGGGAAAGGCACTGGCCGCAACACTAATGACGCTGGCCGCAACGAAAAGGCGCTGGGCAACGGCCCTGTAACATTGAAAAGGGCACAGGCCCAAGCACACTGCATTAAACTCAATCTTATTACGTAAAGTAGAACGTCCACACGAAGTGACGCGCATTAGATCGTAAGCACCCACCAATATGTATTTCTTCTTTTCAGACGTTTCGTACCTGCGAGGAGTAGAGAAACGTCATTTTGAATCTACATCCCACACGTTTATATGTTGAATTCGTATAAAAATCGATCTGAGAGATTGTATGAAGTTGCTTAATCCTATTTCATTTCATTCTCAAGCCACATTTCTTCTCCCTGCCGACATTTTGGACGTCACAAAATATTGACGGGATGCGAGCGATTGTATTTTAATTAGGACGGAAAAAAATACCCAGAGTTTTAATTACTACAGGAAAAAAATACGATAGAAAGGAAAATATGTCACATAACATCAATGATTGTTTCCAGTGGGATAGAGTGATTTATATAAAGCCTTTTTCTACCTTTTTATGCATTATTTTCTTTGTTCAAATAATAACCTGAGGCGATTTTACACGGTAGGATTTTTAACTCAACATGTTGCCGCAGCAAAATTTTGTTAAATATTGTTAACAAGTGCTACGTTTTTAGTGTAATTTAATCTTTTAGTCTAGTTTTTGTTTCCATTTTAAGTTCATTTAAGTTCTGTTGTTGGTACCTCAGTGTATTCAGTAGTCTTCAATAAAATGTGCTAAACGAAGCTTAATTGCGGTAGTTTGTTGCTTGAAAATTTCCAATCCTTGTGGTTTTTCTACCCGTTCGTTTATTTAGAGCTGTATTCTTAGAAGATGGAAACCTAAAGACATCAAAAAGTGGGCTTTTTGAAACTTTATGTAAAAGCATAAGTCTATAAATTTAGAAATAAAACTTCAAAAAGGCACATTTTATCAACAAACAACAAATAGCGCCGTGGAGACTACTGCCATAACTTAACTATGCTTGTCAAAAACGCATGGCTATACACATAAAAATTTCTCACCAAGGCGTTGAAAAATTAAGTGTAAAACTTAAAAATTTTTGAGTGAAAAGGTTGAATATGAGAAACGAGGTCATCTCGTGGAATGTACATGATAACAACGAACTTTTCGTCTTGACTTGCCGAACTAGATTCGCAAAATTAGCCTGCTCTATGTCAAAATCTTTCGTACCAACCGATCAAACTGTTTAAATGGACAATGCCCAATGAATTTGCCCCGTAACTTGAGAAAAAACGCATTACAGATTTACATTGTCAATTCTTTGGATTATGAAAAAGTTTCTTTAACCCGTCATCCGGGCCATTCAAATTTGCCCTCCATCCAAATCCATAACGGCAGCGTTCAATTGGTTAATAGAATTTGACTGTAATTTCGGGACGATGTCACCTCTACTTCTACTTATGATCTCTATGGTGCTCAGTGAACTCGGTTTCCATATCTGGAAGGTTGACATCATGATTAGGAATTAGTAATTTTTAGTGAACTCTATTTGCACATCTGGAATGCTAGCTGGCCAGTGAAATGTGAACGCAAGATGGCCACCCATGGAGGGCAGTTTTGTAGGTCAGTTTTAGTCTCCCACGCGACTTTTTACATTTTCTGAAGTGTTTTCTTTGAAAATACACACAAAACATGTCTTCGAAAGACAGAAATGAATTTAAGAATTTCAAATATATTTTCTAAAAGTCAAACCGAGGAACAGGTTATATATTTTAACGAAAATAAATTACTAAACTGACGAGAAATCTCATAAAACGGTCACGAAAAATGACTTTAACAAACTACGAAATGCACGTCCTCTTTTTACTGTCAATTTGCCATCTTTAGACAATTTAGCACACTTCTTAGGTCACACGGCAATAATGAATCCTTTCAAATACTTGAATATGTAAAACTGGTCCAATCACATTTTGTCTGAGCAATTTTTTCCATGGTGGTGAATGTTTTCGAAGTCGAACCTAATAAAAACTGAAGATTAAAGTCGTGTAAAGGAGTAGAACCGACTTACAAGGCTGCGAAGAAGACTGAAGGTCATTTACAAAATTTCCCTCCACGAGGGGCGATCTTGCCTTTACTTTTTGCCAGGTCAAATGACTGGAAGTTAGCATTCCACATATGGAAATCGAGTTCACTGATGGTGCTGCGCATATTGGTCGCAATAACGTAAATGCTTTGAACCCGGGAGAATCGGTACATGTTGGTGACGGTAGATCGTAAAGGTTAGTGTAGTCTTGAGAAAGACTTTTTGTGACTGACATTTCGACGGCCTCCGCGGCGATCATCTTCACAGTCGAAAAAGAAGAGTAATCAGGAAAAGTCAGCCTATTTATGCAACTGGTTCATTATGTCACGCGTGTGGGTGGTTGTAGGAGGTTTGCTATTTGTGGGTGTGCTATTTGTGGGTGTGCTATTTGTGGGTGTGGTTTACCTCTGTAACTGAGGTGTTGGTGGTACAGTGGTAGTGTGTGCCTCTTACCTCTGTAACTGAGGTGTTGGTGGTACAGTGGTAGTGCACGTGTCTCTTAGCTCTGTAACTGAGATGTTGGTGGTACAGTGGTAGTGCACGTGTCTCTTAGCTCTGTAACTGAGATGTTGGTGGTACAGTGGTAGTGCACATGTCTCTTACCTCTGTAACTGAGATGTTGGTGGTACAGTGGTAGTGTACGTGTCTCTTAGCTCTGTAACTGAGATGTTGGTGGTACAGTGGTAGTGCACATGTCTCTTACCTCTGTAACTGAGATGTTGGTGGTACAGTGGTAGTGTACGTGTCTCTTAGCTCTGTAACTGAGGTGTTGGTGGTACAGTAGTAGTACACGTGTCTCTTAGCTCTGTAACTGAGGTGTTGGTGGTACAGTGGTAATGTATGCCTCTTAGCTCTGTAACTGGAATGTCGGTGGTACAGTGGTAGTGCACGTGTCTCTTACCTCTGTAAGGGGGGGGTGTTGGTGTTACAGTGGTAGGGCATGTGTCTCACATCTGTAACTGGAGTGTTGGTGGCAAAGTGGTAGTGTATGTCTCTTACCTCTGTAACTGAGGTGTTGGTGGTACCGTGGTAGTGTACGTGTCTCTTAGCTCTGTAACTGAGGTGTTGGTGGTACAGTGGTAGTGTGTGCCTCTTGCCTCTGTAACTGAGGTGTTGGTGGTACAGTGGTAGTGTGTGCCTCTTGCCTCTGTAACTGAGGTGTTGGTGGTACAGTGGTAGTGTGTGCTTCTTACCTCTGTAACTGAGGTGTTGGTGGTACGGTGGTAGTGCACATGTCTCTTACCTCTGTAACTGAGGTGTTGGTGGTACAGTTGTAGTGTGTGCTTCTTACCTCTGTAACTGAGGTGTTGGTGGTACGGTGGTAGTGCACATGTCTCTTGCCTCTGTAACTGAGGTGTTGGTGGTACAGTGGTAGTGTGTGCTTCTTACCTCTGTAACTGAGGTGTTGGTGGTACGGTGGTAGTGCACATGTCTCTTACCTCTGTAACTGAGGTGTTGGTGGTACAGTTGTAGTGTGTGCCTCTTACCTCTGTAACTGAGGTGTTGGTGGTACGGTGGTAGTGTGTCTCTCTTGCCTCTGTAACTAAGGTGTTGGTGGTACAGTGGTAGTGTATGCCTCTTACCTCTGTAACTGAGGTGTTGGTGGTACAGTGGTAGTGCACATGTCTCTTACCTCTGTAACTGAGGTGTTGGTGGTACAGTTGTAGTGTACGTGTCTCTTAGCTCTGTAACTGAGGTGTTGGTGGTACAGTTGTAGTGTATGTATCTTAGCTCTGTAACTGAGGTGTTGGTGGTACAGTGGTAGTGTACGTGTCTCTTAGCTCTGTAACTGAGGTGTTGGTGGTACAGTGGTAGTGTACGTGTCTCTTAGCTCTGTAACTGAGGTGTTGGTGGTACAGTGGTAGTGTACGTGTCTCTTAGCTCTGTAACTGAGGTGTTGGTGGTACAGTGGTAGTGTACGTGTCTCTTAGCTCTGTAACTGAGGTGTTGGTGGTACAGTTGTAGTGTATGTATCTTAGCTCTGTAACTGAGGTGTTGGTGGTACAGTGGTAGTGTACGTGTCTCTTAGCTCTGTAACTGAGGTGTTGGTGGTACAGTGGTAGTGTACGTGTCTCTTAGCTCTGTAACTGAGGTGTTGGTGGTACAGTGGTAGTGTACGTGTCTCTTAGCTCTGTAACTGAGGTGTTGGTGGTACAGTGGTAGTGTACGTGTCTCTTAGCTCTGTAACTGAGGTGTTGGTGGTACAGTTGTAGTGTACGTGTCTCTTAGCTCTGTAACTGAGGTGTTGGTGGTACAGTGGTAGTGTACGTGTCTCTTAGCTCTGTAACTGAAGTGTCGGTGGTACAGTGGTAGTGTACGTATCTCTCACCTCTGTAACTGAGGTGTTGGTGGTACAGTGGTAGTGTGTGCCTCTTACCTCTGTAACTGGAATGTCGGTGGTACAGTGGTAGTGCACGTGTCTCTCACCTCTGTAAGGGGGGATGTTGGTGGTACAGTGATAGGGCATGTGCCTCACATCTGTAACTGGAGTGTTGGTGGCAAAGTGGTAGTGTGTGTCTCTTACCTCTGTAACTTTGGTGATGGTGGCGCAGCGGTAGTGCACGTGCCTCTCACCCCAGTGACTGGGGTTTGATTCCGACTCCGTGCAGTTATCTGATTAAAGTTACCTTGGTCACATATGAGAGAAGTGTTGTCCAGTTTGACTCTACCAAACATCGGAGGTTTTCTCCTGGTACTCCAGTTTCCCCCTGTAGTAACACTGGACCCATGGGGGGTGGCCCTCACTGGACCTTACTGAACAGCTTAGGTAGCTGATAGGGTTATCCAATATAAAAATAAATAAGACATGACATTAATGACGATGATATTTCGATTTTATCTCAAAGTCTTTGTCAAATTGAACTTACAAGATTTAAATAAAGTCGAAGTATCATCGAAATTATTCTCGAGTCTTGTTGTGTTCTCAAAGCTTGAGCTCTCGCAATGTCAGTAGTTTTTGGTATTTATTTTATCTTTTACTTTTTGAAACTGTCTGCTGGCACAGGATTATGTTAAAATTAGTTTCAAAAGAAACTGTTGAAGTTAAAATGACTGGCGTTTACAGGTGTTATAAATCTCACTTCGTTAAGATATGTTTAATAACCAAACGACGTAACTTCGACGTCAAACTATTGTACATAATGATTTCTTGGAAACTCCTCTACATCTTCGAGATTATCGAAGGAAATCACTTGAAACTGCGCATGTACATGTATGTATCCCACGACACCAAACATACAAAAGTTTAGAGTGATGTCATTGAGTAATCTCCAAAGTTACCAAAACCATAACTGCATCAAAATCCTAACTTAAGGCCAAGCAGTGGCGTGTTCGTTTACAATCCATTGTGATACCATGCTGATGTTTTTGTAAAAGAAGGTGGTTATGGACCATGCCTGAAGACAATTTATAATGTGTTGAGTTATGATTATGTGGATATTTATGGTGAAAGATGGAAGAAAGAAAGGAAGAAAGGAAGGAAGGAAGGAAAGAAAGGGAAGGAAAGGAAAGGAAAGGAAGGGAAGGAAAGGAACGAACGAACAAACGAAGGTAGGTTAAGAAATAAGGCTAAAATTAAACCACAACATATCTATCATTTGCTTTACCATCCAATACTATGTATTTTTAATATCAAAACGTTCTGAGGTTTACTAGCCCAAAAATGGCAGTGCACGTGTCGCTATTTCAGAATCATCCTCAGGATATTATGAAACGAAATTTCGCAATTAATAATACCATATTATTTTATAGTATTATTATATATATTATTGAAACACTGCACATCCATCCTCATAGATAGCGTTAAGTTGTCGCAAGAATATTTCGTGCACTTAAATTGGATAAAAACTCGCCTCCAATCCCTGTGGACTCGATAGCTCAACAGGTAGAGCGGTGGACCGGTATCCCGAAGGTGCGAGTTCAAATTCCGCTCGAGTCAACATTTTTCAGTTAACTTCAGCAGTGTAGGTTAATTGTGAAGTTACGTGTCGCTATTAAACCATAGTTTCAGTAATCTTTCAGCGTAAGACAGTCTGCTTACCCGAGGTAATTCCTAGTGAAGTATCTCAATGCCTGCTTCTCCAACCACCTTGTCTTTCGGGTCACCTTGAGATGGCTTAACAACAAAGTCCTTTTCATGGTTTTTCCTTAAACATCAGGTAAAAATACCGTTAATTCCTGAGGCAAACAACATCAGGTTGACCAGTAAATGTTTCGAGGTTTATCAAAATATTTGAAGAGCTCAAACCTTATATCGAAGCAGTTGTAGATTTTAGTGGGTGCCTACTGTGCTCGGTGAGCATCTTTTTTATTGGGTTTCAAAATGATGATTTTGGGTAAATTTGGAAAACAAATCAGGAGATGGAAAGGAAATAGTCTTAGTTTTTTTCATGGGGTAGAGAAAGATTGCTTTCATGGCTACACAGATTGTATAATTGGTTTTTTTACCATGTAACTGTCAGTTGTATGAAGGTCTTCAACTTGCCATGAGTCCTGCAGGTATTGTACCGAATTCTTCCGTCGCCACTGCAAGAGCTGCACCTTTAAGAAACAAGAATAAGATATTTGTGTTTGAAATTAACATTAATAGAATTAACTTGACGGACATTAGTACAAGATTTAGAATGTAAAACTAATTCAGACTGTTGTATACTTTTAATACAAGTGTACAATTCACGTTTGGGATCACAGCCCATCATATCGCTATATACTAGTTCTTCGTACTTTCACTATCACATTAATCACATGATCGATACTATCGCCTTTCTCTTACTGCAGTACCACTCAGTCATGTGAAAGGGACGTTCCTCGGAGATTGGTTACCACAACTTGTCTTGTACCCAAGTGCGTTCACCTTATGTTCTTATAAACACCAAAGTAATGATGAACTTCAAATAAACGACAATCTTTTTAATGGTATAGCATTAAAATTATCATATAATTAAGTACATAAACACCTCTGTCAAATAGTTAATTCATTTTTTGTACTGAAGATGGCATAAGTTTGCCGAAACATGTATACCATTAAAAAGATTGTCGTTTACTTGAAGTTTGCATTCACCTTATAAGGAACCCTCAGACGTTCATTTAGTCCAGACATTCTGAAGCAGTTGTTCACCTCGAGCCGCAACACCCTACAGTACTACTTAGTCTTTTACCAGAATAGGATCAACACTCCTCCATGAGTGGTTCTCAGTCTTCTCACACTACAGTAACGGTCAGTCTTTCACCTAGATAGGACACTCCTCAGAGGTTGGTTACCAGAACCAATGCTGTTCCCTCAGTCTTTTCTCACTACAGTAACACTCATTCCTTCACCTGGATAAGACACTCCACAGAGGTTGGTTATCTCAACTTATCCTGTTCCATCAGACTTCACATACTACAGTAATACTCAGTCTTTCACCTAGATAGAGCACTCCACAGAGGTTTCTAACTCTTCTTACTATACAGTAACACTCAACCTACAACTCGATAAGGAACATCTTGTACGCACGTTACCTTGATACTCGATCAGGGTTTTTATGCTAGTCGTCACCCTTTATGGTAATACTCATACTTTCTTCTTCTATAAAGAAAGTTTTTATACTTCTTAGTTTACCTTCGTTGACTATTACTGTACCTGTTTTGTCTTGACTACGGCAAAAACTACACTCGCTTTCTTCATCAAATTCGGTTCGACGACCACGGCCGGTGCACGCAGAGCATTTGTCCTAAACATGTGATAAAAAATTTCATCATAAACAACGGTAAACTCATTAAAATTAAAATTTTTTCAACTCTCAACTGCCTAATCACACAAAGCGATGAATCAGGCATAGCGCAAGCCAAGTATCAAGACGAACGTTTCTTCGCTTCACGTACAGTAGCATCAGAGTGAAAAATAAAAAGTATATCTGAATTGAGCATACACATGAGCAGAACTGATCACATAAATGAGGGCGACAAGTAACTCGGTTGACTGAGATCGTCTGAGTCAACGTTTATCAAGACGAACTACTTGAAGCATTTCACGACGGTTCACACCATTCTATAAAATACCGAAATTATTTACAATCATAAAACAACTCCCATACCTTCAATGTTACGTGAAGTGTAAACGTTCTAAATTCTTTCAGGCACTTTGTTTTGTCATTAAAAGCGTGGTCTTAATATCATTCCAGCTCGTCTAGGACAGAGCTACAATATGAATAGGGACTCAGCAGAATAGAGGTTGAAAGAACTTCGCATTTCCTCAACATTCAGCCATCCTCTTCCCAAACAACGCTTGCACAGTTTATATCCTCCTCCATAACATTCATGACATTGCTTGATAAACGGAAAGAAAAAGAATAACTTTAGTTTAACAGACACGTCTCTTTGCGTCTTATTTTTCCATCCGGACGACAGTTGTCCAGTTCCTTTCCTTTCAAGGACCGAATTCCTATGTTATTGAGATCGCGTGTCGTTTATAAATACACGTGTCAATGCTGCCCAGCATTGTATTTGGGCCAAACTCGGCGCCATTTTTACACGCGAAGCTCAGAACACATGGAAATTTCTCCTTTGACGCGTAAAAAACTGGAAAACTTCATCACTTTTTGCTACAATGGCACATTCTCACAAAGCCTCGCACACAGTTTCTTACAACGACTTTTCCCTAATTTCTCCCTGTCGTCCTTCTTCTAACCTTGAATTATTTATCCGAGAGAGTTTATTGATCTCTAAGTTTAAACCTGCTCTCAATGAAAACATTTCTTCAGTCCCCCTGTCTCTTTATTCTGATTTGTATCTCTACCGGATGTCCGTTAACACCTTCCATCTTGTCGCCTTTTCTATCGGTTTGCCGTTTAACTAAAATCTTAAAGTAAAACTTTACTCTGAATATGTTGCACGTCGGCAACGAAACGTTAGTAAATGTTTTAAAAAGTTTTCAATGACAAAGAAATGTTTCGTATACTGACGTCACAGTGATGTCATCAAAAACTTTTTAACATACAGCAATTCTTAGTCATAGTTGACCACTGTGATCAATTGCATTTGGTCATTGGCCCCATAAGACAAATCCAACTACTGCTACATCTACCTCGCAATCAACATGGTACCAATTCAACTTTCTTTGAAATTAACTAAGTAAATATTTTCTTAGCTCATTGTCCACCTGCACAGTTACAGTACACATTTGCAAAATATGTACCGTAACTATTTGCTTTCAGAGCAACAAATGTTCATCCAGACTGGACCATGAACTGGATATCTCTTAACACAAAAACTTTAGTACAGTACTAGAGTACAGATTATAAAACATGCACAATTGTTACATTGCTACCTAATAAAATGCTCATCTGGTCTTTGCTGTTCATTTGCTGTTGGTGCAAATGGTGGAGGAGGCAAATAACCTAGAAATGACAAACAGAATATACTGCAGTGTTTCACAGCATGAGTGAATTTCTAACAAACAAATTATATGACAGTAGATACATGTAACTATGGTAAATACAAACACTGTATACTGTAATAGATGCAATGGCTGTTGATTGGTATAGAATGAAAGGATGCATCCACTCCATATTTTAAAAAGAGAGATATTATGACAACAAATTGAATTCTGGGTCCATTTTCACTGGTGACTATCCCAGTACCCATGATCTATTAAAGGAAACTCCCAGATACATAGATGATGTGATAAACTTTAAACAAATTGCTGCCAGACCTTTCAAAGGTGCTCTCCATGCAAAAACATCAATCAGTTATTCTTTCTCTGCTTTTCACAGATCAAAGATCATTATGTAAGATGAATGTTTCTGATGTCTCATACACTTTCAATAAACCTTTTGAAATATCTTTTTCTCATTGTTCATTATGTAAAACAAATAGATTCCTCTTTAATTTGACCCATGAAGTTATAGATGCACACATCAGATGACTTCATCTCGTGAGAAAGTCATTATTAGAGATGCACTATGACTAGATTGATTTTTTATTCTAACAAATATATTATGATGCCAAAAGTAATGTGAAAAATGGAGTGTGGTGTAGGCTGTTTGGGATGCAATAATTAATACTCTCTCTGTTCATAACCAGCTACTGAGAAAACTACTTCATAACTACTACCAGGCACCTTATATAGACAAGCTTGTCTATATAGGCTTGTCTATATAAGGTGCCAAGGTTGCTTGTATCTAGTTAGGTTTGACAATGGTTCTGTAACAGATTCAAAATATCACCTCTAATTTTTATCTTGTCTTGTTTTGTCAACTTGAATATCGAGTTTTTCAAAAGATGTTATTTTTCGGAGCTTGTGTTTTATTACATTTTTTGAAGCTGTCAGCTGGTAAACAATTGCCACATGTACTTTTCTTTTCATTAACTTTTTCTGGTAAACAAGTACTTTTGATTCAGCTGTTATGTGGTTCAATTTAACCCCTCAATGAGCTACAGATGACACCATACATGAATTGTATCATCATGAGGTTTCCCATAATAAGCAACCAGAAGTAGTGCCTGCTAACTTACTATTTAATCATTACCTGGTTGACTTGGATATCCTGGATAACTTCCTTGTGGTTGTCGTGGATACATACTGGAATGTAAACAGCTTAGATTCCCTATAATAACAACAAAAACCAGAATTTTACATAGTGTTGTTGTTTTAATATCTAGTCCATGACCCACAAGGGTAAGCATGAAACTTAGAGTTTTGTTCCAGCTACCCATGACCAGCCAACAATTTAATAAAATATAAAAGAAAACACAATCAAACAAAAACAAAAATCTTGTAAAATCCAAGATTCAGATAAAAAAAACAAGATGACTACATTCACTGGTGATATTTCATTTTTATTTCAATGATACAATGTCTTTGAAGGAAACATGAAATATCACCAGTGAATGTCATCATCTTGTTTATTGATCCAAATCTTGGACTTTACAAAATGTTTGTTTTCAGATTGTGGGTTGTTTTATATTCTGGCAAATATGAGATGATTTTATACAGCAGAGTAAGATGTCTGCCTCTTAATTGTTAAATTGAGTCATCCAAAATCCAATACCAGCTGGAAACTTCAGAGTATGACACAAAACAAACTCCAAAGAGAAGCATGTTGGTAACCATAGCATGGGTAGAAATGCCAGAAAGTTTATAAAAAGGTATTATTTTTGACTATATTACAAAGTGAACTTGAGTTTAACTACTTAAGCTAAAAATGACAGTGACAAAAGAGGTATATAATTCAGCCAAACAAGGTGCATGGAGATTTTGTAGAAAAAACATGAATAGCTTTGTGTATCTGCTCTCACCAACTGAGTAACTTCAGAATATTGGATTCAATTTAGCAAATTAATAGAAAATTGCTTGAGTGTCCCTGTGCTGTGATAGAAACATGAATGACATTATTTCAACCTCAAAAATGCCTAGTGAGTAAACACAAGGTAAAGCTGAGTGTTTTCTGTTATTTTTCTGGCTCAAATGGATCATTCATGTTTCTATTTCAGTACACAGATACAAAAGATATTTTCTATTTGTTTTATAACAAGTCCAAGGTTTTTCTGAGTTTTTGTGTCATAATCCATGTCTTAGTCTGTACTCTAACACAAAATAAGGATGACTTCAGCATGTCCCTGTACTCTGAGACAAAATCAGGCTCATCCAGTCAGAGTGTGTGTAGGTTGCATGCTATTTGATAAAACTATATAGTGTGTTACAGTTGTTTAGTTTGGTATTGTTCTAGAGGTAGGCACTAGAGTGGGCACAGAACTGGGACTGAATGTGCTAAGTAGGGGGTAGCATGTAGGTTAAGTATGAGGAAGGTGGGTGTTCATTATGTACTTACCCATTAAGGTTTTTATTTCATAAATTTATTAAATTTTTTAAACTATATTTATTAAGGTTTGTTATGGAAGGATTGTCACAATTAATAGATGCCAAAAAACATAATACTACATTAATATTAGCTCTTCAATTTTTAATTATATTTAAATTTATTTTTAATGTAAACTTATTGATTCTTTATATATAAGTGTGCTGACAACTGAACATTATGTATGGCTAAAAGGTTTACGCAGGCTTCTCAATGGGACGTGCACAGGCACACACCCTACTAATATTGCGTGCATGAATGATCAGATGTGCAAGTGTTAATTTCCACTCACCTATCAAACTGTTTTGTTTTCAAAACGCTCCCATCTTGAATGAAAGCCTTATCACCTATGGAAACAACCCACTTTGGAGCAGAGAAGAGAAAGAGGCCATGTTAGAGCATGCTGTTGAAATATATATGACATCAAACAGACGGAAAAAGGTCTCAACCAAATGAAATTATGTCAGTGAGAAATATCGTTAACGTTATTGACAAGGTCCATGTGACACTTGACCAAGTGGAAAGCAGAAGTGAGGACAGTGAATTTGAACTTGTCCAAGAGAAATTCAAAAGCGACTCGGACTGAAGCAATATCTTAACATTTCTGTTCCTTCTTTTGTTATAAATAACATTGATATGGCATTGTATTCATATCAGAATTAGATTAATGTAGTTACAAGAAAATTGAAAATTTTTTTATTTTACTGACAATCTCCCCCTCCAATTTGTTGTTAATTAATCACGCACGCGATAGACCGCTCGTGCCAAATTTCGAATGTGAGAGGCCTGTTTATGAATTGGTATTATTGAAAAAATGGTCAAAAAACATATTGCACAAAAGCTCCTCATCATAAAGTAAGCCATAAGACATCTCAAGTGAAACGGCACCACTTGAAATGTTATTTTTTCTTATTTCAGTTTTATTAGTTTGTGAACCTTTTAGCTTTTTAGCCATTGTTCCAAACTGTCTATGTGTCTACATTTAACACTCTTACTGGAATCTTAATTTCATGTACTGTACTAATTTATAAGATTATTTCTTATAGTTCTCACTACAAATATTAAAATATTATTATCATTATAAAAGTAACCTATAAAAAGATCACAGACCATGTTGTTTTTTCAGCCATACCAATTCCCAATTGTTTGAATGGGAACACATTCTACATTTGTTAGATTAAGTTTGGTTGAAAAAAGATGATGGTTAATAAAGTTTGGTAACCATGTATTCAAATGAATCCATAATATTAACCCTGCTGCATAACACTTGAAATTACTTTATTATTAATATTATTATCTCAATTCTCACAGCTTGATGTTCTGCTGGTAATCCTCAATGTCAGCCAGCTATAGGCAGTAGTCGAGGGTGACATAGGTTCATTCAACTTTCTAGGGTCTTTCTTAATATCCTCCCTGTTCCCAAAATCAAAGTCTTCTGGAGATGTTCTATATTAAGTTTTATTCCTATCCTATCTATCCATTTTTCCAGCTTCTTGCTCACAGTATCGAGTGCCTCAATAACTACAGGTACTACATCTACCCTCTTCATTGACCATAACTCTTTAATTTCCCATTTTAGCTCATCATACTTCTGACCCTTCTCCTCTTCTTTCACTCCAACATTTTTATCATCAGGGATGGCAATGTCAACAATTAAACATTTCTTTTCTTCTTTCTCCACAACAACTATATCTGGTTTTCAACATTCTATGTGATGATCGCACTATCATGAAATCCCATCACACCTTTATCTCATCAGAATCCACCACTCCTTTTGGGGCAAGATCATACATATAAGCTGCTCACTCCAAGCCATATTTCCTACATAATATCCAATGGACTATTCTTGCCACATTATCATGTCTTCTTTTATATTCCCTTTGAGCAACCTTTTTGCATCCGCTAATCAAATGTCCCACACTTTCTCCTTTTTCGCCACACATTCAACATAGGGGTGATTCAACAGTCTTATCAATGTTGAACTTGATGCAGTTAGTTCTTAATGCCTGTTCTTGTACAACACAGATAAGACATGCTCTTTCTGCCTTTAAATCACTGTTTTTCAATTACAACCACCTCTTTTCCTTGTCAATGTCATCACTTGTCTCCCTATGGTATTGTTTCTACATCTTCTTATTGCTCCACTTCTGCTCTCTTTCCTCTGTCTTACTTCTCTTGTACTTTTCTTTAGTCACACATTCTTCTGTATTGATTACACCCTCTTGTCTAACCAGTACTATCAGCAGCTCTCTGCTATTCTTAACATACATGTACCACCCTATCCCATTCTCTTCTGCTCGTACACAACTTTCACAACTCATTAGCCCTCTTCCTCCTTTTCCTCTAGGTAGATATAACCTATCTACATCACTCCTAGGATGAAAGGTACCATGCACTGTTAGCAACTTCCTCGACTTTCTATCCAAGCTTTGTAACTCCTCATTACTCCATTTAACAATTCCTGCTCCATACCTGAGTACTGCTATCACCCACCAGTCAATTGCTTGAAACTTATTTTTTCCATTCACTTTTGACCTTAAAATCAATCTCAATCTTCTCAAGTATTCTTTCTTGAACCTGTTTATCATTGCCTCTTCCTTAATTTTGTCCATCTCTAAGATCCCCAAACATTTATATCCCTCATCTTCAATAATTTTCATTGTTTCCCCATTTGGCAAAGCAATACCTTCACACTCTACAACCTTTCCTCTTTTCAGGATCAACACTCCACATTTCTTGATACCAAATTCCATTCCAATATCTGCACTAAGGACTTGTATAGTCTTGACCAAGGAATCAATTTGAACTTCACTCCTACCATATAACTTTAGATCATCCATAAATAACAAGTGACTGATCCTTTGTTGTTTACCTTTGAACTCATATCCCGCTTTCACATTCCTTAATACTGGACTCACTGGTATTACACACAGTACAAATGATAACGGGGATAGACTATTCCCCTGAAATATACCCCTCCTGATTTGTACCTGTCCTAACCTCTCTCCACATGATGTCAATTCTGTTTTCCATTGAGACATACTGTGACTTATAAACCGTTCCACGTTCTTAGCCATCCCAAACATTTCTAAACATCGAGTGATCCACGAGTGTGGTATCATATCATAGGCTTTTCTATAATCTATCCAAGCCATAGCCAGATTTGTAGAGTTTTTGATAACCAACTGATAAATAATACACACATACCAGTCTCGAGTTCTTTCCTAATATTTTCATCGCTTTGGTCAAACAATATTGCCTCATTACATCGAATATAGAACACTTCCGAATAAAAAAATCGATATTTCTTCTCAAAATACAAACAGATGAACGCGAAGTTTTGAGCAAAAAGTTCTCGAACAGTCCTGTTGTTTTTAGAAGAGAGGAGTCTTCATCATGTCAACACCAGTGCAATCTGATCGTTTTAAGGGCAAAGCATCTAAAAATGATTTTAAAACACAAAATCTCACCTCTGGATCGATGGCTTCTGATAAGGCCTCGATTTCCTGCAATGAAAGTCCCTCCAGGAGCTGGAATTTATCTATATCACTGAACTGGCCCAGTTTTGACATCCTTTACATCATATTATCTCCAAGAAGTATGGTTCAATAATATCCTTTAGGGTGAATTAAGTTCAGGTTTATTCAAACTCAGATGATTTACTCAGTTTCCTAAGGTAGTAAACCTCAGATGTCCACATATGCTTCGTGATTTTCACTGATACTTTCGTTTGAAAACGTTAAAAATAAGCAAAGAAATTCACATAAACTTCTTTTGTCCCTCCTTTGCAATCAAACATTCAAACCACACAGTAAATCACCAACCAGAAGTCCAACTCGCTGTCGGCAGCTCTGATGTTTGTGTCCTCGCGCGTGTCTCCTCGTGCATCTTATTAATTCAAACGCCCACGATGTTCCTGGCAAGCGTCTTCTGGCGAACAGCCACAGGCATGTTTTTAGCAGAATTGAAACCTAAATATTTTGACTACCTGAGTGCTTTATTGTATTATCAAATTAAAGTTGCACAAGCAAAGGCGGCGGTTAAAAAAAAAAAAAATATCTGGTAAGTATTTTCAGTCGGAATTGATATCTACTCAAGTCTGTTTTCGTTTTTTTTAAATCATGCCAAGATTAGAAGAACTTTTAGTGCAGTCAAATCCATTCAATGGACTTAAAATTTCTCCCAGGAGTTTTCAGTAAATTGTGAAGTAACTTATTATGTTTTTAGCTTGCCAAGCAAGTATGCATTGGCAGATCGAAACATCCCATTTCAATATATCATTTGAAAACAATCGCATAATTATGTCCGATGAAGAGAGAGTGAAAAAAAACCCGACAAAACTCGAGCACTTTCTGGAGATAAAAGCCAAGGAGTGAGACGACTGGCAACGACATCTAGCCTGATGGAGCTAACTTCATCGATCGTTCCCAGCAACTTCGCCTACACACTGTTTTTTTGCCCATCCCCCCAGTAAAAATTCCTTAAAAGGCACTGCTACACAGGTCTGCGTTAAAAGAACGCATGGACCAAATAATAATATAAATAATAAAATAATATATACGAATTGTGGTCTGACGATTATTTACATGAAGTCGAGAATTTACTGAAGAAACTGGCGTTGTTATTTATCTAAATAGATAATCCACACTACATTTGATATGACTCTTATCCTGTTGTTGTTGACGACATCAGTTAGGAAAGGTTACCGGGTTTTATCCTTTGGTAAACGAAAAAAGGCTGTTTTTTCTTGTTTGAATAATCGAGCAAAAATCCCAGTACCTCTCCGTACTTCGTCGTAGGGTTGATAAAATTATGCCATTTCAGTTGTATTTTTACAATGTTATGAATTAAACTTTGCCGTGTCTACATTTAACCGGAAAAAAGTCACAGGAAGGGTCAAAACTGCCGCGGAATCTTGCCAGGATGCAAGCGCATGAGCATAAAAAACCAGGAAGCCATCCAGGGATAAAAAAACTAGGGACTAATTTTCACACAAGTTCGACCTTTGGTTCATTAATTACTCTGTGTCCATACCCAGGGGATTGCTGACCATGTGTCCTGCATAATTTTTTTTGGTAATGTTCACTTGGACTTCATTCGGTGCAACCATGTTCAGTCGGACAGTTTCAGTTCTTCTGGACGACCCGTTGGGTTCTTCTTTCCAGCTCTCGCGTCTTGAGGACTGAGGACACAATGACTGAGAGAACGACATCTCCTTCCTGGCGTGTGGACGCAGGTTTGACATCTTGAAATGTCTGTAAACCACCTCGAAGCGTTTGCACTTGATGCACACGTAGAAAATCATCTTGAAGGTGGAGCTGAACTCCTTGTTGCGGAATGCGTAGATGAACGGGTTAACCAAGTTGCTCCCGTACTGCATTCATTTGACAAAGTGTTACAAGTGTGTCCTGCCTTTAACGGAGGAGGGCAAATGTTCGTTCATGACGCGAGCCAAGGTGATGTAGACAAAGAATGGAGACCAAGCTGCGACCAAAAGGCCTGTGACGATAAGTAAGGTCCTGATGGTTTTTAGTTGACTTGACCAGATGGCCTGAAGGTTCCTGTTGCAGCGTACTGTAAGTCGTGAACGCTTCATCGCTGTCCTAAACAGCAGCGCATACGAAGTCGTCATGATGAGAACGGGCAGAATAAACACACCAGTATGGTACAGATATTGTACCATTCGGCGCTTGTGACTTTGTTGTACGGTAGCAAGCGAAGCAGTGAGCTGAACGAGGCCAGCAACCACACGAAGATCCACCCGAAATTGTAGAAGTACACGGGCATCGAGCAATGTCACACAGGCGCAATGACCCAAAAGTGCCATTCAAGTCTAATGGCCGTGAGCTGGAAGATAGACGCTGCGCCGTTGAAGATGTCGAAATAGATGTAGAACAGGTAAAACTTGACATTGTTTGTCTTTGGGCTGTACGTGTTAAACGTGTAATAAGTCCATAGTGGCGTCGATATCAGGCCAACAAGCGAGTCACAAACAGTTAAGTTTACAAAGCACTTGTCAAGAATATTACTGCCCAGCATATAGTTCTTAGTAGCATTGTTGAAACAAACAGAAACAAACCAGTTGATAATGAAAATAATTTTTAATCACTAACGTTTCGTTTCATAACCTGTAACATCATCAGAGTAAATGATAACTATATACACGTGTTGGGAACTATTAAAGCTTAATGATTACAAAAATCGTTCACATTTAAGCTTTAAGTTAATCGTTAAGTCTTAAAAGTTCTCAACACGTGTATATAATTATCATTTACCCTGATGATGTTACAGGTTATGTAACGAAATGTTAGTGATTAAAAATTATTTCCACCATCAACTGGTTCGTTTTTGTTTGTTTCAACAATGCTACTAAGAATTACATGCTGGGCAGTAATATTCTTGACAAGGCTACGATTCCCGCCTGGTGTTTCAATCGCTTCGATTTTTACAAAGCACTTGTTGGGTACATTACGCAATTTGGGGTTCACACTAAAAGCAGCTATCACCATACCGTTACCAATAAGTATGACAGACCCAATGAGTAAGGAGAATATGGCTGACAACTTTTTCGCCATCATAACCATGGTAGGGGGTTGGTGAGGCGCAAAGGGGTCAAATTTCACCCATTAAGCGTTGTGGCTGTGGAATAGACAAAATTCACCCTCTCTTCTGTCGAGTTCGAGGAAACGTCCATGTGCAGCTGGTTATCTGTGGCGAAAGTGAAAAAAAATGTTTTCCAGAGTCTAATGATTGCGTTAATTTTCAGACTCTGTTGTTATGGTTTCACAATAAGGGAAAGTTGTGGACGAGTACCACACCCCTAGCTACTTCTCCCTCTAGCACTCGAAGGGAAAATCTGAACTTGAAGTCAAAATGACCCTGAAAAGCTATTATTTTGCTCGGCATACACGGTAAGGTGGTCGGTGGAATGGGCAAATACTTCGACATCCCGAACTTAAAGCTATCACACTGTCGTCGTGTGTAAGAATGTCCAGATCATGTAATAACGAACAAGCGAATGTACGTGATTGAATTACTTGGTAACGAGGAATTTCCTCACCTTACTACCTTCTGGAATTTTAGCAAAGTCGGCCACACATGGTTTCATGTCATTTACGAAATGGATATCACGTTTAATCGACAAAAGATTTGTGTTCTGTGCGAACGGTTTGTGTAACTGGCCAGGAAAGACGCCTAGCTTTGAAAACTGTAACACCACCCGCAACAGAAGATAGAACATATTCCGAAGAGGAACATCTTGAAAACTCAGAATACAAGTCAAAATCAAGACGAAAGTTGAATCAATAACATTTCGGTTTTATTTCAAGATTATCAACTTTCGTCTTGATTTGGACTCGTATTGTGAGTTTTCAAGATGTTCCTCTTAGGAATATGTTTTATCTTGTATTTTTTCAAATTGTCGACTGGCTCTTGCTTCCCAGCCGCAATACTTGTGTTTTATGAAAATTAAAACATTCCAACTAAGATAGTAATTCATATGTCTTCTTTCTGTCACAATCGCCGAGTTAACACAACAGTATGACAACAAATTTTATCAAAATCACTCAAAAGATGTTTGACTAATCACTGCTTCCGCAGCATTTGTCAAGTCAAGAATTCGTCGCATTACGACACAAAACGTCATTGATTTTGTGCCACATATATAAATACTCCTTCGTTTATGACACTGTGTTTGCTGTTGCCAGGCTACAGCAAACACCAATATTTTGCTTTACGGAATGTTTTAAAAATTGGATTTGTTCTAACATTTATTCTGTTTACTACATTTACGCTGTTTGGAAGAAAATTCTGGAAGGAATCATCCAAAAATTTAGTACTTGCAAGTCTTACATTGGCTCGAACGGTTGCCCTCGTTACAGAACAACTCGACAAGATCAAGATCTGAGCATGTAACCAATCACCGATAATAAAAGTTACCAAGAGAGCCGTCTTAAATTATGACGGCTGAGACACTGTCGCTGATTTCAAACTCAGTTATATTGAGGTAATGAGAGTCCACGTCTGACGCAATAGGCAAATTGCAATGGTCACACGAGAAGGTGGTATACAAGTTGATAGGAATTTTCCCCATTGCGCGGGACATGTAGAAAAAAGCCGTATCACGAGTTTAGAAACATTTCGCCCGTTGAATTACAACTTGCATGCATAGTTGAACCAAATCGTCGGCATAACGCCAGCAACTACGCGAGGATTCTCAACGAATAACCTATCTCCAGTTTAAAATGGTTTCGTGAAAACGACTGAAGCACGCCCTTATTTCTGTCGGCAGGACAGGCAAGGCAAGGCAAGGCAATGCATAGACCTTCCATAAATTACAATGTATTCCAGATTTTGAGCTAAATTAGATAATGTTGCCTGGTTGTCGTTTCGATGACGAAAGTATGCACACGCACTTTACATCTAAATTGATTTAGTTTACGTACTTACAGTGATTAGCCAAAATAATTTTTGTCACATAACGAGGATGCTGTGCAAGACTATGGTTCATCACAGTAATGAAACCTCGCTGCAAACTTAATTGGACTCTTCGGATTTTTAACTTAGAACCTTCAAAAGAAAACCCGCTCGAGTGCTCACACAAAGTGAGCATTTAGGAGACTCAGAACATTGAAAAGAAAACCCGCTTGAGTACTCACACAAAGTGGGCAATTAGGAAAATCTTTTATTCCATTAAAGTACTAATAGCGTTTTTATCCTAAGTTTGGCAATGTCCGTGGTTACTTGTTTTTGAAAACGCGTGTAGGTTCATTTTTGGTTGGGTTGGGATGCTACCATTGTTCGTGTGTGGAGTTGAAGTTTTACAGGAGTGATAATGAAAATACTGCTTTTAACAGCTTCTTTGTTGCGTGTTCACAATGCCCAATGTTTTTCCAGACTTATGAAGATATTTTTGTTTGTAAAGATCCTCGCAATCTCAGTTCTCGTATGCCAATAAGATAAGAATTTGAGTCGACTTTTTGGTAAGGCGACGCGATGACAATTTCTCTGCCACAATAACATGGTATTGAAAAAGCCGTAATGTTATGAAATATAAAAAAATATTCAGATTAGCGCTCAATATCAGTTACGTCGAAATGTGTAAAGGAGAGAAAGGGCCGCCATCTGGCTTTTTCTGCACGAAATTTCTTTTGGAGGACAAAAAGATCGCGTAACTGTGTGCTAAATATAACTCGAATACACCAAATAACCAACTTTGAATTTGTAGTACCAAACTTTGTATTTAATGCACTAATTCGGTGATACTACAAAATGATGTATTCCTGGGGTTTTTTGCATGAATGAAGGATTTCACATCACACTTCGACCAAACCCCTTCTTCAGTTTTCCCATAATTCTGGCTTTGAATGCTTTCGTTCCATGCTCTCGAAACGAGTTCAAACACAAAGAAGAACGAAAAGGAGCATTTGGACATGTGTAGCAAATTTATGGGTTACATTTTTCGTGCGGTAATTCCAGCAGCAGGAGAGCAAGTGCCTTTGCACAGTGCAAAGTAATAAGTTACTAGACCACATTCAATCCTTATTCAGTACACTCGGTGGACTTTCTGTAAGGAATACAGCAATCACCGTCTACTCAGTCTTCGTTTCCACTGACCAAATTTCTTTTTGTATTGCCCTTGGAGTCATACTGGGCAACCTACCCCTTTCCTTATGTCCTAATGACGGACGTGATCTAAAAAATTGTCATGCCTGGGTAATGTCGGGCCGTTTTGTGTTGTAGTACGTCTTGTACTTTAGCTTACAGCAGAAGCTCCATCAGAACCATTATTGCTTAAACTTTACTGCGTGTATGAAATTAGCCTTCGCGAGGAGTAGCCTGAACGGTAACTATAATTTTCAGGAAGCTGTTTCAGCGATATCGCGCTAAATAATGTTGCTTTATTCTTTATCGCTCGGCCATACCACCTCCTGCTGAAGGTCCCAGCAGATTTCAGTGTGCGTGGAAAAACCTCGGGTTTTCATTCTCTGCAAGGATATTACATTAAAGGACTTACGGAAGCACTGACTGGTGCCATGAATTCGCATCGTAGTCGAAATGAGGAAGTTTTTCCTCAGCTATTTGCTCGCCATGTCTCTTTCATCGGTTAAGGCCTTGAATAGTAAGTCCTTGAGTACTGTCAGAATTCAAACTTTGGGCACTTGGTCTTTTGGGGGCAATTTGTATTACAGATTTTCGAATTAGAATGTAAAGAATGACTACTCATGGATTGTATCTTGGAGTTGCCAAAGTATCGCTGCAATGAAGAAGTTAAGCAATATAGAAAGGATACTTACAATTGAATCTCTAGTAAAGATTTACTATGGCTAGTTACCGGCTTTCGATCTCCGACTTCTCGTCTTGAGCACCAATTTATCGTAGGATGGGTTTGTTTCACAAATAAATGAATTTGGAGTTCCTTTTACCGATTGCTCCCAGCTGTTGTTCTGGTTCTAATTTAAAGCAACCTTTTCTCAAATATGCTCCGAGACACTCCCCAACAACGAATTTGACACACGTGACCTCGAATGCCACGTCTTGATTGGCTGTTGAATAGACGTCCTGAACTTTAATTGCGCTGTTTTGTACTCCTTTTATTAAAATCAGAAATAATTGAAAATAGTCCTTTAATGTGTTTGTTGTCACCTAATAGAATTCATAAGGTATGATAAGCTTCACAAAGAATTCCCGGTGTAGAACATGGGCTGAAAAGGCATGTGTCTATGAATGAACCATGTGGGAATAATACAATCGGAATAAATGAACAAGTTAAGATCAATCGTCAATAAACAGTAACCATGTCCAATTACTTGGGATGAAGAGAAGCTGATCTTATTCATTTGCTGCATTTCTACAGTTAAAATGTTTGGAACAAATTATCAACTGCCTGTAACTTGGTTTACATTTTCAACGTGGTTATGGACAGGAAACAAAACACGAAAATTTGCATTGTAAAAAAAAGATTTCTGAGATGCTTACCTTTGTCGGCTTAAGGCGCTTATGTCTTTGCATAGAACTGGCTCAATCTAAACCAACAATTTTTTAATCGCACAATTAAGAAATCAAGGCTTATAGCACAAATTAGGTTTCAAGAAAGTAGACTTTGTACCTGTGCAACATTCAGATTAAACAAATTAGTGGTGATTTTCTTTAGACTTTAATTTTTCGCGCAGGATTTCTTATTGTAATCGTTTACATCCTCAACTGTGACCAATATTGAACTAGTTGGCTGGACATTATGATCAGGCAAAACGTAAAATGACAAGGTATTAAGCTTTCGGCTCCCTTCGTTTCAATTTCAATTTTTGTTTCGACATCGTAGCAGACGTAAAGAACAACACAGTCGCTCCGGTAACAAAATATACAGGGTGTATCAAAAAAACTGCAAACACTATAATTTGCATAAGTAGATACTGCAAATAGCATTTCAATGCCTGTGCAACTAACTATGCTTTTGGGATTTGAAAATACGTTTTAATTTTCCTTGTTATTAGAATAACCACACAGTACGAATTTCGACATCCCCAAGCATGAATTGTGTTTACGCACCCTTGGGATCAATTAGTGCTAAATTGTGCAACTTTCATAAATATCTGACTTCAAAAGAGTTTGCGGGTTTTTTGATACACCCTGTTGATCGACGAGTTCTTGTAGATCGCCTCAAATGACAAAATTATATACGTATTTCATTAAAATGCATTCAAACCTTCGACTAACCTGTCTTCCCTCGTAAGCGTTAACCCCTTCCGAACTTCTTCGCGAAAAATCAAGAGCTGAAGGTTGCCTCGTAGTTAAGCCCATACAAGTACATCTAAAGTGCAGAATCATGTATATATACATACATATTGTCATAATTGACGGCGGAAGCCCACATTGTTTTGTGAAGGCCAATTGCACCACCTGGCAGGGCCGTGGCCAGAGGGGGTATTGGGGGTGCTTCACCGTCCAACTTTTTGAAATTGTGATATTCGAAAAATAACTTATCAATTTGGAAAGCAACGGCTACGTAGAATCAACACTATTTAAATGAAGTGAACTACGGAAATTCTGTTAAATTGAAAAATATGCGAGTTTTTTACTTATATGATACCTTTGCCCATAACGGATATAATCTTATTTTGATTTCTCATCCGGATTTTGATGGCTTCCTTGTTAATTTTTGTTGCCTCCTTTGTTTTGTCAGATAGCAAATATCTTGACTTGAATCGGAAAGATTCCGACAAAAGTCTTTGTCATTCAAAAATTTTTGCTCGGCTTCCCCCAACTTTGACATGCTAACTACGGCCCTGCCACCTGTTCAAATGTTCAATCGAAACGCATAATCAGTTGTTGAATTGGAAATGGAGTTCATCAATATTATATCAAAATTGTGCAAGGATTATCATAAATCACCTATGCATTTTTTACGGTGCATTTTTTCCGCTTTAGAGTAGGTAATTGGAACGACACTGGCGTTACAGTTGTGTAATTGTGATTGTCTAACGATTTGGAGTGAAATTGTCAATAATGGAACTATGTTATGCTGTTGGAAAGGAAACGATAATCAGTACAAAATGAAATAAAATATAAGTAAAAGGAGATAAAGTGTCCGTTTACCAGACTTGTTGTGTGTTGTGGCGTACTATCAGCGCGGGATTGCTACGCTGATGGTATGCCATGGAAAATTGAGCGGATCAGTATGAGTTTTTAGTTTCAAAGTAAATCGTGAAGTACACATTTGTGTTGTGCAGGTTATTGGTAACTACCACGTGTGAGATAAAGGAATTCAAAACCGACCACCTGGCCTTGGGGTTTTACCGACAGTTAGACGGCTACGCAGTTGGCCATGCAGTGTTTCGTTTAATAGAGAAGTATGTATAAATACAGAGAAAAAGAATAAAAGGTGCATAACATTTTCTCGTGCATAAATATCTTGGAACACAAGCCTGGACGTACGTTTCGGCCTTCTATGGTGGCCTCTTCAGCAGGGATTTGGGGTTGGCAGTCGATGTTATGCAGTTGGAGAGAATACAATAATCAATATAAAATAAAATAAAATATAGGTAAAAGGAGATAAAGTGTCCGTTTACCAGACTTGTTGCGTGTCTTGGAAAGACCAATTCTGTATGCCATCCTAATCTTAAGGGAAGTTTACTGTATGTTGAAAGAAGGCCGGCATCCGGGTTAGCGTTGTACAGGTAATGGGGAAGTAAACAGGTTGTTTTGTGAAGTTTAACCGAGTGGTGTTGTTCGTTCCTAAATAAAAAGTGTGCAGATTAAATGTGTGTTTTGAGGATAGCAGTAAAAAGCAGCGTGGTTCAAATTATCTACTCTAAAATAAAAAAAACTAAACTCAAATGAAAATAGTCTATTATATTTATATCACTAATTTTATTTCCTAACTTATAATATCGTCCATCATCCATTGTCCATCGTCCATAGTCCAGGTTTTAGAATATGGTCGAGTTTACTACGTTTACAGTTGCCGCTGCTTTGTTCGAGTTAATCACAGATTTCTTACCTGTTTGCAGTTCCTCAAAAATGAAACGATACATCCCATAAGACACCGACGGTTTGAGACAGATGAAGGATCGTCAAGCTCCATTTTCAGAAAAACGATGTCTGAGCCCCAAACGGGGATCGAACCCACAACCTTCTGATGACCGGTGAGACGCTCTTACCATTGAGCTACCAAGACTCAGATGGCGAGCTCAGGTGCAAGTTCGACATAGATAAGCGACGCTAAGGTACAAGTTCGCCATCTGAGTCTTGGTAGCTCAATGGTTAGAACGTCTTACCGGTCATCAGAAGGTTGCGGGTTCGATCCCCGTCTGGGGCTCAGAAATCGTTTTTCTGAGTATGGAGCTTGAGGATCGTTCATCTGTCTCAACATATATCCAAGCTCTCGCATTTCTCAAATCTAAAACTACACCGACGGTTTCTCGTGCAAATTCGGGGATTATGATGCTGACAAAAATAGTGGAATCAGTGAAGTTGAATTTGCAACAACTCTTAAGATTAAGATGGATGGAACAGGTCTTGATATCTTTTTCAAAACAGCCGACAAAAACCACGACGGCGAAATTGATTGCACAGAGTTTAAACAAGCACCGTTCGAGTTCATTAGCAAACCTACCAGTCGAAAAGATGAAAAAGTGTCTTGGAACTGCAATTATTATAATTTCGAACTTTATCCGTGTTAATGTGAAGTATAATTAACCAATGCGGAATTTAATGTTAAGGAAAGAAAACGAAAATCACTAGTTGTAAAGGATTGTTGTCGTGCACCTGACAGATGTAATGAACTGGAATTAAACGTTTAAAAAAATTATTGGAACGAAGATTTCTTGAAAAATTTTGTGTTTTGAAGTAGTTAATAAATAGTGTCAGAAACAGAACTTAGTATAGGATTAATGGGCTGATTTGTCACATGTTAAGAGATAATTTGACTTTGCTAATAATTATTTTTTATCCTCATCACCATGAAGGAAACAAAGAGGATCCTTAAACTGGCCTTAAATCCAGGTGTTTGCCACGGCTAGTTTTCCCAACTGCAAGTGCTCGAAAGGCCGTAATCAGAAATTCCGAAGAAAGGGAAAGTTTTCAGCAACATTGTCCTTAAAAGTTGGTAATAGAATTTTTGATTGAAGTCAGCTGAGAACGATTGAAAGCAGATTACGTTGAATAATGAACCATAAGCGATAAGAGAAATGAACAGGATCGTACCTTGTCCTTCTTCTATATGTTTCCACGGTGGGCTTGGTGGGTGCACTCAAACCATGTCGCCATGATTAAAATGAATAAGCAAATGAAACAGTTCCGGAGTAACGCCGGTGAGAGTCAGAAGGGGATTTTTCACTGATATTCACATGTTTATGTATTAAACAAACTATGAGTACTTGTTATTGATTTAGCTGGGAAAGATATTAGACTCTTATCTTCATAACAAGTCTAAAAGTAAACTCTTTCTAGTCGCGATTATTCTTGCGAAAAATAGCATGTTTTCAACATTTAATTTTGAATAAGGAAATTGTAAAAGGGCGTAGTCCTGGCCCCTCTGGTTTAGTTTCTCTGTCGGGGACGTTAGCCCCAGCGTCGGCGAATTCCTGGCTCTAACCCTGAAACTATGGCTCTACTTTCACTATGATAATCACTCATACCGTGCCGCAAAAGGGAAGGACGCACACATATGAAAACTTTTGCCCATCCGTGCCTGACAAAGTTGTTGCGTAATTGGGTGAAGTAAGGCAAAGAAAAGGGGTGAAACATTGAAAGAGAGCCAGATGTCCAGAGCATTGAGGAGCCAGTCATGCATAAGAACAGTGGTAGAGTGTTGAGGCGGTTAGTACATGATTGTGTTTCTCACTCGAATACGCGTGAAACAAGAATCGTCAGAAAGCGTATAAAGAGTAAAATTTGCCTCTTTTTTGTACTTTCTAGTCTCTTGCCGTTCTACAAGCTCTTACTGTTGACTTGGTTTCCCGCTGGTTATCACAGGTTTTGTGAACGGCAGGCGTTAAAATTTAATTATGTTTAAGTGGTAAAGTATGCAAAACTTAATGGTTTGAATTAATTCCTCTCCATTTTTATTTCTTCGTACGGTACAACAGAGATCGTAAATTCGTAATACGATACCTATCAACGTCGTTTCCTCAAGAAACTTGAGAATGAATGAGGTCCTTTCGCAAACTTGGGAGACGACGGCGACGAAGTTCAGAAAATTTTCGAATTTTACAGAAACAGCCTGTCACTAACATCGTATGAGATACTTGATGTTAGTTTGTCGATCTCTAAATCAATTGAATCTTTAAAAGGGAATTCTTTGGAATGGTTCGAGCTTAAACTGATCCAGCAGCTTTTACTGCTCCATGAGTCAACGTCGTCATGAACATGTGAAAATGCTTCGAGCGACTGTGTAAGCAGGAAGAGTGCGTTGCAGGAATTACTCGTACAGCTAAACACTACTCGTTCTGAACGTTTGAGATGAAGAATTCTTTTATGTGAAAGACATCATCGTTGTCGTTGTATTTGCTAAAGGTTCCCAATGATGGAAAAAGTTAAAGGGTTAATTCTAAATTTAAGATAAGCACAATCGTTGTACAACATCATGTGCAATCTGTGTTTTAATCGCTAGCTGTACTGGGTTTGTAATAAAAATGAAAATCAGGGGATATGATTATCCATACAATGTTTGTTTTTCTTGAGCTTGGCCCTTTGTGTAACGTCTGTTGTCTAGGGTTCACGGGGGGCGCAATTAATGTGTTGGTTTTTCAGAAGAAGGAATTGAAGAACTGAAGGAAGTGCAAGCGTATCAATAGCAGTGAAACAAGCCAGTAGCCTTGTTTCTTTGCATAGTTTACAAGTCAATTGGGATTTTGTCAAGTGATAACATTTGATTTGCACGTGAGCGTTTGTTTCACGTTTATTTATAAGCGTTCTGATGTGTTTATGGTTTCTGTACTGGTGTGAGGGAGACCTCAGAGGTTCGAAACAGAGATTGGAGCTACTTATCATCACTTTCGATGGATGGAGTTACCTCGATACGTTCTACTGCGTTTGAAAATGCCCAAACGTGTAACTTTAAAAGGCGGGAAGAGAGTTGGTGAAGAGAGATCCGTTTTAAACTTTGAAAATCGAATTAATTAAAATTTTGGTAGGAGCAGACACAAAGTAATTAACCCGGATTAACCCCTTAAACAAGAATTGTCACGTCAAGGCTCGATAGCAGAAACATCATCAGTCTATTTTAATATGAGAAATGCAGTTATGTTTTCCAACAACTTTTGCTTTGTTTAATTATTTGGTCTGCTGGAATAAAGATAAGATTTACACATTTGACAATGTAAACCATGGTTGGGGTTATACTTGCATATGCTGCAATTTCCACATTCGTGGTGATATAAAAGAAAATGTAACAAATTGTAGTAGACTACTCGATATCGTCGGTGTAAATACAATGATATGACGTTTGAATAATATTTATTTGTTAGACGTGGCTTGCAGTAGTGTAGTTTATCCGAGATCGATAAGAGAAAGCCGATGAAGAGTCGCAGTAGTGGTCTTATTCATACATGTTTTAACACTTTCCTTTCCTTGTCGGTCTGGTAAAATGGTGAGGTGTTAGCAAGAGTAAAATGATATAAGACTTATGTGGAAAGAAACGACTTATAGTTAGATCAGATAAAATTGATCAGTTAAGCACCGCATTCAATGCTTAGCATGAATTTCTGTTGCTCGTATTTCAAAGCGTCTCTAACATTAGCATAAAGAGTAGACGAAATAGAAAAGCTAAAGTAAACTAGATATTTCATTCTGAAGTAATTAGTTTGAAGCGGCTGAAAAGATTTTGACTATCATTATAGGATACTGATATGTGATTTTGTCCCGATCGGTTTCAATTAAGTTAACTGCCTGTAAAAACAGCCATGGCACACACTCATATACAATAGGAAACAACTTCCCGGGATACCAGTTTTCTTGTTAGCAAAATTGACAATAAGAAATGGTTAAGTTTATTAAAGAGCTTAAAGGCTTTGTTTTTGTTTCAGCAAAATGCTGTGGTAGTGTGGATGCAAGTGATTATGTGACAATCAATTGTGCAACACGAACTTCCTTTTAGGATTCATGTCCCTCGTGGGCTGTTGAGCAGAAGTCAGTAAAGTATAAAAGCAACCAGGTGTGCACCTCAAGTCAAACTGCGAGCTTTTCTCAGTTTAGTCGTCTCACAAGAAGACAGTTCAATCATTTTGTAGGCTTGTTTGGGCTGAAGGTAAGTTTATTTCTTGTTCATATGTGTTGCACTTCATATTTGTTCAAGGTATCTCACACAGGACGAAATGGACAACTTTAATAATAAGTTACAGAGGATTGATGAGCTGTTGTTGTTGGTTTTAAACAGGTTTAAGTTTTCCTTTTAAATGTGGAAAAGGTCATTTTAATCTCTTTCAGCTGGGAATACTAAAGGCTTTACTGGAGGGTCTAATAGTTTGGATTAAAATTTAAATATTTAAATATTTCTTTCTAGTGCCTGCTTAAAGATAACTTAAAGGTAATTTAAGTTTTTGATTTTAAACTTTAACTGTTGTAAGTAAAGCTGTTTCAAGGTATCCTTACAGGACTATGATGTGTAATACTCTTTTGAGATGATAGATGAACGATCGTCAAGCGCCATCCTCAGAAAAAAGATTTCTGAGCCCTGAACGGGCATCAAACCCGCAACCTTCAGATGATTGGTTAGAGTGTCTCACCGGTCATCAGAAGGTAGAGGTTCGATCCTCGTCTGGGGCTCAGAAATCGTTTCCTGAGGATAGAGCTTGACGATCGCTCATCAATCATCCAAAATATCTCCAAACACGGTATGATATGGTACGGTGAAACTTTATTTAACCACGCTAGCCTCGTCAAAATATAGCTGATTTCCACGAGGGGCGTAACACTAATTTGTATATGAAAATAAGATTAAAATTAAGGTAAAAAGTTGAAAATGTTCCACTATGTACAAATACTGCGGTATATGAGTATTAAATAAGTAAAATGTTGATAATTTAATATAAAATCAAGAAGTAGATTTGACCCAGCATCGTAATTCAGATTGGACGTATCTTCCTTTTGAAACAATCAACCGTATCGGCTGATCATTCCACAACTTAGCGCCGCTGTATTTGAAACTTTTCTTTAGAAATTCAGTTCTGCGCTTCGGAAGTGTTAAATCTGTTTCACTATTTCTTAGATGGTACGTACTTTGTGAGACAATACTTTCACGAAAATATTCTTTTAGACCAGGGTCAGTGTAGTTGTTCAGTATTTTATATATAAAGGCAGATTTGCTATAAGATGGCCTTAAGTCCAACGTTTCGCACGATAAGGTGTGGAGAACATCGACTGACTTAATGTCATAAGTGGCTCCCGTAATTACTCTTGCCGCACGTGATTGAAATTTTTGAAGTTTCTCCTGAAGCGATTTACCACAGGTGTCCCATAATGGAAAACAGTAATCAAAATAGGGCTGTATTAATGCTTTATATATGGTTTGTAATGAATCAACAGTAACGTAAGCTTTCACACTTCCAAAAATATAAACTTCATGAATAATACTCTGATATAATTGACTTATTTATTGTATTGAAAGGTACGTTATTTGATTTAAATATTCATAATAAAGTTACATATTCGCCGACGCTTTCTGTTTCAAATGAGGAGTATATACGGGCTGCTCGAGTAAATTACTACCAAATCGATCGCTAAAATATTGTGCATAGCGCTTGTTTAAGAAGAAAAAATTCTATTTTTATTATACGTGGCCGTTGACAAATTCAAGCTGCGTTTTCATATAATTTAGCTGTACTTATGTGGATAAGAAACAAGGGTACAAAATAAGTGACCCCTTTGAAGATGCTTCTTTTGAAAGTGTTTCGTTTTGTAAGTTCAAGTTTTGTTTCTTTGGTAGTTGTTGAAAATCGAGAACGACAAAAATGACGGCAGGTCAGTAAAAATAGATGGATTTTAACACAACGTGCTTTGTAATAGAATTTTTATATTTATCTAGATCGTTGAGCATGATAGAGGAATGGAAACTTACCGCGCTCGTCCCACTCATAAATTAAAAGTTAATCTGTCAATGATGGCAAAGAAAATGTCAAATTTGCCGTTTGAAGCTGAATTTATTCGATTTAATTACACATTGTTAGTTTTAGAAGTCGAGCTGAATAGGTAATTTTAGAAGATGTAGAAGTTCGAAGTAGGAAGGTCCAGTTTGTTTGATCCATTGAGTAAATTTTACGTTGCAAATATCTCTAACTCGGAAACTGAAGAGCATTTTGTTAATCATTTTCTCCACGAGTTATCTCTTAATGTCACAGAATCAGAAGACATTTATTAATAATCAAATTCCTTCTTACAGGCACAAAGTTACTCTTGGGGAAAATCCTATGTCTCATTCTATGGGTGATGACTGTATTTGTAAGTGATGTACGGTTTCTAGGTCAAAGTTAAATTAGAAGTATTTGTATTTCTTCAGTATGTGCGCAATTTTCAGGGACGGCGGGACTGCAGCCCTCAACTTTTTTCCAAATGTAATGTTGAAACAACTACGCTTTAAAACACTTGTTGAGCAATTTCCCAGAGAAGCTTACAAAATGCTGTATTTTTATTTCAAACCCCCCCCCCCCCTCCTATTCGTAATTCCGCTCCGCCGTCCCTGATTTTAATAGATGCTAAATTTGTACCGATAAAGTTGCTATTTGCTTGTTATAAAACTATCACTCTTGAGTCGGACGGATGGACATATTATAGAACTCTTAATGATTTTCGTCAGTTGGAAGCGTCAAGTTTTGATAGAGAAGTCATCCTAAAAATGAGTAAGACAATAAACTCATTTCGTTTCTCGAATTCATAAAACTTATTCTTCATCTTTTAGGTCTCTCGCACTCACGCTTTGCCCGCTAGTGACTTCAGCAGCATCATTTTTAAGAGAACTGCACAGGTAACAGAGAAATTTAAAGCCCTATAATTTGTATTTTTGCTAATGTTAAAGACCTTATAATTTTTCTAAAAATCAGTATTCCTATACATTTAGAGTGGTGATGTCAGTCATTATGCAATGCAGGAAGCACATAACGTGAAATCCTTGAAAAAACGGTCCAGCAGCCAAAAATGTACGTTTTTGAATATTTCATTAAAGACACGAATTCTATCTCGTTTTTTTCGTACTACCATTGTTCTTTGACATGATGATGCTGATATTCCTAATAATGATGATAACCATAAATAATCTGATGTTATCAATCCAATCAAATCAATTCTTCTAAATTCTATGGGGATGCAATGTTTTTCGTAAAGAGACGCACTTTAATTAGGCTTCAATCACATACCGGACTGAAACTTAAAATGAAATTTCAAATAAGGTTTTGATGGTAATGGCATTCGTGGTGCACCGAGTGGTCTTATTTATGATGGGTAGTGGTGATTATGTTGTAGTTATGATGGTAATAGTAATGTACGTGTGTTATTCAAGGCCGTAGCAGATTGGGGGTCGGGAAATGGCAGGCGACTACCTTCCCAGTCTTTTTCACCGATCAAGTCCTTAAAAGTGAGCTTATTTGTGAGTTATAAAAATGTGTATCTTGAAAATATTAGATTCCAATACATTTAGTTATACAGTATACCACATTTCCGTAGAGTTTTTTGGATCGGCTTAGTAAGATTTGTATGGATTTATGGCTTTCTTTCTTGTTTTGTATATTGAAAGATATTACTTGTACGAATAGGAGTACAATAGTTTGCTTTTTAACACCAGATTTTCGAAATTGTTACGAAAGATTTTTGTTTTGCTCGTAGTCGTTTGGTGTATTGCTCTCTTTAGTGAGTTACAGACATTAAAATCTTACTAATGATGCAAATTAAATTGTGGCTGAAGGTAATTTGTAACGGTACATAATGTGAAAGCAGCACTCATTTCATTTCGATAAATTAATTCAAAGTTGTTCAATTCATTGAACCTCAGAATAGTGCCGAATTTGTCCCTTAAAACTTCGTAGTTCCCTTTGAGGGCAAGCGATCGATCCATTGTTGACATCCCCCAACTTTTTATTAGGTTGCTTCGGCCCTGTTATTCGTACAATTGTTTGTAGTGTGAGTGGTTGTGGTACGGGAGGTGCTAGTAGTGATGATTACAAAATTTATAATGATGACAATGGTGATATCAATTGATATTTGTGGACTTTTTTCCGGTATATATCTATGATATTCATTTCATAGATAAAGTAGAGTAGAAAACTAATTCACATTCATTGTCTTTTTTTGGGGTTTTTTCTTTAGGCCAGTCTGGAACTGTTAGATCTAGATACTGCAGAGTTGCAGCTAAACACTGTTTTCCTCAACTGGTTCTGGTCAGTTTTTCTCCAACATTTTATGCTACCCCCAAGGTTGTCGTTGGCTTAAATTTAATTGACACTTACAGCCACCATAACGTCCGTGTCCACGTTGTTGTTAAAAAAGTGACGACATCTTACTTCACCATTTCATTCCAACCATGGGATGATTCAATAACTTACCAAGTGGGAGTCTACTGGATGGCTTGTCCTTGAAAACGAACAAATTTACTCAACAGCGTATTAATAACTTTTAACATTTTTTCTACAGTAGTTATACTCAAGGTGCACACGTGTAAAGTTTTTCATCTTTTCACCTCTTTGTAATTTTATTTGTTTTAAGTGGTTGTCGTATACCGTAATTTGGAATTTTTATGGAATCCTATGTTGTTAAACCAGTTTATATTGAAAAGACAAACTTTCAATTCATACGCAGTTTTTCCTAATCGAAAACCGTAGAACAGTTTACTTTATGTGTGTTATTTCATTACAACGGAGTTTGGGAGAATAAAATAGAGTATGGACATTGTGTAGTAAGTGCTTCTTTTTTTCTCTTTCCTTAAAGTATTTCAGCCGTATGCTAAAAAGATAATGATTAGACGTATCTACCTGTCATTCAGTGCAAACGTTTTGGCAAGGACAATACAATCAGGACGTACGGACGTTAAAACGGCAATGGTCTCCGGACCAAAGCGTGATGCAGGAAGCCCGGGCATATTATTTATGCGCTCCAAGAATAATCGGGTAATAGCTGATCTCCAGCAGTACACGTTGAAAAGCCTGTTTACTTCAAGGAAATCAATAAATTCAAAATAACTTTTCGTCACCTGGTGCGTTCATAAACGTAATGAGAGCGGGGTATTGAAATCTCAAGATATTAAAGAAAGCCGGTAGAAGCCATTCTACAAACAGTATACGTTGGAAAGCATGTTAAATTTCAGAGACTCTTGACAAAGCATTCATAAAAATGATTTCAAGCTGATGTGCCAAATGTAACTGAGAATCGGGGCGTAAACAAGTCGACCATTTGTCGTCTATTTTTTGCTGCACTTTGCTCTTGTGGGTCTATCCCAAATGGCCAGCGTAAAGAATTAAAGGTTGAAAAAGTTTCAATTGAATTGTAAAACAACCAGTACACTTACACACAGAACGGTTTTTAACGTTTGGAGTTATTTCGGCGGTTTGGCTTGTTAATTCACGACAAGAGAAATGAAGTCGATTCAAATCACTGGGTATTGAAATCTCGAAATATTTAAAACGAAACAGTATACATTAAAAAGGCAGTTAAATTTTAAAGAGGTCAATGAAGTCACGTTAACGTTTACTCGCCCAATGCATTCATTAATGTGTATCTAATTTGATACGGTCCACATATGATAGCAAGTAGGGACGTGTATAATTGATTCACCTGTTGCACGATTTGCACTTCCCTTTTGGGAGTCTTCCGGACATGGACAGCGAAAAGAATTATATGTTAAAAATGTTTCAATTCAGAAGTCAAAGTACGTCAATCAGAATAATTTATAACCTCGGGAGATATTGCAGCAGTTGGACTTGTTACTTCCTGGGAAGATGAGCATGAGAAGTCGATTCAAAACGCTATAGGTCAAAGCTGCATGGCTTGAAATCTCAAAATATTGAAAATAGCTAGTGAAGGCCGGTCTCCAGACAGTATACTCTAAAAAACTTGTTAAAAAGTTTCAAAGAGATTGGTAAAACTTTCGATCAACACAATATATTCATCAACATGATTTCATGATGTGCTCCAAACGTAATTGAGTATTGGAACGTGTATAAAAAACAACGAACTGTTCAATTTTTAACTTCACCTCGTCTTTGTGGGTCTTTTCAAAAGATGCAGCGAAAAAAACTAAATGCTGAATACTATTCGATTGAATGGTCAAACAGCAACTATATTTATACCAAATGGTTTTTAACCGCAAGAGTAATATTTCGGCAGTATGGCTTGTTATTTCTTGGGAAGATGAGTCAAGTCGATTCAAAACGCAGAGGCAAAGCAGAAGTTTGAAATCTCAAAATATGTTATAAAAGGCTGAAAAGGCCAACTTCCAGACCGTATGCATTAAAAAGTCTATTCAATTTTGAACGGATTGGGGATATAATTGGGAAGTTGGAAGTAAATATTAAACTATTAGTTGTTGAATTTTTTGAGTCTTAACTTCAATTCTTTTTGGCTTTTTCCAAAAGTATGTATGGTAATTCGATTTTAAAGAATACTAACTACAGTTTTAAGTAGAATAAGTGCTGACCTCTTCCAATGGAATGTTCTTTAAAAAAGTCGTTTTATTTTCTTTCGCCATTGCTTGGCTTATTTACTATGGATTTCCGGTCACAAGTGCGCTCGTGCCAGTACACATATAACAGTGTAATCAATTCTCGTTTCCATGCCCATGTTTTAGTGTGCCCAGCTCTTGTTGTATGTATACACGCTTGTTAAATCTCTAAGGTTAGGCAAAGTGTGCCACTCTGAGTTCAGAATTTAGCTATGCCAGGTTGGTATGTCGAGCAGATGCACGTTTAAACTCAGTGGGAGAGGATGATACTTTATTTTGTATTTGTCTTAAGGGAATTTCCACGTCTTCAAATAGGTTGCCAAATATATTGATCAGTATGACTTTTATGCCTCAATATCTGTAAATTAATCCATCAGGCAAAAAAAAATAAGTATTGGACGTAAATTTAAATTCAAAATTTATCAAGAAAAAAACTTTTGCTCGTAAATTTCTTTTAATGGGTTTCTGACACACTTTGCACAGTAATTTCATGATGTCTGATGTTCCACCAACTGGGCTACCAAACTTTGACTTCGTAAGGGAATTTTCTGAAGAAAGCTCGCCATTGGAATATGCTACTAAACAGACCTAATTTAGAAATTGGACCGACGCACTGTCCGTCTTCAATTCCGGGTCAGGAAGCAAGGATTTTGCTTGGTTTTTCATGAACGACGTAAACCCACTGTCCAAAAGTCAGAGAGGTATTTATTTGGACAAAACAATCATTTAGAATTCAAAGGAACATCGACGATGAATGGTTTACTTTCACACGGAAACATTTTACCGCTGTTCGACGTCGAAGCTTTCCTGAGCTTGCCGGAACACCCATACCACTAGACGGGCCAAAAGCCAACTGATTCAGGTGAAGTGCTTGCTCGTAATCAAGAGTATTTCTATACACCAACGTGTATTCGGTCAGTGGCGTAACTAGCAATTTAAAGAATAACAAATCAAAAGAAAATTTCGGCTGATGTACCGGAAGGATATCCCAAGCGTATTGAAAGTCGTAGCGAAGTCTTCGTCGTTGGAGGGAAAAGATAAAGCTGGTCTCCCAAGGAGGGCCCAGAGATATGTTTTCCCACGGAAAATTACACATTCAAAATCTGTAGGTGACTATGTTCAGCAATTAGATGGGAAAAAATTACAATACATAAGAGAATACCTTGTAGATATGTGCAATTGTAGCATCCAGTTCCACTCACTCACTTCGCGTAACATGTAAAACGTATTATTATCATGTAAATCCAAGACGTTTGTTGTGAAATAATAGGTTAAAGAGATTTTGACATCAAGACCAAATGCAGGAATGTTCGTGAAATATAATGGAAAAGTTAAATAACGACTGTAGCCTCGTTTTAATGTCTGAACATAATGAATTAGTTACGACTAGTGTGACTTAGTGTTTATCTTTTTTATTTCATCATTCCTTTGCTTTTTGGATTTTAAAGATATGCTAATAAAATGTTATCGAAGTTACCTTACGTATAAAGACCAAAATCGTGAGTGTACCGACAAATCCTTTTAGCTCGAAAATGAAGGTAGCTGCTTCCCCCCTCACCCCTCTCACTACGCTACAACGTTCAGTATTGCGACAAAAATTATCCTAATTCCTCCATTTTATACAAAGAAACATTTTACAAGTATTCGAATTTGCAAGCCAACACCTTTCAGCATTCAGTTGAAAAAAATTTTCTAAAACCATAAAAAATATAAAAGTTTAAAATCATTTATTCGGACCCAAGCTTTGTCATGGTACGTCACCTTTAAATTAGGTTGGATTTATTTTAAATCCACCCCTATACACAGGAAGAGAGCCGTCTCGACTCTTTGGGATGTTTCTTGGTAGATGTGTGTGTGTATATATGATTGAAAACTTGATGTTAGTAGATTAGTCTGTGGAAAAGTAGGGGGCAAGGGCGTAGTTAGAATGAGTAGACAGGATGCCCAGGTAGGAAAAGGCAAGGAAAGGCAAACTGAATGAGGATTTTTTAAATTTTTTGGCAAAATATGTAGAATAAACGATTTGATTAGGGTTAGGATTAGGGTTAAAAGGAAGGTTAGGTTTTTAGAATAATAGAAGGGTGTGGTTAGAAATAGTAGACAATATGCATATGTGCGAAAGGGCAAGGAGGGAGAGTGAGAAAAAGAATAAAATCTTTTAATTTTTTATTTTTTAAAAAGAAAGTATGTTGAATTAATATATTGATCAGGGTTAGGATTAGGATTAGGATGAGAGTTAGGATAACAGAATAATAGAAAGGGTGGAAGAGTAAGAATAGGGCTTTATGTGAGGGTAAGGATTAGAAAAAGTATTTAGAGAAAAGCAAAGAAACAACGACAAAAGAAGCCAAGAAGCCAGTATTGGTAGAGGATAGCTACCGACATCTTGCCCACTGTTTTTAGAAAAAATACAGCGTCATGAATCATCAGGTTCCAAGCATGATAGGGAGGCATGTTTCTAACCCGCTAGAAGGTCTTGGAACGATATGCCAGGTTATGAAAACTGAAGAAAGAAAGAGTTAAAAGAAAATGAAAACAAGAGAAGAAGACATAAAGAGAGGAAAAGGAAGGAAAAAGAAAATCGAAAAATAAAATGAAACGGGAAACACAAAATATATTAATAGCCTAATAATTTATTATTGTATGCGAAAGACCTAAGACGAAATAAAACAGGCGCAACAAACAACATGGAAAACAAAATGGTGAACGGAAAAGTGTACGCATCATAAGGTCATGAAAATTTTTTAAGAAATGGATAAAATTTGTTTTACCTAATCCTAAACATTGTTAGCAAACGGTAAATATGAGTATTCCAAGGTTATTTAGTACGAAAATTACATGTGATTCGAAAACTAAAACGGAAGAAACTCGAAAATAAGAAAAGGCAAAACATGTTTTGAGACGGTTGACAAGTTGGCCAAATGAAACTTTATTGGAAAAAGTAACACAAAAACCAGAAGAGGGGCAAATAATTTTAAAACTGTAAAGAGTTACGAAATAACAATGTTTTAAAATAAAAACGACATTAAAATTTGAAAAAGTGTGGTAACTTGAAGTACTTACGAGGTGAGTACTTTAAAAAGTTCCCACCACAAACCAAAAAAGTTTTTAAAAGGACGAAAAGACGCTTACGCGGCACTCATGGCAACGGCGCTTGGCCGAGCAAAACAACTGGAAACTACAAGGTTCGAAAGACAAAATGGCGTTTGGAAAAAAAATCGTTTGGAAGAAAAGCTAAGATCTGAAGGATGTAATGGACTCGAAAACGGAGGTCGAAAAACTAAAAGTTACGTGAATTAATATTGTAGTATAAATATCTCAAAAATAATAGAAAAGATGTCAATATTCTGCAACGAAAGATCACAGTTGTTCGTCAACATCAACCAATCATATTAAAATCTTTAACAAAATTTATTTAACAAATCCACAGGAAAAGAATCTGATAGAAAATCAGAAAGCCGGAAACAATCGCCCTTAAAAGACAGACGGACCAGTTAATCAATCGACAAAAATTATCGAGCAATTGTAAAGTTGATCTTTTAATATCGAAATCTTCCTGTAACGTCCAAACAAAAAAACGGAAGTTTTGGAAAAGTGTGAGATCCACGTTAAAAAGGTTTCTTGATGCATAGATAGCTTGAATTTGAAAAACAATGATGCGGAATTGTTCCATAACCACGTTGATCGGAATAACCAATTTATTACAGATGAGTTGGCATTGAGATGGATGGCTATGTGAATCTAGAATGAACGAAGTGATCCTTAAAATTGGGATTACTTTGGAAGGATACGACAGGAGGAGACCGAAAGATTTTGGAAAGGCATTGGTCATTCTCTAAGTACGACCAATGTTGTCGAAGAAGAGAACTGAGATGGGAAAGATTATGATCGAAGGGTGTGACAAAAGGCAGAGCAGTAGAGTCGGCGTCGGTTTTGGAACTAAAAGTTGGGATTGGGTGAAAGAGTAAGCCCTCCCCATAGCCAAAAGGATATCTGTATCTAGATAACCACGGCCACGAAGAATAACTCAAAGGCGACGTGCTCTTTTAAAGAAAATTTGGTCTTCTGTGGTTATTCCACGATATCTCAGCATTTGACTGTAGACGAGGCCCCTCTTACGAGATTCAGGATGGTAAGATTTAAAATGTAATAAGGGAAGACAATCCGTAGGTTTGATGCACAAATTGGATTTAAGGCAGTGGTCATCATCCAGGTGAATGATTCCATCTAAGAAATTAATTTTGTGGTTAGAATAGGAAATTTCAAATTCGATAGTAGGATGAAAGGAGTTTTAAATTTTTATAAATTCCAAATATCCATTTGGACCAAAAAATAGCCATAAGATTTAAGGGCTTTCATAGAAACTTGAATACCTTCTTCAATGAGAAGCTATTCCAGGAGACCCTAATGTAGAATCAATCACTACAATCTTAAACTTTCACTGTGAGGAGGCATTTCTTATCAATAAACTACCTCACTAAAATAAAGCCTATCACTAAATAAATATTAAATCAGAAAAGAAGGCTCCTCCACTTAGCGATTCTCAAACATTTCTTTTAGACTAAAGAGTCAAGCAGAAATCCACCAAGGTTACTAACTATGGGTGGTAAAAAATCTACATTTCGACAAGTACAAACTTAACGAATCTTACCCTTATCAGTATCTAAAGGACGTAACATCGAGTTGTCCTTGCAGACCTTGAAATAAATCTCTTGTACGACACCAGCCGGTATTGCTCCCGAGGGAACATAGATGCTCACTCCAGTCTCCTCTGACGTCAGACACCCACCAATTAAATGAGCCGCGGGCGCTGGCAACGACCGTGGGTTCATTGTCACCAACCAACACGAACTCACTAAACACAGAAACGTGTTTTTGAGATTCAGTGTTGATTGGTCGGTCCGTGCAGGTTTCCGAGAATTCAAACGAGACCGCATGTTTCCGTGAATAGGCAATGTTCTAAGAAACACGTTGACTCTTCCGCCACAGTGCGAAGTGATTGAGGAGTAAATTGACGGCAGCTCAGCTGTTTTGGATGGTGAATGAGAGCGAGCATTACTACGATATTCCATATTGTTGTCTTTGTTAGTAACTAGTTTGGATAATCTTAACAAATGTAATAAGTTTGTCATTGTTAAAAATCATACCTTTAACATGGTTCATATCAATCATTAACACAAATCAGTTAAGTTTATCGAATCAGTGGTTTAATCGTAACCAAAATCATTTTCTCACACAACGAAGGTGATTATCAGCCTGACTTTATTACAGCCCAAACTTGAGATCAACGATAGCTCTCTGACATTAACTGCAAACCTCAAAATCGTTTCTTTTCATTTCGAACTCTCTATTCAAAAAACCTCTGAAATTGGGTATCACGTAATGTGTAGCACAGCGCAGAAACCCTATCAAAAAACAACCTGACTTGAAAATTTTCGAGTTGGTAGATTGAATATTATTAATAGTAGTTTTGAAGGCTTTATGTTGAAGTGAACCGAGAGTTCACGTTACGCGATGCTTTGGGAATGCGGTACATGTGAATTTAACAGCATAGGATTATCGGTGGATATCATTTGGTTCTGATGAATGTTAGTGGTTAGTTAAGGACAGCTCGCCATTATTTAAAGTTTTGTTGCTATTTTAAGATACTCCATAGCGTGCTTCCCCCACGCCTTAAGAATCATTTCAAATAAACTAATAATCGCCTTGCATTGAGGAAGAAACAAACAGCACAAAAACACACGATGATTTTTTTTGTGTTGTTTTCGGAATAACTCAAGTTCAGCCCATCAACAGGTCCCCGCGTCCATACTGCAATGCATTATGGTAGAAAACTTGGCGGAACTGGAACAAGTCTCTTTCGTCAAAATATGAAGCGTTTTAACGTAGGAAGTACTACTGAAGTCTGTGGACAGTAAAACGAGGATTTTACTGAATGATTGGACCCAGGTGTGAAGCCAAAAACTCCCAACATATAGGCCTTTTTAGCAATCAGCTTTAGGCTATTGCTAAACCAACAGGCGAGTATGGAAGACAAACGGATAGCCAGTAGACCGCGCAATGGCCTGAAACTAACAGCTAAAAATGCCCACCAACTCCGGCCACGTTGGGCTTAATTTTAGTCCTAGAATCATCGTTCTAGTATAATTAAAGATCAAAAGGTGATACTATCCTTTTCAGCCAAGTTTTCCAAATTAGCACATATATAAGTGACATATACTATATAACATATATATGACATATATGAAATATATATGTTATATCTATATATATCATATATATATATATATATATATATATATATATATGACATATATATGATATATATATATATATTTATATATATGACACATGTATATGATATATGACATATATAAGTGATATATAAGTGACATATTCGTATTGGATCCTGTTCAGCCAAGTTTTCCAAATTAGCAGACATGTAAGTGACATAATATACATCAAATTTCCGCTATATCTCGCAATATCAACTACTATTATGCACTAGACACAATCCCTCAAGCTGATAAGTGATTTAAATTTTAAAATTTTAAACAAACTACGGATCATTTATTTCGAATTACGTACCGAAGGACCATACTGTGGGACAACCAAAATTAGACAAACTTAATTTCGCGCCTGCGCAGTAAGCAAACTGTATAATAGCATTATGTTTCGTGATCTTACCTCGTAGCTTCACGGCTTGGATCGTGGTAGTCCCTCACCGGTTACGGTAAGTGGTGGTCCCGTAGCGATACGTTGCGATTTCGGATTCTGGCTTGGGTACTCGTCGTTTTATTGCCGGCCCTTGGCCGGGGGATAGTCGGACGTAGTTCGGTGGAATTCGTGTAGGATGAGGAAAATTGGGTCCCAAACGGTCGTGGATACATGCTGGAGCATGGCTTTGGGCGAGGAGGTGGTAGCAGGTCGTCTGCAGGTGGAGGAAGACGCCTGTCTGGTGCAGGCTCGTCATCGTATCTGGAGTAAGGCGGGCAGCGGTCATATGAGGCTGGTTCACTGGACACGCGAGTCTCGTATTCCATCTGAAGTGAAGACATCGTTAAGTGGCGTTTCTATCAGTTTTAGCTCAACTGTCTTTTCCTGTACTTAAAGAAAGGGACATCTCCAATACATCCAGTGTTAAGTTGAAGGAAGCGATAGCGCCTTGGAGATCCCATGAGTTATTGCTAAACTGTTCTTTTTAGAGCTGAAATAAGGACCATCTTTTTTGAATCTAGCGTTAGTACTGAAAGAAACCAGACTACCTAGGTAACTCAATCAGTTATGTATGTAAACTGTACTGAGAGTTCAAGTGAGGACCATCTCTTATAAGTTTGGTCTTAGTACGTAAAGAAACCACAGCACCTAGGCAATATTATCAGGTATTACGGAACTGTTCTTTGTAAAGGAACAGTAAGAACCATCTCTTGTGTACAGCATCCAGTGTTAATACAGAAGGGATCCAAGTTTACAAAAGTTTACAGCAATCATCAACATCACTTTCTACCACACTGAGTTTAAACGAGCTCTTCAACTGCTCACCTTCACTTCCAGCTCATCACGTCGTCTCTCAGCCATTCCCCTGTCAGAGTCCACATTCACAATTTTAGCTCGGGCTTTGGTTGGGTAGTAACTCGAGAAAACTGGATTTTCCACCCGGCGTCTTAAGCGAGTATCAACGACCTTGTTGCGTGGTTGGTTGTTGATCTGGTAACTGGTTCTTATTGCTGCAGTGGTCATTGTCGTTTGCATTCTGTTGGTGTTTACTTGGCGAAAGCTAAATACAAAATAACAGAACTGAAATGAGAGCCAGGTTGTAAATAAATGTTATCACCGACAGTGTTCCCCATGGTTAAGACATGGCCAGATACGTCAACTTGTGTTGTGGATACCCTATTTGGATATCCTATTTGGACATCCAATGAGTGAAGAAGACAAAATGCCATCGTTTGTGAATGAGCAATTGGCCTTTGATGAATGGATAACTCTAGACTTTGGTCGTTTCCGTGTGAATGAATTGGACCAGGACACACTAATTCCATGTTAAACTTCGGTGTTCTGGCTAACTTGCCCATTTTTCTAAATGTTTCTGTCAATCTTTTCACAGGCACTTCACAGAAAGGATTTTCTGATGAGTCACTGAAGGTATTTAATAGCACCGTCATATTAACATTCGAAAACAACGCGAAAAATATAATAGGAAAGAACTCATGAAAAGGGATTCGTCGAGTTCACGTAGTTTGCCCATAGAAATAACCACCGCGGAACTTCTAGCAACGTAAGAGACAGAATTAATGACTGACTGTTTGAGATAGATAATTGATTAAAGATGATTGATTGAACTGATTTCAAATAGAATCCACGTGATAATTCTCAAATAATTATTAATCAATGCACGATAAATCAGATGATCATAATCAGTAATCATGAAATTGCATAATCAGGAAATAATTTAGGATTTTTAAAAGACAATCAGCATGCTGTAAAGTTATCGGAGAAGGTCATCGGAATGGTGATTGGTGTTTAATCAGTAATAGACAATCAATGAAACAAATCATGATTAAGACGACAAAGAAGACAACATAAATCAAGTGGATAACATGATCATCCTGTCAACTTGTGAGTGATGTTGGAGACCACCCAAGCCATATCAATGGCCAGAGCAGCAGTTATTTCTCACCAGTAAATACCATACTGTACTAAACGAGACCAGAAACACCACAACTCAAATCACGACTACATGAACTATACTACAATGTACCACACTCTTAGCCACACCACAAATACTGTACCATTTCACCAAGTTTATCCTACCTTATCACACCCACCATATCTAAGCAAACAAACGTGATAGAACACAACCAATACAGGCTACTCCAGATGGATAATACTTCCAATTCTAACAATTTTTCCCGCTGAAACCTTCGGCACGGATGCCCACCATTTTTAACTTTCTTCTGACTAAATTTCTGATAAAACGAAAACAAGCTAATCTCTCAACACCTGGCAGAGCAAAGCTATAGCCACACCAGAGCACGCATAACGAGCTGATAACCAAGTCACATGTAAAACTCGTCACCATACTACATCTCACGCAAACCCAGTAACCACATCATTTCGAGAACCAATTACCACAATACATCGCACACACCCAATTACCACATCCCACTCACAACCACCAATCACCACTCCACACAAAACCAATTATTACATCGCATTGCAAACGCAAGCTAAAAGCTGCATCACATCAAACAATACATCATACCAAATTTAAGTCACGTGATACCTTCCCATTGACCCCAGAAATATATATAACACAGCATGACAAACTATTCTGTCAAAATTAATCACATGATCATCCTTAATCTGATTTTCATACCGCAGAACAGTCAATCATTAATGCTGTGCAACACCAGACGACCAACCAACTGAAATCACAGGATTTCTGCGAACGACAAAACATTTCGAACTACACGAAACGCCGCGAGATGTGTATGCTGAACTCAAACCTAAAGGCGCCGCGCTCGCTCTAAATGTTACCATACAGTGCTCTAACAGTCATCAGCAGCGCTCTAATGGTTCAGCGTCAGTGCTCTAATGATGAGGCCGCAGTGCTGTGGTAGTTTGCGTGCAGCGCTCTGATAGTTACCATGCAGTGATGGTTGTCTTATGGTTTAACGTGCATTGCTCTAATGGTAGAACCCATTGTTCTGATGGTTAGCGCACACTGCTAATACTAAGCACTCTGTGTGTTCTCATGGTAAGCTCCCAGTGCTCTAATAATTAGCGTGCAGTACTCTAATTATGAGCGTATAGTGTTCTTATGATCAGTGAGTAGTGCTCTAAAGGTTGTCAAGAAGTGCTCCAATGGTTAACGTGTAGCGCTCTAATTCGTCAGCAAGCAGCGCTCTAATGCTTGTGAGTTAAACTTGATATCCTTTGAAAAGGAGTTTGAGGTTGGTCATACCTTAAGTATTGTCTGTTATTACCCTGTCAGTCACAAGTGACTGTCCTCTGAAGATCTCTACTAAGGACTGATATCCACTAAAGTACCGACTGACTGCCAATATACTGCTGTCTAGAACAATCGTTGACAGTTCCAAACAACATTTTGCGGAAACCCAATTTTCTTTCACTTCACAAGAAGGTTTAATGGTCCATGGACTTTATAGTTCGTTTGTTTCTACCTGAACATTTCATCTAAATCAACCTCAGCCGCTTCAACTAATCGCACCAGGTCTTCCGTTGGCTGGTAAGAACGTTGTCTATATCAACGAGAAAATTCCACTTCTTCCTCGTCATTGCTGCTGGAAAGGCAGGTCACGCGTTCAACAAATGAAGTTATTGGACACCAAGGACATAGCACGATCTCATAAAGCAATGTGGACAACAACCCCACGTGACAACACATAATGAACAATAAAAAATATACATGCAACCAACATTAAATGTTTTCTCCACTAGGTTGCAAAAAATCTCCCAAACCAAGAAAAAAACTACAATACTACCTTCTCTGTCGCCGTTGGTCATATCTTTCTTCTCTCCTGACATCCTCGCGGTCTTCCTCAGTCCCTCCATGAATGTCTCTTTCAATATCAAAAAGATCAGAAATGTTGACCCCAGTCCTCTCGTCGTACTTCTCGCCCTCAGTATCTTGCTCCACGTGACACAGTTCAATGGTTTGCCGAGAATCTTCCTGGTACAGTTCGTCCCT
>JASJOG010000042.1:0-10000 GCA_030142905.1 Heliopora coerulea | reverse complement strand
CAATTGTATTTCAGAATTATCCTCAGGGTATTATGAGACGACAACTTCACAATTAAACTACACAGCCGAAGTCAACTGAAAATGTTGACTCGAACGGGATTTGAACTCGCACCTTCGGGATACCGGTCCGCCGCTCTACCTGTTGAGCTATCGAGTCTACAGGGATTGGAGGCGAGTTTTTATCCAATTTAAGTGCACGAGATATTCTCGAGAGAACTTAACGCTATCCATGAGGATGGATGTGCAGTGTTTCAATTGTATTTCATAATCATCCTCAGTGTATTATGAAACGATAACTTCACAATTAACCTACACAGCCGAAGTCAACTGAAAAATGTTGACTCGAGCGGGATTTAAACTCGCACCTTCGGGATACCGGTCCGCCACTCTACCTTTAGGTTAGGTTAGGGTTAGGGTTAGGGTTAGGGTTATGGTTAGGGTTAGGGTTAGGATTAGTGTTAGGGTTAGGGTTAGGGTTAGGGTTAGGGTTAGGGTTAGGGTTAGGGTTAGGGTTAGGGTTAGGGTTAGGGTTAGGGTTAGGGTTAGGGTTAGGGTTAGGGTTAGGGTTAGGGTTAGGGTTAGGGTTAGGGTTAGGGATAGGTAGGCGAGTTTTTATTCAATTTAAGTGCACGAGATATTCTCGCGACAACTTAACGCTATCCATGAGGATGGATGTGCAGTGTTTCAATTCAATTTCAGAATCATATTCACTGTATTATGAAACGATAACTTCACAATTAACCTACACTGCCGAAGCTAAAATGAAAAATGTTTACTCGAGCGTTATTTCAACTCGCACCTTCGGAATACCGGTCCACCGCTCTACCTGTTGAGCTATCGAGTCCACAGAGATGGGAGCGAGTTTTATCCAATGTAAGTGCACGAAATATTCTCGAGAGAACTTAACGCTATCCATGAGGATGGATGTGCAATGTTTCAATTCTATTTCAGAATCATCCTCAGGGTATTATGAAACGATAACTTCACAATTAACCTACACTGCCGAAGTCAACTGAAAAACGTTGACTCGAGCGGGATTTGAACTCGCACCTTTGGGATAACGGTCCGCCGCTCTACCTATAGGTTAGGTTCGGGTTAAGGTTAGGGTTAGGGTTAGGGTTAGGGTTAGGGTTAAGGTTAGGGTTAGGGTTAGGGTTAGGGTTAGGGTTAGTGTTAGGAATTGGAGGGGAGTTTTTATTCAATTTAAGTGCACGAGATATTCTCGCGATAACTTAACGCTATCCATGAGGATGGATGTGCAGTGTTTCAATTCTATTTCAGAATCATCCTCAGGGTATTATGAAACGATAACTTCACAATTAACCTACACTGCCGAAGTCAACTGAAAAATGTTTACTCGAGCGGGATTCCAACTCGCACCTTCGGGATACCGGTCCGCCGCTCTACCTGTTGAGCTATCGAGTCCACAGGGATTAGAGACGAGTTTTTATCCAATTTAAGTGCACGAGATATTCTCTAGAGAACTTAACGCTATCGATGAGGATGGATGTGCAGTGTTTCAATTGTATTTCAGAATTATCCTCAGGGTATTATGAGACGACAACTTCACAATTAAACTACACAGCCGAAGTCAACTGAAAATGTTGACTCGAACGGGATTTGAACTCGCACCTTCGGGATACCGGTCCGCCGCTCTACCTGTTGAGCTATCGAGTCTACAGGGATTGGAGGCGAGTTTTTATCCAATTTAAGTGCACGAGATATTCTCGAGAGAACTTAACGCTATCCATGAGGATGGATGTGCAGTGTTCACATTCTATTTCAAAATCATCCTCAGGGTATTAAGAAAAGATAACTTCACAATTAACCTACACAGCCGAAGTCAACTGAAAAATGTTGACTCGAGCGGGATTTAAACTCGCACCTTCGGGATACCGGTCCGCCACTCTACCTTTAGGTTAGGTTAGTGTTAGGGTTAGGGTTAGGGTTAGGGTTAGGGTTATGGTTAGGGTTAGGGTTAGGGTTATGGTTAGGGTTAGGATTAGGGTTAGTGTTAGGGTTAGGGTTAGGGTTATGGTTAGGGTTAGGTTAGGATTATTGTAAGGGTTAGGGTTAGGGTTACTGTTAGGGTTAGGGATAGGTAGGCGAGTTTTTATTCAATTTAAGTGCGCGAGATATTCTCGCGACAACTTAACGCTATCCATGAGGATGGATATGCAGTGTTTCAATTCTATTTCAGAATCATATTCATTGTATTATGAAACGATAACGTCACAATTAACCTACACTGCAGAAGTCAACTGAAAAATGTTTACTCGAGCGGGATTTGAACTCGCACCTTCGGGATATCGGTCCGCCGCTCTACCTTTAGGTTAGGTTAGGGTTAGGGTTAGGGTTAGGGTTAGGGTTAGGGTTAGGGATTGGAGGTGAGTTTTTATTCAATTTTAGTGCACGAGATATTCTTGCGACAACTTAATCCTATCCATGAGGATGGATGTGCAGTGTTTCAATTCTATTTCAGAATCATCTTCAGGGTATTATGAAACGATAACTTCACAATTAACCTACACTGCCGAAGTCAACTGAAAAATGTTTACTCGAGCGTTATTTCAACTCGCACCTTCGGAATACCGGTCCACCGCTCTACCTGTTGAGCTATCGAGTCCACAGGGATGGGAGCGAGTTTTTATCCAATCTAAGTGCACGAGATATTCTCGAGAGAACTTAACGCAATCCATGAGGATGGATGTGCAATGTTTCAATTCTATTTCAGAATCATCCTCAGGGTATTATGAAACGATAACTTCACAATTAACCTACACTGCCGAAGTCAACTGAAAAACGTTGACTCGAGCGGGATTTGAACTCGCACCTTTGGGAAACCGGTCCGCCGCTCTACCTATAGGTTAGGTTTGGGTTAAGGTTAGGGTTAGGGTTAGGGTTAGGGTTAGGGTTAAGGTTAGGGTTAGGGTTAGGGTTAGGGTTAGAGTTAGGGTTAGGGTTAGGGTTAGGGTTAGGGTTAGGGTTAGGGTTAGGGTTAGGGTTAGGGTTAGGGTTAGGGTTAGGGTTAGGGTTAGGGTTAGGGTTAGGGTTAGGGTTAGGGTTAGGGTTAGGGTTAGGGTTAGGGTTAGGGTTAGTGTTAGGAATTGGAGGGGAGTTTTTATTCAATTTAAGTGCACGAGATATTCTCGAGAGAACTTAACGCTATCCATGAGGATGGATGTGCAGTGTTTCAATTGTATTTCAGAATCATCCTCAGTATATTATGAAACGATAACTTCACAATTAACCTACACAGCCGAAGTCAACTGAAAAATGTTTACTCGAGCGGGATTTGAACTCGCACCTTCGGGATACCGGTCCGCAGCTCTACCTTTAGGTTAGGTTACGGTTAGGGTTATGGTTAGGGTTAGGGTTAGGGTTTGGGTTAGGATTAGGATTAGGGATAGGGTTAGGGTTAGGGTTAGGGTTAGGGTTAGGGTTAGGGTTAGGGTTAGGGTTAGGGTTAGGGTTAGGGTTAGGGTTAGGGTTAGGGTTAGGGTTAGGGTTAGGGTTAGGGTTAGGGTTAGGGTTAGGGTTAGTTTAAAGTTAGGGTTAGGGTTAGGGTTAGGTTTAGGATTAGGGTTAGGATTAGGGATTGGAGGCGAGTTTTTGTTCAATTTAAGTGCACGAGATATTCTCGCGACAACTTAACGCTATACATGAGGATGGATGTGCAGTGTTTACATTCTATTTCAAAATCATCCTCAGGGTATTATGAAAAGATAACTTCACAATTAACCTACACAGCCGAAGTCAACTGAAAAATGTTGACTCGAGCGGGATTTAAACTCGCACCTTCGGGATATCGGTCCGCCACTCTACCTTTAGGTTAGGTTAGTGTTAGGGTTAGGGTTAGGGTTAGGGTTAGGGTTATGGTTAGGGTTAGGATTAGGGTTAGTGTTAGGGTTAGGGTTAGGGTTATGGTTAGGGTTAGGTTAGGATTAGTGTAAGGGTTAGGGTTAGGGTTACTGTTAGGGTTAGGGATAGGTAGGCGAGTTTTTATTCAATTTAAGTGCGCGAGATATTCTCGCGACAACTTAACGCTATCCATGAGGATGGATGTGCAGTGTTTCAATTCTATTTCAGAATCATATTCATTGTATTATGAAACGATAACTTCACAATTAACCTACACTGCAGAAGTCAACTGAAAAATGTTTACTCGAGCTGGATTTGAACTCGCACCTTCGGGATATCGGTCCGCCGCTCTACCTTTAGGTTAGGTTAGGGTTAGGGTTAGGGTTAGGGTTAGGGTTAGGGTTAGGGTTAGGGTTAGGGTTAGGGTTAGGGTTAGGGTTAGGTTAGGGTTAGGGTTAGGGTTAGGGTTAGGGATTGGAGGTGAGTTTTTATTCAATTTTAGTGCACGAGATATTCTTACGACAACTTAATCCTATCCATGAGGATTGATGTGCAGTGTTTCAATTCTATTTCAGAATCATCTTCAGGGTATTATGAAACGATAAATTCACAAATAACGTACACTGCCTAAGTCAACTGAAAAATGTTTACTCGAGCGTTATTTCAACTCGCACCTTCGGAATACCGGTCCACCGCTCTACCTGTTGAGCTATCGAGTCCACAGAGATGGGAGCGAGTTTTATCCAATCTAAGTGCACGAGATATTCTCGAGAGAACTTAACGCTATATATGAGGATGGATGTGCAATGTTTCAATTCTATTTCAGAATCATCCTCAGGGTATTATGAAACGATAACTTCACAATTAATCTACACTGCCGAGGTCAACTGAAAAACGTTGACTCGAGCGGGATTTGAACTCGCACCTATGGGATACCGGTCCTCCGCTCTACCTGTTGAGCTATCGAGTCCACAGGGATTAGAGGCGAGTTTTTATCCAATTTAAGTGCACGAGATATTCTCTAGAGAACTTAACGCTATCGATGAGGATGGATGTTCAGTGTTTCAATTGTATTTCAGAATTATCCTCAGGGTATTATGAGACGACAACTTCACAATTAAACTACACAGCCGAAGTCAACTGAAAATGTTGACTCGAACGGGATTTGAACTCGCACCTTCGGGATACCGGTCCGCCGCTCTACCTGTTGAGCTATCGAGTCTACAGGGATTGGAGGCGAGTTTTTATCCAATTTAAGTGCACGAGATATTCTCGAGAGAACTTAACGCTATCCATGAGGATGGATGTGCAGTGTTTCAATTGTATTTCATAATCATCCTCAGTGTATTATGAAACGATAACTTCACAATTAACCTACACAGCCGAAGTCAACTGAAAAATGTTGACTCGAGCGGGATTTAAACTCGCACCTTCGGGATACCGGTCCGCCACTCTACCTTTAGGTTAGGTTAGGGTTAGGGTTAGGGTTAGGGTTAGGGTTATGGTTAGGGTTAGGGTTAGGATTAGTGTTAGGGTTAGGGTTAGGGTTAGGGTTAGGGTTAGGGTTAGGGTTAGGGTTAGGGTTAGGGTTAGGGTTAGGGTTAGGGTTAGGGATTGGGTTAGGGTTAGGGTTAGGGTTAGGGTTAGGGTTAGGGTTAGGGTTAGGGTTAGGGTTAGGGTTAGGGTTAGGGTTAGGGTTAGGGTTAGGGTTAGGGTTAGGGTTAGGGTTAGGGTTAGGGATAGGTAGGCGAGTTTTTATTCAATTTAAGTGCACGAGATATTCTCGCGACAACTTAACGCTATCCATGAGGATGGATGTGCAGTGTTTCAATTCAATTTCAGAATCATATTCACTGTATTATGAAACGATAACTTCACAATTAACCTACACTGCCGAAGTCAAATGAAAAATGTTTACTCGAGCGTTATTTCAACTCGCACCTTCGGAATACCGGTCCACCGCTCTACCTGTTGAGCTATCGAGTCCACAGAGATGGGAGCGAGTTTTATCCAATGTAAGTGCACGAGATATTCTCGAGAGAACTTAACGCTATCCATGAGGATGGATGTGCAATGTTTCAATTCTATTTCAGAATCATCCTCAGGGTATTATGAAACGATAACTTCACAATTAACCTACACTGCCGAAGTCAACTGAAAAACGTTGACTCGAGCGGGATTTGAACTCGCACCTTTGGGATAACGGTCCGCCGCTCTACCTATAGGTTAGGTTCGGGTTAAGGTTAGGGTTAGGGTTAGGGTTAGGGTTAGGGTTAAGGTTAGGGTTAGGGTTAGGGTTAGGGTTAGGGTTAGTGTTAGGAATTGGAGGGGAGTTTTTATTCAATTTAAGTGCACGAGATATTCTCGCGATAACTTAACGCTATCCATGAGGATGGATGTGCAGTGTTTCAATTCTATTTCAGAATCATCCTCAGGGTATTATGAAACGATAACTTCACAATTAACCTACACTGCCGAAGTCAACTGAAAAATGTTTACTCGAGCGGGATTCCAACTCGCACCTTCGGGATACCGGTCCGCCGCTCTACCTGTTGAGCTATCGAGTCCACAGGGATTAGAGACGAGTTTTTATCCAATTTAAGTGCACGAGATATTCTCTAGAGAACTTAACGCTATCGATGAGGATGGATGTGCAGTGTTTCAATTCTATTTCAGAATTATCCTCAGGGTATTATGAGACGACAACTTCACAATTAAACTACACAGCCGAAGTCAACTGAAAATGTTGACTCGAACGGGATTTGAACTCGCACCTTCGGGATACCGGTCCGCCGCTCGACCTGTTGAGCTATCGAGTCTACAGGGATTGGAGGCGAGTTTTTATCCAATTTAAGTGCACGAGATATTCTCGAGAGAACTTAACGCTATCCATGAGGATGGATGTGCAGTGTTTCAATTGTATTTCAGAATCATCCTCAGTGTATTATGAAACGATAACTTCACAATTAACCTACACAGCCGAAGTCAACTGAAAAATGTTGACTCGAGCGGGATTTAAACTCGCACCTTCGGGATACCGGTCCGCCACTCTACCTTTAGGTTAGGTTAGGGTTAGGGTTAGGGTTAGGGTTAGGGTTATGGTTAGGGTTAGGGTTAGGATTAGTGTTAGGGTTAGGGTTAGGGTTATGGTTAGGGTTAGGTTAGGATTAGTGTAAGGGTTAGGGTTAGGGTTAGTGTTAGGGTTAGGGATAGGTAGGCGAGTTTTTATTCAATTTAAGTGCACGAGATATTCTCGCGACAACTTAACGCTATCCATGAGGATGGATGTGCAGTGTTTCAATTCTATTTCAGAATCATATTCACTGTATTATGAAACGATAACTTCACAATTAACCTACACTGCAGAAGTCAACTGAAAAATGTTTACTCGAGCGGGATTTGAACTCGCACCTTCGGGATACCGGTCCGCCGCTCTACCTTTAGGTTACGTTAGGGTTAGGGTTAGGGTTAGGGTTAGGGTTAGGGTTAGGGTTAGGGTTAGGTTAGGGTTAGGGTTAGGGTTAGGTTTAGGGTTAGGGTTAGGGTTAGGGATTGGAGGCGAGTTTTTATTCAATTTAAGTGCACGAGATATTCTCGCGACAACTTAACGCTATACATGAGGATGGATGTGCTGTGTTTCAATTCTATTTCAGAATCATTCTTAGGGTATTATGAAACGATAACTTCACAATTAACCTACACTGCCGAAGTGAACTGAAAAATGTTTACTCGAGCGTTATTTCAACTCGCACCTTCGGAATACCGGTCCACCGCTCTACCTGTTGAGCTATCGAGTCCACAGAGATGGGAGCGAGTTTTATCCAATGTAAGTGCACGAGATATTCTCGAGAGAACTTAACGCTATCCATGAGGATGGATGTGCAATGTTTCAATTCTATTTCAGAATCATCCTCAGTGTATTATGAAACGATAACTTCACAATTAACCTACACTGCCGAAGTCAACTGAGAAACGTTGACTCGAGCGGGATTTGAACTCCCACCTTTGGGATACCGGTCCTCCGCTCTACCTGTTGAGCTATCGAGTCCACAGGGATTAGAGGCGAGTTTTTATCCAATTTAAGTGCACGAGATATTCTCTAGAGAACTTAACGCTATCGATGAGAATGGATGTTCAGTGTTTCAATTGTATTTCAGAATTATCCTCAGGGTATTATGAGACGACAACTTCACAATTAAACTACACAGCCGAAGTCAACTGAAAATGTTGACTCGAACGGGATTTGAACTCGCACCTTCGGGATACCGGTCCGCCGCTCTACCTGTTGAGCTATCGAGTCTACAGGGATTGGAGGCGAGTTTTTATCCAATTTAAGTGCACGAGATATTCTCGAGAGAACTTAACGCTATCCATGAGGATGGATGTGCAGTGTTTCAATTGTATTTCAGAATCATCCTCAGTGTATTATGAAACGATAACTTCACAATTAACCTACACAGCCGAAGTCAACTGAAAAATGTTGACTCGAACGGGATTTAAACTCGCACCTTCGGGATACCGGTCCGCCACTCTACCTTTAGGTTAGGTTAGGGTTAGGGTTAGGGTTAGGGTTAGGGTTATGGTTAGGGTTAGGGTTAGGATTAGTGTTAGGGTTAGGGTTAGGGTTATGGTTAGGGTTAGGTTAGGATTAGTGTAAGGGTTAGGGTTAGGGTTAGTGTTAGGGTTAGGGATATGTCAGACCATAGTTTAATTTATGTTGTTTGTAAGTGTATTCCACCTAAGCGTAGACCGAATACAAAAGAAGTACGAAACTTAAAACACTTTGTGAAGGAAAACTTTATTTATGACATACTTAATACACCTTGGCATGAAATAGAATCTATCAACGATCCCAATTTAGCTTGGAAAGTCTGGAAATCCAATTTTAATGTTATACTAGATAAACACGCTCCTATAAGACCTAAGCGTATAAGGCAATTTTCTATTCCATGGCTTACCCCGAACATTAAACAGAAAATGCGAAATCGTGATTATCATAAAAAACAGTTTGTTAGGCACGGCTCCAAACATCATTGGAGACTTTATCAAGCCGAAAGGAACAGAATAAATATTGAAATGCGGAAAAGTAAATTGCGCTATTATCGTCAAAAAATTGGAGAATGTAATAAAATTGATCCGAAAACTACTTGGAAATTAATTAATTCCCTTACTGGTCGGGCGAGTAAATCAAGCGGCCGTGTAAATGAAATCGAGATTGATGATAAAATTATTTCTGATGATGAGAATATTTCAGAATCTTTTAATGATTTCTTCATTAATATTGGACCCAAACTAGCTTCTGAATTAACAAAACAGTCAACTAATAAGGTTGACACTTATTTGAAAAGTCATGTTGATTCTAATATCCCATCATTCCGCTTTATGTATATTCCGGTTGAAAATGTTTTGAGAACCTTAAGACATTTGAAAATTTCCAAAAGCACGGGTCTTGATAGAATTCCAGCAAAGATGTTGCGAATCGCTTCAGATATTATCGCACCTTCCCTGACTTTCATATTTAAATTATCACTTTCAACTGGGGTGTTTGTGGATGATTGGAAAAATGCGAGAGTAACCCCGATATACAAGGAAGGCAACAGACGAATTATGGGTAACTATAGACCTATATCAATTTTACCAATTATAAGTAAGGTATTCGAAAAAGAAATTTTCCAACAACTTTACAAACATTTTAATGATAATTGCCTTATATCTAAATTCCAATCCGGTTTTCGGCCAGGACATTCCACACTTACCGCTTTAATTCAAATGTGCGATGCCTGGTTTGAAAATATGGATAATGGCAAACTAACAGGGGTTGTTTTCCTTGACATTCGTAAAGCGTTTGATTCCGTTGACCATGATATTCTACTTGAGAAATTGGCATTTTATGGAGTTTCTCACACGGAACTTAAGTGGTTCCATTCATACTTAACAAATCGATATCAACAATGCCTCATAAATGACTTTCTTTCTGGAAAAGGTAAAATAATATGTGGTATTCCGCAAGGGTCAATACTTGGTCCTTTGTTGTTCTTAATCTATATCAACGATTTACCTAATTGTCTTAATTTAACAACACCCTGTTTATATGCTGATGATATACAAATATTTGCTTCCTCGTGTGATCCTGTTGAAT
>JASJOG010000419.1:0-188218 GCA_030142905.1 Heliopora coerulea | reverse complement strand
TAGGACAAGAAAGTCTAGTAGTTTCATCTGGTCTGAGAGAGCAATTTTTGGTCATCTAGATTAGGTAATTAACAGCAGGAAGTATCAAAGATATCGACTGGTAGATAAGGAGCTCCTGTCAGGTACATTCCTTAGTGGTGGGTAATCTCATGGCCTGGACCTCAAAATTTTTAAAAAATAAAGCAAATTCTGAAAAATAACATCTTGTAAACCCAAAATTTGAGTTCTATATCAGTACAAAAGACAAATAAGAGTGATATTTTGAGTTTATTACAAACTCATTATCAAACCTAAATTAAAGTTACAAAAAAGCAGTGATCCTGTATATAATGTACAGTAATTGTGTCATCAGCAAAGAGAGGAAGTATTCACATGCATTCACATGCTTGTAGATGTGATGGCATCAAATACCTTCTCAACTTAAACAACCTCTTCAACAATCTTAATGATCTTCCACTTCCTCCTTCAAAATCTTCTCTTACTTTTATGGATATAGTAAATAACAATTTTAAAATTCTTCATTCCTGTAAACTTAATAATAGTGATCTAGTTTTATTTATTGATAAAATTTAACAAACCAGAATTGAATAGAGGTCTTAAAGTGACCAAAGAACTGACACTCTTCTAGTAATCAATCCTAATCATCCTACAAGTGATGTGAACATATGCTAGTACTTCCTCTCTTTTGTATTTACTGATGACACAATTTCTGTATATTATATATTATGTATTTGTAATCTTAGTGTAGATTTGACAATGAGTTTGTAATAAATTTGAAATATCACCTTCATTTGCTTTTTGTCTTGATGTACAACTCAGATCTTGAGTTTACAAGACATTACTTGCTGAAATTTGCTTTACTTTTTACTTTTTAAAATTGTTTGCTGGTAATGGCTTTCCCCAAAACTTCATTATGTGGACAAAAAATGCTAGTCATAAAAGGTTTATTATTATGCTTGTAAGTGTTTCATTTGGCAGAAATCCTGCACATTGAACTCAATTCACACTACTTCACTGAGCCACTTTTGAAGGTGTCAGAAAACATTATTATTGCATCAAAGACCACTATAGAAGTTAAAGAGGTTGTAAAACAATACCAAAATAGTGCATTAATATTACAAAAGTACTTGTGTATGTAGTGAGGTATGAAAAGGGGACTTGGTGACATTTTTCTCTGAGAAAATTTTAAAAATTGTGTACAAAATTGAAGTCAAATTGCAGTTTTCAGCCTAACTGAGCCACTAACACCTCTTCAAGAAATTTTACTGTTTTCTGTTTGTAAACACTTCAGTGAACTGTTTAAAGAAAGGCTTGGTACTTCAGGCTGTTTAGTATAATGTGCAAATTCTGTTAATGCTGTTCTAGAGGTTTACAAACAATTGGCGTATTGGGAAGAGGCATACATAATTGCAAATTTTTACTAATAAAATGAGAAAATTTTTGGATTTTAATGATGCCCGCAAACACTTCCGAAACTATTTATTGAATATCATATTTTCGAGGAAATTTGTTCCCCTCTTTGGAAATTTGTCCCCCTTTTCAGAATACACCCAGCTTTATGTCATAGAAATTTGCATAGAAAAACAAAAAATAGTCACAAAGGAAAGCAAGAACCACAATTTGAAATCTAGTTGGTTGTCGTCTAATAATCTCAATGATCTCCAAACGGATCGGATCAAATGCATTCGAAATATGATTGGCTGAAGCGTGGGCGGATCTCTGCTAAGACAGGTGGGTTTACCAGAATAGCATTATACCGCGCATGACTAATAGCTGCCTATCTGGACTATCTACGCTTAGCAGCAAGAGCTAATAAGATCAATTTTGGTTTCGCTTTATTTATATTTTGCTGCGTTTAAAGGGTTAGAGAGCAACCGAAAAATTGGAGTATTGACATTTTGACCAAATGCCATTTGTGTTGAAGTATTTGGAGTGAAACGTAAAGCGATTTAAAAACCAGGTGATATTTTCAGATGGAAAAAATTCATGTAGTTGAAGATTACCAATAAATCTGATAAAGGCCTTTCGCTCAAAACATCAGTATTTTCTATTCCAAGTTTTTGGCAGTTCCCTTTCCCTTTTTAATGTTCACAAGAGTTTTAGCAAAGCAAAAGTGATTTTCTCTATATACTTCTCGAGTATATCGAGAGCGATAAATCTTTCCCAGCTTCCAATTTTCTACTGACGACTTTCAACCTTACTCTTAATGCCTTTGCTTCTTCCTTTTTTTCTTTTTGCGTGGGTCCCCCCTTTGAGTTATTTGGGTAACGATCAAACACAACATCAACTCTTTTGCACTTATCAGCAAGATGTGATAAGACGTACAACTGGAACTTGTCAGACCATTCGCCAAACGTTCCAGCTTTTCCACGGTTTCCCAGCAACTGTACAGCCGCCATCCCATCGATGATAGTGCATGTTCGGTCCAAATTCGTAGGAGCTTGCTTTTGCGCTTTGTCGCCTTGCAGTATGTGACTTAAGTCGGCCTTACTTGCACAGTTCCTCAGTTTTCGGTCTAATGTAGCTAATATAATGGCACTGATGAGAGTTCACGTTCCAATAGTTCACCGATGTCTACTTCTCTTCCAGATTGCAGTATGCAACTCGACTACCACACGCCTGAAAAGATCTCTGTCTGCCTTGAAGGAGACTTTTTTTTCCTTGTCAACTCTGACATTGACGACGTAGAGTGTTTCGAACGTCTTGAGCTTCTGCTGTTTAATCTTTTCGTGGAACTTAGTTTCTCTCTTGATCAGCCTCTCCTTGACAAAATCGTTAACTGCAGCTTTTCCGCGTTCTTGGGTCTCCAACAGATCGCTCTTTATGTCATTTGTAGCAATATCGCCCGTTGTAACAACAACAAGGTCAGCCGTTTGGCGAAACACGTCATAGCGTTGGAAATGGGTCACCAGCCTGAGCACATCTTCTTCATCACGTTTTATCCTCTTAGGACCAATATCCTTGTGGTCATCTACATCGCTTCTCATGACGTTGAACATGGTTTTGGTGTCTTCTGATAGTTGTGCTCTTTCGTTGTATGTGAGGCACCAACGATCCCTTGCTGCGTCTAATCTTGATATACCAACTAGCCTTCCGGCTACTTTGCCAGCTCGATTTACATGCTCAAGTGCTTGGTCGTCTGGGATCTGGTTAAATTGACGCGTCGTTTCTTTAGTGACGAAATCTCCTTCTTGGAATCCATGATACACCACGGGTGTGGTATGCTGCAACATGTTCATGTCTGCCAGGAACACTGTACCCCATCTGAAGTAGCTCACATGGTCGAACGCAGCAAACCAGGGAAGCATTTCAGCAAATGACGAGAGAAAGAGATCCCAATCACCCTCCCGGAGCGCTCTTGTTAATCTGAGGAGAATGGCAACTAAGAGCATATAGGTTCGCCAATAGCAAAATGTCGCATCATCTTTGTGCAGTGCATCGAACTCTTCTAACCACGTCAGAACATCAGCGAGTTCTTCAATAACAGATGTAAAAGCCAGCTGTTTTTCTTCGTCGTGTTCAAAAGCAAGTTGTTCCACCCAGTGCTTAACCGTTTCGTTTAAATGACCCTCGACACCCTTGCCATTTTCTTCACACCATGCTTGAAACATAGGCCACAAAATCCGCCACAGGGTTTCGAAGGTCAGCTTGTGAGCGCGTATCACACGGTTCCAGACCTTCCCGTTTAGGATGCTCTCCGCAGTCCTCGCCCCAAAAACTCCACTTTCCTTCCACATGTCGCTAAGCCCTGACGACTCCATGTGCTTTCCGATTACCTTCGAGAAGGTCATTTGTACGTGGAAACCACCTTGCATGACGACCAGATGTCTGCATTCATGAGATTTCGACCACAGGAGCATCTTTGCCTTGCAATAGAGCGCTTCGTCTAGAGTGATCACACTGTATCGATCACGCCCTAAGTGCATCATTGCTTGACATTTACAAATAACAGTCCAAAGCGTCTCAAACTCATGTGCCGGAGCATTAACAATGGGGAGCAGGCCAACAACGGTCGGTGTTTGATCACTTCTTGACAGAAGCTGATTGAAGCCGGTCCACCCAGGAACATTCTGTACTTGGGGCTGCTACTGCACCAGACGAGATAAAATCCAGGCCAAGTCCTTATTGTTTGACTCCTGTATGCGTTGTTCGTCCGGGGTATACCACGACTCCTCTACAACATTGGAAATGACGGGTTCAGGTTTGTCGCTTGCCATATTAACGGACTCTAGCTGATGCAGATCAGTCGGAGCTCGGAGGTTTCGGTCTGTTCTTGACTTGACGTTCAGGAATTTCCTCTCTTCTCCCTTATCCATTCTACGGAATGCAGCAGATTGTGTTGCATGGAATGTCCCCATTCCACTCAGTGTTTCTTCGTTAATGTCGATGTTATCAATGGCGTAACGCGTATATCCTGCGTCTGACCCTGCGGTGAAATTACAGGGAATGGCTACGTTACCGTTATCGCAGTATCTCTTCAAGGTATCATTTGCGATCGAGTTGTCGATTCTTAGGACTGTCTCATAGCTTATGGAGTGCCCCGCAGCATAAAGAAGCTGAACAAGTTCTTTCGAACGCGTGGCTTGATGCACTGTTAGTCCAATGCCAACATGTTTGGGAGTGTGTTTTCGTCCCCTTGAAGCAAGAAAAACGATATCTTGACAGATGCTCAAAACCTTGCGTTTCAAATCGGTATCCAACTCAGCATTGCCGTCATCTGTCGTCTCGATCTCACCTGCGCACAATAGACGAGTAAGCATATACAAAGTATCTGGAACAATTTCTTCTGCACTCTGCATATCAATTTTCCCGAAAGTTTCTTGCCCAGGCGTAGCTTTTATGTCGTGATGAACTTTTGTTGCTACTCGAAAAAGCCAACTCAGCAACTCCGTATCGATGTTCACATCTTCTAACGCATCAAGAGAAAGACCATTCTTTTCACCATCCACACAATTTAGCTGAGATTCCTGAAGTAAAGACTGTAGTGCTGCTTCTCTTAAATCAGCGGATATCATAAGTAATGATTCCGAAGGTTTTAACGGCTGAATGAAAACCACTTTATCTCCAACAGATTCCCTTATTTTGTTTTTAAACCGGTCACTTTTAAAAGTTCCTGGTTGGCAGCCCTATGTGGACTGATGTTTTTCACAAAAATATGACCAAACAGACTTCAAAGAATAAATATGACCTTCGGATATTCCAGACTGCAGTTCAGACATAACTTCATGGAAACAGCTTTCATCATTTTGTTTAGGTTGCGGTTGAGTTGTGGCTCTTTGAAACTTGGCGTAGCATTTAAGGTGATATTTTCCTTCTGCAGCAATTAGATCATGTATACCTGCAAGCCTGCACCTCATCATTGGATCAATGGAAGCCTTTTCCAGTATTTTCTTTGAATGTTTCGAAAGTCTGAACTTGGTTCAAACCCATAGAATCTTCCTGGCAAAACATACACTTAGCCCAGTCCACTGGATCGACGTGAGATCTTCTTGGGCGAATTTGGGACACATCTGATGGTATCTCATTCGTTTCAGGATCTTTTTTATCCAACACACGTTTCTGGATGCGCTGGATATGCTCTTTGTTTGTAAAACTACTACAGCAAGTTCGATGCCAAAGGATTTTTTTCTTAGTTTCCCTCAGGTTGATGTTCTTTAATCTTTCCAGGGTATGTTTAAACGAAAGGTCGTTGAAACACTCTCTGACTCCAGCACAAAATATAACGCGTTCAATCCCCTCGGCTGACGCTTGCGAAAGTGGAAATATTTTTGCAGGACGTTTGATGCTTTGACAAAGAAGACATCTCTTCCAGTAAATATTGTCCGAACAGTATGAAGTGTCTTCACTTGCCTCATAACATAACATAACTTTATTAACGCTTCCATGCTAACTCAAATGTTTATCTGAGCTCGGCGATTTCTACATTTTTTATTTATGTCATCGTAAACTATAAAACCACTGCAACCAGCTTTGTCTTGTTCAACGGGAGAAATGAAGTTGTTTACGACGACAGGACGGCGCCATGACAATGTTACAAAGTTAATTAAATTACGCACGGTAAAACGCACGCCCGTAAAGTCAAAAATGTGCGTGCGGAAGAGCGCCCTTAAACAGCCTGTTAATGTATATTTAAAGCTGGAAACAGCGATATTCTGAAAAAGCACTGCAAAACGAATATTTTAAGCCCTGTTTCCTGCTTCTACTCAGAATGTCCATGGAACGTGGAAAATAAACATGCTTTGGAATAGTGCCTCCAGTCTATAAGAAATTTTTAGGGATATGTCCCGGGGAGTACAATTTTTTTTTGGTGGGGGGACAACTGGGACAACGGTCCTGACTTCAGTATCTATGTATATATTTGCCAGTCTCAGTCACAGTGGGCTTATTGTGAACCATTAGATTTGAATTATTTTTGGACAAAGCGTCAGTTCGGCATTTCAATACTGCAGACCTCGCCTTTGAAGTATTAAATTACCAGGTATACTGATCGTAATTGTTTCCACTTTTCTATCAGGCAAAGCGTTGATTACAAGGTGACACTGAAACCGTATCCCGTACCTAAAAAGTTACGACACGAATGGAAGAGCGACAGTCTCGATATCAGTTTACCAACATTTATCCATGGAAGTACAGCCGAGGAACAACATTGTAAAAGATTGTCGGTCCTCCTTCACGTCGAAGAATTGCAAATGGAGGAAGACATACAGCGATACAATATGGCAGAGGCAAAACTTAATCCAGTCTCAAAGGGATGTTTGGCACTTACCGTACCGGGCTTGGCTGAAAACAGGCCGTCGTTAATTCGTGGGGACCGATTGTTTGTGCGAAAGGTGAAGGCTGATGGCACTCGTGAGAAGGAGTATGAAGGGTTTGTGCATCGTGTTGAACGAGATGAAGTTCACTTGAAGTTTAATCCAGAGTAAGTGCTGGTAGACATTCTGTTATTTTATAAGCTTCAGTGTGATGCAACGTTTTCGGCCACTGAGAAAAATCGTATTTTGTCACACGTAAAAGATACGATATTTTTACATGTAGAGATATTGGTTCAAGGATCCAATGAAAAGCCGCGTAGGATACAGGGGCGGATCTAGGATTTTGTGGAAGGGGAGTTTGCCAGGCCAGTTGGGGTTCCAGGTTTATGAGAAGATGGGTTGGTCAACAAGGCCTTTGGTTATTCTAGCTTTTTAAAGGACGGTGGTTCCTTTATCACTTATATAAGGTGCACAATTAAACAAAAAAAGATGCGAGCCAAGTTTATTATGTGAACATGGAGATTATGGCGAGGAATCCCCACATTGTTTTGTGGCTCAAGGGGGGGGGGTAAACCCCCTAAACCCTCTTTTGGATCCCCCACTGGGATATTTTATTAGAACAATCAGATCCAGTGTTTTATAATTCGTATCTCGGTGGCACTGGCGGTTTGTTGATTTCAGTTTGTTTGGCGGACGTTTATTTTCTGCGAACAAATTGAGCTTTTTTGAGAGCAAAGCCAGACAAAAACTTTCGAGATGGCTGATCCTCATTTTAGACTATGCGTTAGTGTTTATGAAATGAACAAAATAATACATGGGTGTTTGGAGATATGGAGTTTATCTTCTTGTGTTCAATTTGATCTGCCACTCATGTCTACGCCACTCGTGGCAGGTCGTACTGAACACTCGAAGATAAAGTCCATATATCCGCGCGCCTATGTATTATTTTCTATGGCTAAGCCCAAGTAACTAGTAATGTGTGACACTTACTTGAAAAGGCGGTGAAGGGAAATTTCCATTGTGCTCAATTGTTGTACTTCCTCCTTATTCTTTTCCTGTTTCCAACAAGTAATTCCTTGTTCACGTCTGAGCAACACCTACAGACAATTTAATTCACCATGGGAATACCTCTGAACTGGAAAGCTTTAGGCTAGCCTCGGTAAACCCTTTCCTGTCTGGACAAATCTTTCCTAATTTACTCTTGCAAACACTAGTGTGAATGTTACTGCTATGTTAAAACGCCTAAACGACCGTAAAATCTCCACTTAAACGCACAGTAGATTGAACGTAAATTCACATCCTTTGAAAGGATACGTCGTACTTGCCCGTTGACGCCCTTCTCTCGTAAACTCGCTGATACGCGTACCAACATGTGCGATTTTCCTTCGTGTCCTGTGACAGTTTTATAAATAGTCCCATAGCCTACGTGAAGGCGCGACCTGAAATTTTCCGAAAATTAGTGGTAGTTATTTTTTTTTCTAGATTTCACTGTAAGTTTGTGAAGAACTTGTCGCTTGCTGTACGGTTTAGTTTTCGTCGGACACCGCTTCGCCTAATGCATCGAGCTCTGGAGCAAGCGCCAAGTTATTTGGAGATAATTCCTTTTATCATGAACTCGCCAACTGGCCCGGAAATTGTCCCTGGAGATCGGTTGCGGTGAGTTACTAGCTTTACTGAAAAATAAGGGCCGTCGGTTCACGAGATTTTGAATGCCACACTGGTCCAATGAAGGAGAGTAGACTGGATCAAAAACAGCTTAAATGACACCGATTCGCTAGTTGTCAAGAACCAACTAGATTGCGTTAAGCAACTTATGTCAGTAATAAAGAAGGTTTTCGGGAAGGGTTAGAGTTATTGTTTGGTTTAAGTTACGGTTTAACTATGTCTGGATAACCCCTGTAGTTTCATGATGGCTCATCGGGAACAATTTGAAAAGCTACCCCAAAGATTAACGCGGACAAAGCGTTGTAGGAAAGTTGGCTGTAGTGCAGTTTAGCTGACCACGACAAACCGCTGATCTTTTAGGGTGAAGGTTCGGGTTTGGGTTTAAGTAAGGGTTAGGGTTTGGGTTAGTGTTTGGGTTTGGGTTTAAGTAAGGGTTAGGGTTTGGGTTAGGGTTTGGGTTTGGGTTTGGGTTTAAGTAAGGGTTAGGGTTAGGGTTTGGGTTAGGGTTAGGGTTAGGGTTAGGGTTAGGGTTAGGGTTAGGGTTAGGGTTAGGGTTTGGGTTAGGGTTAGGGTTAGGGTTAGGGTTAGGGTTAGTGTTAGGGTTAGGGTTAGGGTTAGGGTTAGGTTATTTGAGCTCGAAATTGCCTTATTGTTTGAGGGATGGAACTTAAAATGTGAAAAATTTTAAAGTGTTAAAAGTCGCATGTGAAAATATTCACAAGTAAAATTTAAACAAATTTATTGAATGTGTTTACTTCAAATCATACCTGTGTAATTGTGTGGATTTTTCGTAAAGTGGGAGGTCATGCTCCCAACATGTTGGGACGTTTTATTAAAATGGTTTCATTATGGCTGGACAGTTAATAATTTAAATCCAACCCATAGTTTCTACAACCGAAAAATTGAAGATAACAAAGAGCAGGAACAGGCTGTACAAAACATTGTGGCTGGAATGTCTTGTCCATATCCTTATCTCGTGTTTGGTCCTCCTGGCACAGGCAAAACAGTCACAATGGTGGAAGCTATCAACCAGGTAAACACCTTCATATTGGACTTCAACAACAATTTTCTTGGAAACTCCAGCACCTTGTTTATTTGTTATAATTAAGAGATGGGAGAAATCTTTCACCCAGAAGGGGATTAAAGAAAGTTTTGTTCCTAGATTATTCAGATGTGATATTTCAAATATACGAGTACTTGAGCATCATTTTAATATGTATATATATATATTTACATGGATATGGATATGGATATTGATATGGATATCGATATTGTATATGTAGATGAATATGGATATGTATATTGTACATGTACATGTATTTGTATATGTATATGGTATGTATATGGACATAGATATGAATATAGATATGTGTATTGTATATGTATACGTGTATGTGTGTATATGTATACGTGTATGTATATGAACATGTATATGCGTTATATGGTTGAGCTCGTTATCTGGTCTGTAGGCACAGTGACGCATGAGTGGTTGCTTAGCCGTGCAATAAGTTTTTATTACTGACCAGCAACTTTTGACTGGTAACTTTCCGAGTTGATTTGAATAGCGACAAACCAGATTTGAGTACGGTTTACAAAAGATTTACAACAACAAAACTGCTAAAGAAGTAGTTAAATGTTATTAACGCTGACATTAAGCCGAAAACTAGATGAATTGATAGAAAAAACATGAAGTATTATGTAGAAAACCAGCAATAAATAAATTAACCTAAGCCCCTACCTGCCAAAACAAAAAGGTCGTTAAAAGCGGTGAAAGAAGGAAGGAACGAAAAGTTAAATAAGAAATTCCTTATTAACCTCGTTCTTTAAAAGAGTTGACTTCGGTAAACTAGGTGTCTTTTTTTTTTTCCCTCGAGTTTAAATTGATCGTTGTCCCTGCATTCATTTCATAATAATTTTTTACCGCTTACTTTTTAAGGTTTTGAAGTTGTTTCCTCAAAGCAAAATTCTCGCATGTGCTCCTTCTAACAGCGCAGCAGACTTATTATTAGAAAGAGTTGCCCAACAGAAAGTAGTCCCCAAAGATAAAATGGTTCGCTTGAATGCTTTTGGGAGGTCAAAAAATGCAGTAAATCCAAAAGTTATGGTATGTTAATAGTTACTCGATATCATCGAATTAAATGAATTCATAAAGTGTTTTGTCAGCAATGTTATTTCAAGTCTTTAATAATTCACGTCAACTGTTGGACGTTTTTGACGACGGTTCCCTATACTTTTCGTATAATATATAAATGCCTTTTATATAATTTAGGAATTTTGCATAATCGAAGGTGATTTTTTCTGCTTCCCAAAAAGAGAGGACATAATGAAATATCGACTAGTTGTAACAACTTTGATTTCTGCAGGAAGGTGAGAGTTGAAATAGCTCGTTATTTAATGTACTTTTGAATTGTAAAAGAGATGTATAAAAAAGCTACTCTCCTTCACTGCACATCACACTACAATACACCACAAAACACCACACCACACCACACCACACCGTCCCGCAACACACTACACTACAGAACTATACAATAAACCACTGGACACCATCTTGAACTGCATTATACTTCCCTAAATCTCTCTAGACTGCCGTACACTTCCTGTTCTGCTCTCAATTCCACACCTCTCCTCTCCAATCCTCTCTCCACTGTTGTCCACATTTCTTTCTCCCCCTCAACTCTTAACTCCTCCACTCCCTTCAGGTTCACACCTTGCTGGCTTTGTCACTGACGACATTAATCAGTTGCTCCTTTATTAATTGAACTAAATAATCGACGACATATATTTCAATCCCTGATACACCGCGGGTATTCAGAAACACACGTGTTCTAATCTCTGTTTAATAGACTAGTTTCATTGGGGATCGACAATTCTCATTTTACCCACTTGTTCATTGATGAAGCGGGACAGGGAATGGAACCGGAGTGCTTGGTGGCTATTGCAGGATTATTTATGGCAAACGATAACAGAAACAGGCAACTAGTTTTAGCTGGCGATCCAAAGCAACTGGGACCAGTTCTACGATCACGTTTAGCTAAAAATGTAAGTTACGCATTCTAATATATTATATAAATTTTCCAAAAGTCGAATGGAACTGTTTTATTTAACGAAAAAGAAGAGACATGTCATGCACCTTTTTTATCGCGTCATTAAATTACGTGTGTAGCTGAAAGAACATGATCAAAGCATATAAAACCTTGTGATAGCTAAGCCCTTTCAGTAGTCTCTTAGATTTCTTTTAATATACTAGAACCTCTAATTGGTTAAAGGCTGTGCGGCATAGAGTTTTTATTAAATAGCCTATTACATTAAAATATTAAATGATTTACAAACTAGATACTTTTAGAGGGACTGGTTTGAGAACTTCTTGTACCTGGAAATTTCTGCCCGACGACACGACCGGTCTGCATAAACGTTTCACCAAAGCTTTTTTATTTTCGAAAGGATATGAAATAATTTATGTATCGTTTGTATTGGTAATAGCAAAGTTTTTCGCGCAATTTGGGAAAAACATGCATGGGGGAGTTTTTCACAGATTATCAAAATAACTCGAGTCCGATGAACAAATGCTATTTGAGGTTTTTGAAACAGGAATGCGTGTTTTTTCAAATTGTACAAAAAACCATGTTACAGCATTACCAATTAATGATATACATCAAAAAAAGTATTACTGTCTCCAAAAAAGTAATTTATTGTCGTAAAGAGGTAATTCAGTGTAAATTAGTGTAACCGTTTTTCGTTGTACAGTTTTCAGCCAGTCAGAATCGAGACATTTTTTGCATGTACATTATTAATATGGAGAAACAATTTTCATAAAATGCTTACTTGAATTTGCTCCCAATGATTGCAAGTCAATCAATTGTTTGTAACTCCGGAGTTATGTAGAATATCCTACAGTTTTGATATAATCATTTGGGCCTGGTGTCACTGAAAATTGGGGCTAGGCTAGAATTCTTCCATGTGACGAGCGGCTTACTTTTCCTTCCAGAAATTTGCTGAATCTATTTTCTTAGTTAAAATGGTCTTTTTTCCTCATATTAAAATGTTGGTAGGGGTTAATGATTTTGTTGAAAAAGACAATACGCCAATTTCACGAAGACGTCACGTCACCTCAAAACTCTTAAAACATCACACCGTAATGTGTAATCTACGAAAACGCATCCATGATAATGTTTTACTTAATTGCCTGCAGTTTGGGTCTTCAAAACGGGCATTAGTTTAGAAAAACAGTTAATATTGTCGCTAGTCAGGGATGTTTTCCTTTTTTTAAGTAATAAATTATCGTAAATGCAAGTTCTGCATCCAGACCGCAAGAAAGCGGAAAGTTTGAGCTTGAAAGTCTTTGAATTTATTAGTTTCGTGAACAATTCTGAGTTTTTCCATTCTGGAGTGTCAATTGATGTAAAAACTAAACTATATTTGAGGTACCGCACTTTCCAATGTTTTCAATGAACGCTTCTCTGGTGTAGTTCTAAAAGAAAGCAAGAGGTGTAATTAGGCTCTCGAAAAATTGGATTTCAGACAGAAAGATACGAATTCTCTCTTAATAAACTTTGGATGACTGTATCGACCTAGCATTTTTCACCCGAAAAACTTTTGCGTCACAGTTACCCCAAAATTATTGCCCCAAAGTCGAGACAACGATTTTAAGGAACTTCATCACAAAAGTATAATAAAGCTGCAATAAAACTGCAAGTCATCGCTCATCAGCAGCCCCAGCAGTTTCAATGTTCACTTTACTAATCGTTTTATTTTGAGGAGATGAAGTGTTTTTCATGACTTTGAAAAGTTTTCACAGAAATTTCTCGAATCAATCAGATTCGATTTGTTTTAAGACGCAAGGGAAGAAACAATAAACAGAGCACAACAGCAGTTTAGTAGACTAGGAGACAGGGCAGTTAATATTTTTAACGTATCCATATGTGTAATTTTATAGAATGGTCTGGGTGTTTCCTTCCTTGAACGCTTGTTGGGACGCAAGTTCCCGTGTTACAACCGACAACCTGGAAGTGAACCTGGTGAATCCGGTGCTTATGATGCGAAAATGGTTACCAAACTGTTGAATAATTACAGGTCTCATCCAGATATAATAAAGGTAAAAAGAAAATACTGCCCCAGACAGCTCTTCGTAAATAACCGCGTTTTTTAAGGGGTAGACGATCAGGCCCGCCGAAAATCTCGGTGGGGCCCAGGGCTAAATAGAAATTTGGGGCCCCTCTTAGAAAAATTATTTAGGTCAATATGGCGCTTGACAGTAACGCTTTCATCGCATTCTTTACTGGAGAGCCTGAAGATAACTATTCGGATAAGGTCGTGTGTCCTTCCCTAGCTCATTGTGTAAGGGCCCAGCGTTCAATGAATAAACAAACAGGGTCGGTTAAACAGAAGTAGTGGATCTTATTCTGTTATTTGATCTTCATCTGAAACGTAAAGGAAATTAATTTTATCAGTATGCCAAGGGGGCCTCTCTTGAGCTTGTGCCTGGGGCCCCTCATGCGCTTGGGGCCTGGGGCCCCTCTTGAGGTTGGGGCCCGGGCCAAACTGCGCCAGTTGGCCCCCCCCTCTGGGCGTGCCTGTAGACGACCACCTTTTGGTGTACATGTAGACCTTGTTTTCCAAGGATTCCTCACCTTGTTTTTGTGATCCCTCATTGTATTTTTATGATACGTAGATCAGATTCATTCAAAAGTATTTCATCCGATATTCTGACGCCGAAGGTGCGCTTTTGAAAAACGAAAGGAAGCAAACCTTTTTTTAATCATGTTCTTGACATCTAAAATATGACGCCGCTATAAAAACATTTTACGTTTTTCAGACAACGCCATTTACGTTCTTAATACGACATCATCTCTGTTGTTAGTTCTGTGATGAGATGGGTGCGGATGGTCTTAAGCTTGCTAGTAAGGAACGCTCTTTGAAGTTCTGACAAAATCGAATCCGTAACATTCTAATCGCGCTTTCAGATGCTCTCATTCTTAAGGTTTTTTGGGTTTTTTTTGTAACAGCTTGCTTTTAGTGGTCGTTTTTCAGTAATAATAATTTCATGAGAACATGAAGGGAAATTGTGCTCAAGGAGCAAATAATCCCTCAGGTATAATTTTTTGAAATTTAAATACACAGTTTATGATATCTTTTCTTGCACTTGCAAAACAAGGCTTTCATTCTAATATTTTATGCTTCTGATCCCCATCATTTTAGAGTGGAACAGCTGACAATTTATATATAGAGACAGAAGTGGCTTGGCCGAAGTAAAACAACTGAAGGGTCCGGGGGTTCCTTGTTGCTCAAAGGTATACACCCATTGGGACATTCTTAGTTTTACACTCAGGCCTAAATCTGCTTCTAAAGTTTCTCCCGAGAGCTTTTTAGGCCTTTTTAGGCAGTGTGAGGACTCCACCAGTTTAAGAAGTTGGGAAATCCACCACCACCTGGGCGTGCTCTCATCACATGTGAGCGAAGTTAGTTGACCATACTTCTGAAAGATTAGGGATACGGACCCTCATTCGCCCCACAGCTTAGCTATTGAGAGAAGTTTCAACGTCATTGTGTGCTCTCTGTCTATAATATGAATTATTAATTCAGCAATAAGAGTTAATTTCAGACATGATTTTTTTTTTCAATTCACCTGGTAAATGAGCTGTTTCAAATAAAAAAAACCCCCTGATCCATGATTGAAGTGGTACGGCTGGGCGCCTATGAATCTCAGTTAAGGATCACTGAACTTGATATTCAGTGTTATATTTTGCAAAACTACTTTCTTTTTCTTAGGTGCCAAACGAAATGTTTTACGATGATGAACTGAGAGCATGCGCCGACGTTATGTTACGACAATCCTTCTGTCAGTGGGAAGGCTTACCCAATAAAGGATTCCCTGTGATATTTAAAGGAGTTAATGGCAAGGACGAGCGCGAAAAAAAGAGTCCTTCATTCTTTAATCCTCAAGAGGTTGACGCAGTGCTTGGTTATGTTCAGAGTTTGAAGGAAACCAAAGCTGGAGGAATGTCAATAAAAGCTGACGACATTGGGATTATTTCACCTTACCATCAACAGGTTGGTGTATTCTTGCATGATGTGCGTGATCTTTGCTGATATAACTGATTACCAGACCACTGCTTCATCCTACCGTGACTCTCATGCGTCAAATAACCTGGCAGTAATTGTTAAAAATGTTCATAGAGACAGAAAAGAAAGCTAAAGGAGACAGTCTGACCAAACTCAATCCAGCCAAATAGCCAGTGAAGTGACACCATGATGTTTGCCCAAAAAAACCTGAATAAGAGCGGCTGAAACTTGAACACGAGATTCACTAAACCGAAACAAGTAACGATATGCGGAAACGTCATGAGTCACAGTCTGGAACACAACTTAAACCATGCACAAAGTTGGTTTTGACCCTGCCAAATTATTACCAGGAGCACCAACTACTTACAAGGCCTATCTATAGGTAATCGCTCTAAATCCAAGTAAACTAAGGCCTAATTTCACAAGCGCATGGGAACTTTTCTCAAAATTGTCTCGATGAAACGAAGCAACGAAGGTAATTTGTAGAACGTTTGAAAACTAAATTGGAATTTGTCCTTAACTTTTTCGACAGCCTCTATGAATATCGTATGGTTAAGCAAAATCCCATGTTAGCATGTTCAAACTGCTTTGTTTTCAGATTACTTCGCCAAATTTTGGTGATGCTCAGTCTGCAGTAAAGACATTTGGCCAAACCATATATTTGATAAACCAGAGATTAAGAATATCCTGACAAAAAAAAATCACTTTCAAATTCAACGTCATGGCAGCATCAGTCAAAAAACTTGGTCGGAAAAGACTTCGTGAAGCTGGCGTAAGCCTTTCGGTCACCGTCAACATTCATCAAAATGGGTTACAAGTATTTTTACAAGCTTTTTTAGAGCATTCAAGTACTGTTAAGAGGACATTCAGGCGTCTCAAGTGAATCGAGTTAGAAGAAGACGGGTTAGTCGTGACATTTGATTAACCAAATTCCATCCCCCAGTGCCATAAAAATTTGGCACAATTCCTTTTTTATGTCGTTGTCTAAGCATGTTAACAACATGTTCCGTTGTTTAACGGCGGTCATTATATTATGCAAACTAATAGCATGATATGCCAGAAAATTAGTGATTACACAAATATCCTTTCGAGCCTCGGAAAGCTTCATATAAAAATCTCGTGAGCCTGCGGCCCTTGGAACTTCCACAAACCTGTCCTTGGCATTGGGGAACGTTTGATCACTAGTTTCCCTTATGACATTGTATTACTTATGTGTTGGAAAATGATTTTTGCTCCTTTCCTAGGTCTTGAAGATTCGCGAGAAGATACGGAGTAGACATAATGATTTACGTGATATCAAAGTTGGATCTGTGGAAGAATTCCAAGGGCAGGAGCGCAAGGTCATCATAATATCAACCGTTAGAAGCAGCGAAGAGTTTCTTTACTACGATGCCAATCACAAACTTGGATTTTTAGGTAATCCTAAGGTAGGTTTCCTTGACTGAATTTATTGGTAAAGGATTAAAGAAACTAAAAACCATGACCAGCCGACAACTTCAAAAAGTATAAAATAAAACATATTCCGAAGAATAAAGTCATCTTGAGAACTCAAGATATGAGTCAATGCAAGATAAAACTATTGTTGAAACTGTTTGAAAACAGTTTCAACAATAGTTTTATCTTGCATTGACTCATATCTTGAGTTCTCAAGATGACTTTATTCTTCGGAATATGTTTGATTTTATACTTATTAAAGAAACTACATTTGCTAATCAAGATATCGGAAATTTTTCTTCCATCTAGCGATTCAACGTGGCTGTCACTCGTGCCAAAGCATTGCTCATTGTTATTGGGAACCCTCACGTTCTGTGCAGGGACCACTACTGGTTGAGGTGCGTATATCGAAACAAGGGCTGAACTATTAGGGAAAGGGTCGGCAACTTTTGGTTGTGCGTGGTCAGTGCAAAATTTATGCAGCCAGTTTTGCATGCTTGTTTTTCATTTATGGTCGTCCTTGGAGTCTCGACAGGTAACTGGTAATCACGGCTGTAGATGGCTAGATGCCGTGAAAGTGACTTACTATTTCAACTTCCAGGCTTTAAATTGGTGTTTTCGTCGAAAATCAGTTTTCAAGGGGGTGTTTAACCGCTTTTGTCCGCACCGTTTTTATAGAGTTGCTGTTAAATGTCAACATTTATCTATGGAATAAGCACCTTGTGAGCCACAACATAAAAACCCCCCTGGATTTAATATTTTTACTCTTTAAATTAGTTAGCTTGCGGGGTCGAAAAATTCGCATGCCAATCATGGTGCAAGTGGCTAGAGTCGCCGCCCCTGCATACGTTCTTATTTTATCCCTTTGATCGAAGTTGGAGGATAAAATTTACGTGAGTGCTCATAAAACCTGACAGATTAAGATCCTCATCATTACCCAGTATTTGGTATTGCGTCAAACGTTAATAGTCTGGAGATCGTGGCGGTCATCGAACGACTGGTAAATTTTCTAGTTGCAATAAATTTTCAATTAAGATGTTGAACGTTGACTTTTCTGTCAGTATTAGGGCTATAGGACCTCGGAAAAATAAATAGGTCGAAATTTTGCTCACATTATATAACTTATACGTGATAATGAACAGACTGAAAACATGGAAGTTCATGCTTATTTGTTTATCTAAAACACTGTACAAGTGGACAGAAAAATGTTGTTGTAATCACTGTTTAAACCCCGTCTTAAGCTTAAAGATAAGTCGAGCTTATCATAGGAGAGAGCCGTGTCATATCGGCGTTGCAAGTTTTGACTGTTGATGCTAACAACTAGTTTGTAATATATAACGCTTTTTCCGCTCTTCCGTAATTGCGAACTAAGTCCTTGTGTTTTCCATGAAGTTGTTTCAGTTTCAAAAACTTATGAAATGGTTTAACACCAGTGACATCTTGTATGTCATTGTTTAAAACTACGTTTACACTGGAGCAAAAGCTTAGGATTCAAAAGCTATTCGGATTCACACACAAAAAAATGAATTCCGATTCGTTGACCGTTTACACCTTACAGGTTTAGGACCCAGGACCGTTTACATCTGGGTCGTGTTAAAGCAAACATTCCTTTCGTATCTAACAATGGACGTAAACCCTCACAAATTTTATAGAAAGTAATCCTGAACAACCGAAAAGTTTCTTTCCATTACAGCCCCCCCAAAAAAAGTTGTCCCACCATTGATCACTTTGGTTGTAGTACACAAAAACGATGAAAATTTTCCTGGAGTCTTAGCTCTTCGGATTCAAAGTATCCAGATTCCTTTCCGGATTCACATTTGTCCAGATTCATGTGGAGTCCGAAGACTTTTTACTTTTTCAGATACTTTTTCCAGTGTAAACGGCTACTTTCAGTCGGACAAAAAAGTCTCCTGATTGTCTACGAATTCGAAGAAATTTGTTCTAGTGTAAACGTAGCCTCAGCAGCAGCTGCCTACGTATGGTAGAAATAACCAAAGAAACTATTCAGTTCTACTTAATCTCGCGACTAGATTCATCGGGTTTTGTCAAGAAAACGGATCTTACGTGGGCTGTGCGTTTGAAATGCCTGATATCGACGATGACCACCTTGCAACTCAGATGAAAAGACTGGGTTTAGACAGTGATCAAGTCTTGCGTAGATACGCGATAGATGATGAGGATCCAGAGTGGAGACCGCCAAGGGATTAAGGATCATAGTCAAGCTGAGTTTTTTTTGTTGTTGTTGTTGATTTTTTTAACTATTTGAGTTGCTACTTAGATTTTAGCCCTCCTTGAGGTTGAATTTGAAAAAGATCTTACAGTTGCCAGTTGGCGAATGGCGTAACTTGTAATAAAAGGATTATCGCCAACTTCGCCAATATTTTAGTCCCCAGTTGAATAATGTTAATTTCAGTGGCGGTTTCATGGGGGGGGGGGGCTGGGGGCCATGCCCCCCATCCAATTCAAACAGCGGATGTGCCGCGCCGGCGCTTGTTAACATATAATCTGAAAGGTTAGCTAAGTTTGAGTCGAAGATTGAGACTCATAACCCAAATTAAGGTGTAATTGAATGAAAAAGCATTTCGCTATTCTGATTCGAGACTAAATCACGTGTTATTAACATCACACAGTCCACGCATTACTTGAACTGTAATTTGAGCCAACGGTACTTTGTTTCCAGTACTTAAACCCAATGAAAAATACAAATATGACCATCCATTTTCTTTTATTTTCAAGTAATGCTTCACTACGTGTAAAAGCACTACTGCCCCCCTCTCCTGTTTTCAAATCCTAAAACCGCCACTGGTTTATTTTACTCATTTTACTGGCAACGATAAACTTTACTGGTATAACATAAATGTTTTCATTGATTTTATTTCAGTGAAATTAGAACTTGTGTATAAGCAGCACTATAAATTTCGAGTTAAATGTCATTTACAAAATTTGAGTTTTGGTAAGGCCGTTTTAACGCGACTGAAACTCGCGATAAATTAAAAAATCTACTACAATTTCGTGTTAAATTCCAGTTCCACCAAGGTAAATCCATTCCTAAGTAGGAATCACAGGTATTAAAATAGGAATACAAATGCGACTGAGAACAAAGCAAATACTCCGCCATCATGGGGACATGAGTGACTCTTATAGAGTTTATCCTCGTTGCACTTTTTATATATTTTGCCATCAGTTTTATGTAACAGGAATTTCAATTGACATTCTTCAATCTAAATTCCGCTAAGGCTTTTTAATATTTACTTTTGTTTTATTACGTATCTTTAAGTTAGCAAGACTTCAAACCTGTCATCAATTTGAGTCAGTTTAGTGGTTAATCTGACGACTAAATCAAAATTCTACTCACCACATATGTAATTTTAGTCGCTTTCAACTTTCGGCGACAGGGTTGCCAGCAATACTTCCAATTTTGAGTAAGGTGGGGAGTCTGGAGACGTGGTCACCGGAGAGTAATTGAAATACTGATCTCTCAAAATCTGGTTTTCTTTATTTTCTGTAGCAAAATATTCTCTTCCCCCGTAAAATGAAAACAACCTTACTTTTAACAGAATGAAATTCTTTAAAGTAAATTGAAATGTATGTAATTATCATATGGCTGAACTCGTTATCCGATCTGTACGCAAAACGAGGTGCGCTGATAGCCGTGCAATACGTTTTCCGTACAGACTGGCATGTTGCGGAGTGTATTCAGACAATGTTTAACTTGCTTTGCCAAGCAATCTGCTATTTCCAGTATTCTGGTAATTTAAAACCACTAAGCTGCTGATTAGTCATTTTAAATATAGAAAAAAAGTTGTACAGCACCATAATACCGCCTAGCGATTGAGTTGTATTGATTTTTAGGGCAGTTGAAGTGCATAGCAAACCATTATTGCAGTGGCGTAGCCAGATTCACGTTTGGAAAAACATAAGCGCTCTTGTTTTGCAAAAACCGTGTTCAGGATCCAAATTTCATCAACAAAAATGAAAATGACCGCTGGTATCAGGGTGAAGGCAGGCGCAGGACCGTTCCAAACTTTATCGGTTGCGTTACTACATTAGATTCTTAAAATTTTAAGTAGCATTCTTTTTAAGTATGTTTGAATTCTTTAAAAGAATTCTTTTTTAATGTAGAGAAATATATATTGGGATGTAATTAATCGGTAGGATCAATGAAATTAAAGATCCATTAAGTTATTTTATAAACATTGCGTCACTGTTTAATTATTGCCAAAGTTCTTGAAATTCAAACAGCAGTGTTGGTATAACCTCTGGTATGCCTAGAGAACTTCTTAAATGTCCGTTTTGTTTCCAAATACACTCGAAAAGCCTCGTAAACTTGAAATGCTGTCAGATATTTTGATTGCTATATAAGTTCGGATAAATTACCAGTCTGTATATCTGTTACTTAAACATTTTACTGAAACTGGGAATTTTTAATAATTACATTGTAAATGGGGGAAAACAGGGACACGTGCACTTTAACTATCACAAAAACATCTTTGCAAGTTTTCATTATTGTCACGCGTTCAGAAGTTAGTCTTAAATAACTTTTATTGTTCCGAACCCCATCAATTTACTGGCGTTTTGTCAGTTAAGTCTGTTACTTATCCTAGCGTTTTTCAATTATTTAATTGCTTAATAACTCTTAAAAAATAAGAATATTACCTAGTAACATGGGAAAACGTTCTTCGCTACTCTCTAGTTAAAATGAAAGTCTAACGAACTGAAAATTGATTTTGTTTTAATTGAAATAACTGTTGAAATAATGATTAGTGTACAGCTCTACCATATCTGTGTTGTTGAGATATTTAGATTAAAGTGGTAAGTATCCTTGATGCCTTGACGTTGATAAAACATTTTAACTTCTGAACTAATCCTGTATATCTAAATTTATCCGGCAAAATTACTTAAAACTTTGCACCTGGGTAAATTTCTCAGAACTGAACGTCACTACAAGAAAGTAGCGTTGCCTCAGTGATGACTGTGATGCGTTTTTTCAAAAAGACTCTTACGCCTGTAAAACGAGAAAAACTTATTTTCAGACCCCAAATCTTCGTTTCCTGTTTTTGTTTTTTTCCAAATTTTACGTACCACAATACCTTGCTTCACTGTAGCAGCAAATGTATTAACACTTTTCCGACTGGCGACGAGCTCTGCTGTTTTACTCTGGCTAACACCGGACGATTTTACTCGTCAAGGGAGATCTTCTCTCGCGAAAGTGTTAAAAAATATCTCCTTACGAGTACACTACTCTGGCTAACGCCAGAAGATTTTACTCTTCAACGGGAGAACTCCAGTTGCGAAAGGGTTAATATGGTTCCAGGAAAGTGAGATCGGCGAACTGATATGTAATTATGGCAATCATTTTTTTTGGTCTGGTGATGTTTAGTGTCAAGAGATTCGCGTGGAAAATTTCAAGCAAATTCAGTAAATAATCTCTGAGATATTTTTCAAATTCTAAAATCTGTCAATCATGTGTGACGTCATGAGTAGATATCCAAGAAATCTAAATACCTTAAAAAATAGACTGAGGTGTGGAAAGTTCTTTCAAACGAAATTCATAATCGTGGACCAATTTCAGGTTTTGCAGCTGTTCGCACAGGAACTAAGTGGAGTGCACTCATACATTTCCGACTTATGGCACATTCTTAAAAACCGTCCAGTTTTAAGAATTATCATCTTCTGCCCGAATTTCTAAGACTGAGCGACTTCGTTGTCACGTGAGCAGGCACTAATTGCAACCGTTCATCTGGCGATTAAACTGTTGAACGCTCTCCATCAAGTGGCTACTTGCGCAGTTTTAAATGAAACCTCCCAAAAGACTGAAGATTCTCCCTTTTTCACACATGGACATAAAGGTCAGGGAAATTTTACTTATTCATGTATCTGTTAAGGCCTAGCTAGCTATCATAACTGTACCTTTAGCATTCTAGAAGATTTATCTAATAAAGAAATGCCATTTCTTTTATAACATAGAATCACGTACATAATGACGAAAAACAAGCTTTATTTTGCTGATTAAAAATTGCTTTTTCATTACGTAAACCAAAAGTTCGAGACTTTTTGATTGGCCGCTTGAACATCAGGTCATCGTCAACCTCGGGCTTTAATTTATTTCCTCAATTACTCTTGAAGCGAGAGTTTTTTTATGGATCAAACTGAGGTTATTGAAGAAATAAAACATAACAGACAGTTTGAGAGAATGTATTAGGTAGTTATTTCAATGTTATTCTTTTTATATGTAGTTTTTTCATGTATTATGGCTTTAAATTGATGTATGTCACAGGATGTGCTTCCGGGTTGTGTTTTCTCCTTACAGTTTGTTGACTGAACGACTGGTGTTTATTTATAATTCTCAAACTCATTAATAATTCATGGCCTAATTAACCATCCAGACGAACATATTTGGTCATGTCCATGTGTTTTGAAAGCCGGTAAAGGTCGCGTAAACTCAATTCATAATTAAGAAATCAGATAATAAACGGCCCATACTTAGAACCGTTTATTACCACACTCCTTATTTGTAGATTCAAAATAGACGATTAAGAAGCTATTTCATAAACTCGTGTCTCATGTTTTACCAGGGGTTACAAACACTGTAGGCCTCGTGATTTTCAATGTTCTCTCGCGTTTGTAAAACATTCCAGAACAAAAATCACTCGGCCTACGGCCTCGTTATCCTCTCATGTTTTACAAACACGAGAGAACAACGAAAATCACTCGGTTTGCGGCCTCGTGATTTTCATTATTCTCTCGTGTTTGTAACCTCTGCTAAAACACTCGCACTCGTTTATGAAATAATACGTAATACCATGAAATTTCGGTGAATTAGCTATTAAACTTCCCGCTCGATTCCGGGTCATTTAGTGAAATTTCGTCGGGCCTTTGGCCCTCGGGAATTTTACTTAACGACCCTCATCGAGCGGGAGGTTTAATAGCTAATGCATCGAAATTTCATGGTATTACTTTGTTATACCATGTTTGCCAAAATTCAACTAATACTACCTCCGGTGACGTCAAACCGGGCCGTATAAGTCCTAATACGACCCGGTTTGACGTCACTGGAGGTAGTACACCTTTTGCTGTTCATTACCAGCTGTTTATAGGAAGCCTACGTTCACCAGTTTGTTTATAAATTTTGATAGTTTTATTCCTTTATCTTTTAAACGTGGTTTCGTCTGCACCTTCACTTAACTGATATTATGAAACTTTATCATCATACCACATTTTTCCTGACAAGTATAATTTCAGGCAGTTAACCAGCTGTAGTTCACAGCACTTTGCTAACACACATCGGCGTTTACATCTTAGACAAAACGTATTTTGCAATCAAAGCTTACAATACACGGCAGTACTGGACTGCATGAAAGCATTGATCGGGAAGCTTTATTTAGCCGCAATACAGTTTGTTTTTTTCTCTGGGGCGCGAAAGTCGATGTGTTAACAAAGCGCTGTGAACTAAAATACATGTTAAGATTCCATTTTGACCTTGCAAAAGACTGGAGAACTGTCTTCAGTAGCATAATTCAATGTTGTGGGTTAAGACAGTTCTGAAAGGGCTCAGCAGAGCAGAACGTGGTCAGTAGAGCATTTTACATAGTCAAACAGTCATCGAAATATCGGCGAAATAAAAAAGGTTCGAACTGTCTAACCGAATCCAGTTTACTTACGAATTATGATAGTTTTACTCCATTATCTTTTATACATTTCGGGATTTCATATAACCTTAAATCGACCTTGCAACAGACCGAAGAAGTATCTTCCGTAATTGAAATTTTGTTATCCCTAATGTATAGAAGAACGGTGTTAATGGTCGTCTTTTGGCGCTATAGAATGCCCCTTGATACAAATGGTTGCGTATCTACACTTATGAATGTCACTTTCTATGCAAAATGGTAATTGAACGCTACAGAAGCGTTAAAGAATGTCGATTGAATAAAATGAATGTCTTTTTGCGTTAACGAGTTTGAGATTGGCGTTAATGATAGTATATTTTCTGGTAATAAACAGCAAAAGATGTATTAGTACAAATGAATTTTAATGAGGTAAATTAGTTATTAATGGCGTCTGGAAAACAAAAGAAATTGAGGTAAACATGATATTTAAGTATTCCATGTAGTCCACCTTCATTGAAATGTCACAGACCTGTTTGTTGTTCTTTTTGTTTTCACCGAATGTTGTTTTGCTTAAATTGAATGTATTTCGTCTTTGGAGAAAGAGGTGAAACGTTTCGTTGATGGTGTAGATCCGCTGTTTTGCTTGTTTACTAAAGGTTGAAATACTTCTTCCACACCAAGGTCCAGCACGAATGTCGGTTCAAAATCTGTTATCCTCTCCCAGCTGTCAATGTTTTCCTTCGCCATTTAAATAATGACTCGCTTTTTTTTTTGCAGTTTAATTTTCTCAAGAATGTGGGGTTTTTTTTCGAAACGTTTTCCTGCAGTTTTTCCCGTGTTCCATCGAGATATGGAGCATTTATGGCAGCCAATCAGAAGCGGCGTTGTATTACATCCATGTTATAAACTTGTATTTTTATTACCCCTCCCAAACACGGTCACCTCCTTAGGGTACTGGAGAAGAGTGATGTCAATGACCATGTACAGGCTTGTTCAAACAAGAGGACAAAAAAAAAAAAACAAAAAAAAAAACAAAAACAAAAAAAAAAAACAAAAACAAAAAAAAAAAACAAAAACAAAAAAAAAAAACAAAAACAAAAAAAAAAACAAAAACAAAAAAAACAAACAAACAAACAAACAGCCCAGAAGAAGCGCACTTCAAATTTCATTTGACAAGGATGTAAATCTTTCTGTTCTTCATCAATGAATTAATTAACAGAAAAGTATCTGCGAAGAAACAAGATGAGCTGCTTTGCTGGGAAACTGAAGGAATACCCATCCTTTTCCGTGGACTGTTTCGACAAACATAATTTGGATTCCATTGTTTACTTTCTCTCTCATTGCCACCAAGGTAGGAATTTTTCCTTCACTTTCTTAAATCCAGGCATTGTAAATACCCTCATGTAAAGAAGGATTGGTATTATTTAAATTAGTCAGAACGTACGGCAAAAAAGAAGAATCAATTCTTTAAACCTACATGTGGTTTTTCTCACTTAATATTGGACAGGTGTGAACACAATTTGTTTTTGTTAGATCATATGAATGGCCTGGAGTCGACATCATTTCTAAACAAACTGAAGTCAAGGTAAATATTTCCTGATAGTTCACCAGGTATAAATAACATTTACATTTAGTTTAAAACATACAATGTTCTTCAAAATATTTCCCTAATTCTTACATTTCAATTACAGAACTTTTAGTTCGCCCTTCATTTGTTTCTAGGATTACTGGTAAGCAAGTTCTTCAATGAAGAAATCTTGAATTTATTCGAGTCCTTAGGTAGTTAAACATTGAATAGCCAAGTGGAGGGAAGGAAAGCAATTGCCCATTCCTCCGAAGACCATTCTTTTCTTTGAAAACAGCTAAATCCAATAAGAAATGCTGTTGAGAAGGGGGTACATTAAGGTACATCCTATTTGACTGCCAAAAATACTTCTGAAGATTTGGCCACACCAAAGACAAAACCCTGCTACACCACCATAATCAGGTCTTGAACTGAGTTGAGTGTCATAGTTTTTATCCGAGTCGAGTCAAACCATTCACTGTAAGTCAATCTTTTTGACTTAACCTGATTCAGACAACCTAAGCTAGCTTTACATGGTTTGTGGACTAGTAAATTATTCTGCTGGGAATCAGTACTTAAGTTTTTCATGTGTTTCTGTAACTTTTTCAGGGATTTAAACTTATGCACCTTTTGGGGGCTTGTCCTCTTGCATACCAAGCTATATGCACTTCATGATGCTGTGATGAGGTCAGCTAGAATTAGAGTAAAAAGTAGTTTTATGAGACTTTGATATTATCTATCATCTTACCCTAACTAAATTGTTTATCCAGTTCATCCTTCAGATGAAACAATTAAGTTTTGATAAACATCATTTAATTAAATATAACAACCAACTAACCTTAAATTTAAACGTGTGCACAATGTTCAGACTATTTTAATTGTTAACATATAGTCAAAATGTGCTGGTATACTGCGCTGAGACCTCCAGAAATATACTTTTGTGCAATTCAAAATATAATCATTTGGAAGACTATGTGGTGAGTGGCCTTTTAAGTGTTTCTTTTTTACAGTGACATGATTCGGACATTTCTAGAAGATGGGCTGTGTTATGGTCAAGTTTGGTAGGTAAGTTCAGCTGAGATGAGTAAACTTTTAATAAGATATAATAATTTATGGTAATTAATGTTGAGAAAAATACTTCTGTGTCTGTGGATTCTCCGGATGATTTGACCCAGATGTGAAAGGCTTAGGCTCATTTTAGATCAGCTTTTCAACTTTTAAGTGACAATTTTCTCCTCTCTTAGCCGAGTATTTTAAACCTTGGAACGACACCTCCAAGGTAGTTATTCCAATGAACCATCTCGTTTCTATACCCATGTTTATGATGGAAAACTCCTAGTGCATGGTATATATTTCGTTAGTCGTTAGATATAAGCAATTAATGTACCGATATATTTTTAATGATATTTTTCTGTGGATTATACGTAAAGCAAGCGACTGAGTGCTTGGTCTTCTTAAGATTCATCTTCGTTCTCAGTGTTTGTTTCATGAACTCAGTGATGACTTACGGAGGGAAAACTAAACTATAAAGAAGTCCATTCAGACATTCTGTTCGTAGATACATGATCACAGTCTTGTGTGGATTAAATTATCATTTGGTTACTGGGGCTTGAGCAGGTATTTTTTACAGGAATACTAGACTAATGAACCAAACAAAAGTAGGATTTTTTTCAACCCGCGACTGAATGCTGGTGAAAGACATTACGGTTTGCTAATCTCAAAGAGACCTCTCACTGTTCAGCTGTTTGGTTTATGTAGATAAATATATGTGTAAGATTTTGTGAAGAAAAAATTTTCATGATTAACTTACGCTGCGAAATCAACCCAAAAAATTAAGTCGAGTTGACCGGGATTCCTGGATTGCACATTCGAATTTCTAGATCGCTGTTCAACCAGATGAGCAATCGAGTCACCTGGAGTTTCTCGTGACAACTTAACGCTTGTACATTGAGGACGCGCAGTGTTTCGACTCTATTTAAGAATCATCTTCAGGGTGACTTGAAAAGAACATTTTAACCTAGGGAATGACTCTAAACTAAGTTGCTGACTTAATCCAATGCCCACCGACAACTTTACAAAATATAATATAAAACGAACTCCGAAAAGAAGGATCTTGGTACCCAAAATATAAGTAAAAGTACAAGACAAAATTGAGAAGGTAATATATCTCGACTATATTACAAAGTCATTGCCAATACAGTCAAAGTATTACCTTCCCAATTTTGTCTTGTGCTTTTACTAATATTTTGGTTACCAAGATGTTTCTTTTCGGAGTTTGTTTAATATTATATGTCGGCTTAAGGTTTAAGACCACCTCACAGTCAGATCATTGCGTCGACTTGGAGTATATCAAGCCGCTAATTTTAATGTGTCATGGCCTTGCGACCACGTGGGCTTATTGTCGTTGTTTTCAACGGTATGTATTCAGAGCAGTCAAAACTCAAATTTCATCCGAATGCTCCAATTTCGTCGGAATACTGGGTTGACGTATCATGGAATAGTATGGACGAAAAAAAAAAAATTGGATGAACTTTATAAAGGATTTTAAACTTTTTCGGTTTGAATGGAGTAAAATTCCAGTTATTTAATGTTGATAATTTACATTGCATTTAGTAGCAGCGTTTTCTTAGTTTAAGCATTATGTTGTTGGTTAATCTTTGATTATTTTAATAGTCTGCAATCTGCCTAGTTCGCGAAACCTGTTGTTATGGCAGAGATTGCAGTATCAGGAGACGTTATAAAACTTGCAATAATTTATAGTATAAAGCAAGTGTAAATTATAAGTATTATAAGTATGAAGGATTTTTCAGCATTTTCATGCAATAGGGTTTAATTTGGAACATATTATAATGTTATAAAATATTTTAAAAATTAGATTAACTTATCAATAATCATTATCATATTAAAGAATTAGTTAGCAAGTCTGGTGTGATTTTTTTTAATTTTATAGATAGATTTTTTAATTTTCAACATGTTTGTCGGTTTTTCTTTAAAGCGTCCATGATAAAACGCTTGAATGGTCTGTAATCTGTGATAACATCCAAGAGAAGTGTCCTTTCGATCCACAAACACCAATGTTGACTAAGCCTGCACACAGGCAGGAAAATAGGTGGACGATTAGGCAGAGTAGAAGATGAACAGACACAATGACAGACGGAAAACCTGAGGACAAACCCACCGACTGATAGTCCTACGAACAAAGACAGACACCGTAAAACGATGCGAAGACCCAATTGACAGACAAAAAAAAAGACAGAAAAACAGACACAAAGACAGACAGAAGACCTGAAGACAAACCCACCGACAGATAGTCCTACCAACAAAGACAGACACCATAAAATGATACGAAGACACAAACGACAGACCGAAAAACAGATATACAATGAAACTGACTTAAAAAGACAAACAGACCGGCAGACAGACTAAGACCGATGACCAGAAGTTTTACGGTTTATAGGAGTGCGGGTAATCGAGAGAGGCTCTTAAATAAAAGAATGAGCTTATTCAAAACCTCATAGACATTGGTTGAACTTTTAAATTCAAAAACTAGAACCAATCAACAATTTTGGGCGACCAGCAAAGGAAATTGATTCAAAAATTAAGCCTTTTGCGATGGCTTGCATAGTTTTCAATGGCCTGGTTTGTATCCAAAAAGGTATAGTCTACACACATTTTTTATGATAGTCTGAACTTTAGTTTTCTTACATGAACACCCTGAGTATATTTAGTACAAACAGAACAAACCAAATATAGAAGTGTGCTCGAGCAGGCCCGCAGAGAGAGAGAGAGGGGGGGGGGGGGGGGGAGGCAAGGAGGGCAAATTGCCCCAGGGCTTCGTACTCTGAGGTGCCTCAGATTATAAAGGCCTTATTCTTAAGAATTCCTCAAAATGTTTTAAAGGCTTTAGTCCTGAATGAAACTCTTTTTGGCGCATGGGCCATAATCTGAAGGTTGGAGGGGGGAGGTTCTGGATGACCATTTTGCTCCGGACCTCCTGTTGCCTCTGCGGACCTGTGCTCGAGAGACTGCTTTTCTTTGAAACAACATTCTGCAAGACCCAATTCTTCCAAGAGTGAACTCAATCGAAAGAGTGCACCTAATTGAATGTATGAGGTATCTGCTGATCAGCAGAATTAAGTTTTCGGCCACTCAACGTATAGGTAAAAACTGCGCTAAAAGTTTCTTCCACTTTTCCCAAAATGGGAAGAAATACGTCCGGACTTGCGAACTCTCTGCTCGGATTGTAACGAGATATAATGGCAGCGAGTCTGTGCTTATCAAGCTTAACTGGGAAACATTAGATAGTATGGGCAAGAAACATGTTTTTTAAACTTGTGGAGAAATGTATTGAGAAACAGGTCTCGCAACGTTTTTATGAATTATTTTACTTTTAGCCGAGGTATGTAGCATACGACAACAAGTCAGAACAAATTATTTCATCTGCCCAAAGTGAGAACTGAAACAGCGAAAAAAGCCCTTATATTATAATGAATGTATTATTATAATAGCTTTGACTCTTAACTAAATTGTTTTAGATTAATGATGCCTTTTAATTCTTACTTTTCTGTAAGTACGTTTTTTGTAGTCTTTTTTCTCTTTTTTTTTAATAAATACTGTATATTTTTGTTGTTCAGGGCTCTTCTTGATAAAACGTTTATGTTAACACTGACTAGATTACCCTGGTTAAATAAAGATTTCTGTTCTACTCTACATTACTCTGCTCTGCTATATTCCTATTCTATTCTATTCCATTCCATTCCTTTCCATTGTATTGTATTGTATTCCATTCCATTCCGTTCCGTTCCATTCCCTTCCATTCCATTATTTTTCGCGAGAAAAAAAAGTGTGATCCTAGAAACAAATATGGGGGCAGAACCAAATCTCTGGGAATCCTGACCAATACCCTTTCAACAACATCTCTTCGTGTCAAACCCAAGCACTCTAGGCCAACACATGCATATTATGAAATAAAGTTGTGGGGAACGCAAGAAGAAACCCACACTTTCACAGTAATCACTAGTTTAAATTATTTATTCTCGATCACAAGGAAAGACAATCGTCACAATATCACAACCCACAGAGCACATGCACAACTCACAGTGCCTAATTATATTACTAATCACATTACCTTCATATACACTTCCGCTTTGAGCTTATTGGCTCTAACAAAATTAATCCCGTTAAACCTAACAGTTTCTGACACACTCCCCCATGAGTCTCCCTAATGGAGGCTCATGCAATTAAAGGAAACTGCCTCTCACTAACAAAACTAAGAACCTAAATATTGCTAAGTTAAGGTGTTCAATTGACATAGATGAGACAATTAGATAGTGTACAGTTCAAGAGTTCTCTTCAGTCTCAAGGATTTTCAGTCTTTCTCTCGCTACGATTGCTGCTGTCCTCTTCGGTCGGAAAACAGGGGCGTCTACGTTCAAGGTAGTTGGTGTGGTCGTCTTGGTTACGTCACAAGATAACTCCAGCGGGTAAAGATGTTGTACTGGTCTTTCTAAGTAATCCTTTCCGGCCCGTAGCTTCACCGCTCGTATTTCGTCATCTCGACCTTCGATCAAAGTTTGAACGATACCCAAGGGCCATTTGTTTCTACTCTTTTCTAATGGGGATTTTATCATCACCACGTATCCTACTGCCAACTGTGGCTTGGTGCCCGGGTGTTTCATGTTGTGTCGCTCTCTCAAGGCGCGAAGGTACTCATTAGTCCACCGATACCACATGGCTTCTTTGCACCTTCGTAAGTACTTTTCTCGCTTCCTCAGATCTGGATCTTGAAGGTGATGTGGCTATTGTTCGGGCAACAGACTTGGACCTTGGAATAGCATGGAGGATGGTGTCAACACAGGAAGTTGAATGTCATCTTCTACGTAACAGAGAGGTCGATTGTTAACCGCTATTTCTACATCTAATACGACATCACAGAGTTCAGGCCAGGTAAGCAAACCATTCCCAATGGTTTTATGAAACGCAGATTTCACAACTCCAACAAGCCATTCAAATTGCCCTCCCCACTTTGCTGCTGCGATAAACGTTTTCCCATTGTCAGAGTAAATTCTCTTCGGACGACCACGACCAGCAATAAATCTTTTTAGCCTGCGGATGAATTCACCGGTTTCTAGATTAGGCAAGACTTCCAGGAACACGCCTCGGGTGAGACTGCAGGCGTATAACACGAGATATGCTTTGCCTTCCACTTTTCCCTTTCGTCGATACTTGATGGGTCGCGCAAAATCCACTCCAATTGTCTCGAAGGCAGTTGTTCCCTCAGTTCGGGAAGTTGGAAGTAAACCAGGAGGAGGCAAGATTGCAATGGAAATGCTGCATCACCAAGAATGAGTGGAGAAATAATAGTACTGCCCACCTTATGGCCAATGTTTGGAATTTTTTTTTCTGTTATATCTCGCCATAGTTCAGTTGACTGGAAGATCACAGAATCATGAGAATTTCCAGGAAATCCACAACTTCCCCAAACAAATCTATAATTAGAGTCAACCATTGCGATCAAAACAAACAGAATAAAAATTTTTATAATTGTGGTATTCCTTGCATGCCTGAAGGCCTCCAGGAGGATACTTGATAGGTAAATGGCAACCATCAACTGCTGCCCAGCAGAAAGGGAACTGCCACAGTTCCTCCATGTCCAATATCTTTCTCTCAAAGTCACTTTGTGTTCGAGGCGTATGTCATTGAACAGATTCTTGCCATGGATTGTCGACATTTGCTTCTGTCACCTACTTTACAATTAAACAGACTGTTGCGACCCCCAATCCCACCATCTCTGCTATTGTGTAATAATAGTGTCCTCTAGCAAGGCGATATAAACAAATTCCAAGTCTGCATTCTGGCGATATTGGCTCTTCATTAATCGTGTCTCGTCGAAGAACATGCTTTATACGGTCAAGAATGAACGTAAATGTACTCCTCGAGACTCGAAAGGTTCTGGTAAATCTTTTCTCGGAGTAAGTATTCCATACAAGAGTCCACCAGCCTCTGTTGCATTGAAATGGACGACACGAACGTTGGCGAACGGGCGTCTCATTGGAACGCCATAACAGTAAAAGAGTAGCCAAACACATGCTCAGCATCAGACGTCTTCTGTACATGATATACGTTAAAGCGGCTATTAATCGTCGTCTTCTATTACGTCCGATAATACCTTTTTGCAAGAGAGGTTGTATGATAGTTCGACCCGCCATCCTGAATTTTACGCGCGAAAGTCTTGGCTACTTGGTGTAAGTTAAAATATAGTTACTCGCTATTTGGTGCGCCAGCATTAAGTTCGGCGTATAAATCAACAGCCGCTCTGGAGTCGAACTTATTAGTATTAGATTCGGCACATGAGAAGAGCGGCGTCTAAACCGGACCTCAGAGACCTTTTTGACGATCTCAATGACATGAGTCCTCCTCTCACCAACACCTCTCATATATAAAAATCTCATCACCGATAACTTCAGAATATTATATTGTTGTAAAAATAAAAATCCTAATTTAATGTTACTGTTAGAAGCTCTGTTTATAAAGTTTAACAGACCAGAGTTAAATAATGGCCTGAAGGCATCCAAAGAACCAACACTTTTTCCTTAAGTCATTAACAGTCATTAGTGGTAGCTTTGTAATTATTCACGTGTGTCCTCTGCATTCCTGTTGATGGTGTCATCGTTGTAACTATATAAATCGCATTGCTTGCTTGTAATCCATTTCGATTTGACAATGACTTTGCAATAAAGTCAAAATATCATCGCAATCATTCGTCGTCTTGTTTTTAACTCATATCTTGGGTTTTTAAGATATCATTGTTTTTCGGAATTTGTTTTTTACTTTATTTCGTAAAATTGTCTGCTGGCACCGGATTTTGAACATGCATATTAATTTTACCCATATATTTTTCTTCGTGAAATATTCGCATTTAGTGACTTAATCGTGATATATTCAGCCTTCTCAATTCATACCCGTAGAAATAGATATTTTAAAATAGTGCTTCTCTTTATACGATAAGGCGGGTGGTGGTCCGGTGGAGCGTGTTACCACAGACCTTTCTTCGTCGCTCGGTCTGTACAAAAACGTCAGGCAAATTTTTTCCCGTACAAACCTCTTGCGCACCATTGTCACACTTTTCGCATTTTTAGCCATCAACAAATGGCGAATGTAGGACGAAAATGGTCATTCTGGGAAATGAATTAGTACATTATGCAAAGAGCTCCAAATTACGTCCGGTGGGGATATTTCCCGGCTGTATGATTACTGGTCTTATATCTGCAGTTTGAATTGGTTTGTTCCGGGACTGCAACGCCGCTAATTCCAATGGATACCTCGGTAAGGCCGTCCAGAAAATATTTAGCGATGCTGAAGAGCTTTTAAAGATTAGGACAGACAGCTTGAAAAGGGAATACAGCTACTTTAAAAAAATTGAAGAAGAATGTACAGTTTGATTGATGCATCCTGATCGCTGAAGCATTTACAGCTCATGTGGAGTCTGTATGACGGCTTCACCAGTTGTATAGAAACTTCTGCTTGCTGGAACATAGCTCGAACACAGAAGTTACAGAACGTTTGTCGAGTACAATTCCCTGGTCTACAGTCCTTTAAAAATTCGTCAAATATGGGTGTATCTCTAACCGTCAAAATTACTGTCGCCAAGAAGTTCAGGAAATACTTGAACGACAATATGATCCTGCCAGACACACGTACCAAGCTTAAAAAGTTGTATCTGGAGACGTATCGGCCAACTATTGAGAACTCGGAGGAAAAGCGGGTGAATTTTGGCGCTGTGTTGTTTTGCTTGAAGGAAAAACTGGGGTACATTGTACGAACGAACCGAGGCGGCCAAGAAAAAATTGTTTATGCCAATGGTCTATCAGCTGTGGTATTAGGACTGAAGAAAAAACTTGTAGCCAACAGGTAAATATCAAGTGGATGTTTGAATATTACTTAATTTTAAAAAATGTTAAACTTATTTTAGGAAGAAGCACAGAATTTAAGGATGAAATGCCGGATGTATGTCCGATTTTCTGAAGTAAATTGGACGAATGATTTCAGAGAAAGAGGAAATCATGTTAATTGCTAGTCGTCAATTTGACATCACGGGCAACGAAGAAGCGGATATCGTTAAAATTTCTCATTATTCCATGAACTAACGACTTCGCCCTTGCTAGCTTCTTTGCATTCAGTGGATCACAAATTGTATATTCATCTGGAATGTAATAAAAATTCATCGTAAATTATATAAAAATAATATTGGTCAGTATATGATTATGACGCTAAAGCGTCCGGACACATCACGGTGAACACATAAATCGGCTTGCAACAACACAATTTAACAAACTGTAGATCGCGTTTAGCAGGTAATGACCTAGAAAAAACCAATAATGCCTGGCGTTGCAGTAAAATTTTAGCATATTTTTTTCGACCTCATACAAGTTGCTAAATTTCTCAATCATCTGTTAGTCAACGTTCAATTATGCGAACAAATTTTGACGTTCCGACTGAACAGTTCACGTCGTCTGGCGAACAAGCAAATACCCACTAGCAGGTCTGTAGAAATTCTGTAGAAAGAATGGCGAGCATGTGCTTTAGAAACAAAATGGACGTCAGCGATTTGCGGTTTGTTATCATAACTAGCTTTTCTTTCTTTTTTTTATTCAACGTACATTTATATTTTACGTATATAAAGATGTGATTGGATGTCGGCACAAGTAAATAATATAAGTAAATGCTGATAGTTTTGGCAACGAGAATAAAATAGACCACTTCGATATTTTTACAAAACATTTATGTAAAAATATCGAAGTGATCTATATTTTATTCTTGTTGCCAAAACTATATATATATATATATACATATACAGCAAATTGCAGAAATTATGGCACAAAACATATCAACATATAAACATATCAAGACCATTGTATCTCAATTTTATTCTCAGTTCAACAATCAGTGAAGATATGCTATGTGTTTTCTGATACATTCTTTGGCCAGTCTAATGTATTAAGGTTGATTAAAGTGTTCATAGTTGCAGATTTACCTATATGTGGTTTTCTTATAATATGTTTAGGTTTGCCAAAATTTATGTAATTTGCTGTATATATATATATATATATATATATATATATATATAAATATAAATATACATCATTAATCACAACTTTCAATGAAATTTGAAGTAGGTGTCTGGTGATACTAAATTAGGTGGCTGTGTCAATCAAAGCAGCTGTAAAACCCTTTTCCCCAGTGGAGGGTCTAGGGACATGCCCCCAAGAAAATTTTGAAATCTAGGCTCTCAGAAACATGATTTTCAGTATTTTGGGCATCAAATTTAGTTAAATCAAGGATAAATATTTATTAAAAGCAGAAAATATGGAAAAGTAACTGGTGACTCAGTAACTCACAGCTGCTGGAGCTCTGGCAGTAGCCAGTTTTTAATGAAACCCCTGATTAATGTGTATATGTATATGTATATGTATATGTATATGTATATTAATGTATGTTTGTATATATATATATATATATATATATATATATATATATATATATATATTAACACATGTATATGTGTGTGTATGTGGTTATGCATGTATTTCTTTAATCACAGTTGTATAATCAATATAATGCATTGAAACCCTGAATTAAATTCTAATCCCTGCATAATTTGTATTACACTTTTGGGTTGTCCATAATTCAAATACTGATATCTTTGTGTCAATACTTTTGTAACTTTGAAAAATCCTGTTACTGGTGTTCTTTGAATATTTTCAATAACGTAGGTTGTATTTTAACTTGAAACTTAAAATTTTCAGGCTCCTCATGAGATTCTCTGTTAACATACCAAGTGCTCATATAAGTATAGGAACAGTGTCAAAGGTGTACTCTTTTTATAAGCGTTTTAGGCCTACTAGCAGCTTGTGTTTACTTTGCTTTTGCTCCTTGCTTGTTCTTGATGTTGCCATGTTTACGTATGTGCCTGCTTACATACATATATATGTGTATATATATATATATATATATATATATATCTATGATGAAAAGTTTGTTCTCAAGCTTTTATCTCAGAAAACTTCTGAGCTCCCCAATGGGAATCGAACCCGACACGGGTTCGATTCCTGTTGGGGAGCTCAGAAGTTTTCTGAGATAAAAGCTTGAGAACAAACTTTTCATCATACATATATCCAAGCTTACAAACATCTACACTTAGTAAGATGAAATTTACTTACATATATATATATATATATATATATATATATATATATATATAAATCAAAGGCAAATTTTTGTTTGCTGTCACTACTCTGTTTTTCATGCGTTTAGGTGAGCATTGCCTAAGCACATGAAACTCAGAGTAGTGACAGCAAACAAAACTTTGCCTTTGATTTGCATTTTCGCTCTGCCTGATATGGTATTAAGCACTCTAGATATCTATGCCATATCTGTGACACTTTAGTCACAGTTACTCAGTTTATATATATATATATATATATATATATATAAACTGAGTAACTGTGACAAAAGTGTCACAGATATGGTTATTGGAATATGGAATATAGGAATATGGTTATTCCAAATTAATATGGTAGAGCATAGGGCTGGTAGCAGTGTGAAACTTTAAGTAGCGACATATAGGACATTTTTAGTCAATATTTTTAGTTAATATTTTTAGTTAATATTTATTTATATACTGTATATATATATATATATATATATATATCCATGCATACACATAAACATATGAACTATATGTATACATATGTATATCATAAATAGATATTAGAATGTGATGTCTGCCCCTTAGTGGGTTGACTGCCCCACTTGGTTAACCCTTTGAGGGTCTGGGTGTATATTGTAATTATATTCTAGCAATAGCCAGATGATTTTATTTGGCAAAGTGAGCTTTTTACTCCTTAACAGATTCAACCTTTGCTTTTACATGCTTGGTTAATATTTTATAATAGCAGTATTAGCCTGGTTTTACCACTGGTGATCATGCAGAAGTAGATTAGAGAAATAAAGAGAATGATGTTCTCACAAACTGTTCTTATTTTTTTTAGAACAGTGCAGTTAGGTTTATTCTAGACCTTTGATATAATTATTCAGTTTCATAAGTACTAATGCTTCTTAAGTAGAAAGCACTGCTGATTAATCAGTGCTGTTACTGGTACAGTATATGGTTGTATTAAAATGTCTAAATGACAATGAAGATTTGAAAATTTAAAAAGTTAAAGAAAAATTTTGATGTTTATAATTATACATGTCAAAGTTATGTCATGCAGGAAGTAACTGAGGCAAACAAAGGTTTATAACTTGTGTCATTTTCAGACCAGAACAAGATAGGCATGTACAGTGTTTTAAAATTTGTTTGAAGATTATTGTAATTTGTTTATTGATTTTATTTATTAAATTAGTTGCACGGCCCAGCTGAATATTGCTTTTCCAAGTAGGCCTCCCTGTCTAGATATTATTGTTTACAAAGATTGATGGAGATGAGTTCCAACCATTTCCATCTGAGAAACCACATTCTACTGAGTCCCATTTATATGATGTTTATTATGTAATTGTTAATAATTCTGAAGTGTATGTATAACTCACTGAAATTTTCTATATGAATTGCTACATAAGAGACCCTATTGTAATCAGGAACTATGCCCTTGAGACAAAATTTTGTATCCCAGCATGAACAATCATTTGCAACAATCATATTAGTACTGAACCCTTTAGCAATAAACAAAATTCTAACAAGTCACAGCAGAAAAAGTGTGAGTTGCAGTACAGTAATACACAATGAGGCTGCCATGTTAAATTTTCCTTTAACTTGCCTTCTTTGTGTTTACTCCAGGGAGCGCTTAACAGAAGATAAGGGCAATATTTCCATCAGCCCACCATCTGATAATGGTGTTATTGACATGGGCAGTGTAGTTGTTGGTGAGCCAAGGAAAATTGTCATAACTGTTAAGAATGAAAGCAATAGAAACTATTTTTTTGGTTGTGTGGTTCTTGGTTCAGCCAGTGACTTTAATGTAGAAAACTCGAGATATGAATTCAAGGGTACCAGTGAACAACTTTCAACTACTGATCTCAACGGTTCTCAAACCATCAACATTCCTGTGTCAATCCTTGAAGAGAACCCAGGCAAATTTCATGTGGTTCTGGCATTTTGGTTCAAGTCTGGAAAAGGTGCTCCATTTCATATTGTGAAGTTTATCAAAGTGGAAGTTAAAGATGTTGTTGTGGACAGCCTGCAACCCACATCACCCTACCGGAAGCTGAAGTGTGCATATTATGATCCTGCAACTGAGTTAGTAAAAGGAGAACCACCACCAAGGTGAGTACCTATTGATTACCTATATTGTCCACTCTTTGGTCCCAAAGGTACAGAATCACCATTTGCTAAATGTATTCTTTACCTAAGGTTTCTTGGAGTTGTTAATAGTAATAAAAGGTGGCAATAACAAGAACAAGATGGTAATAACAACAGCAGCAACAACAACACAACAGATGTAATAGTACTAACAATGATAAAGATAAAGATGACAATAATAAAATGAATAATAATCAATACCAGCTGACGGTTTGAAAAAGTATAAAACAAAACATAATCCAAATAAAAGCATCTTGAAAAAAAGTCTGATGATGACTTTGTAATAAAGTTGATGTGTTACTGATTACTGCAATCATCTTGATTTAACTAGAATATCCAGTTTTTCAAGATGCTTTGATTCGGATTCTGTTTTATCTTAATATATAAAATGATAATGATAGGTAAGGGTTAATCAATGTTCACACATGTGATATAGGATTTAACATTGCAAGCAAAGCTTAATGATGAATATAATCTTAATAACAAGTGTATGCTATAATATTTGCACAGAACTTTCATTGCTTGTAAAATTTTGTATCTTGAATAAGGATTCTTGTCCCCAAAACATTATAGTTGTTTTAAAGGTTCATTAATTTTATGTTTCTTTATATTGGGTGTGTATGTATATGAATATGTAATAAATGTATGTACATATATGTATATGTACATGTGCATGTAAATGTAATGTATATGTATACTGTATGTATACAGTGCCATACCAACAGGGGTACAACTGGAGTGCTTGCCCCAGGTACAAAATTTTATGGGGCAATATTTTCAGGAACAAAGACTTGACTTCTCTGAGATTTGATTCAAAATATTCTACCTAGATTCACAAATATTTTGCAAAGCTCAGCAAAATGTCAAATCAATGTCTCAATTGAGGAGAAGACAGTTATTATTTTCCTTTGTATTTTCCTCATAAATTTTTAATGAGTTTTATAAGTATTATGTAAGCATATGTATTATATACTGTATGTATATATACATATCCATATATACATGTCCATGTCCATGTTCATATACATGTACATATACATGTGGTATGGGAGAAGGCAAGAGATTGTTTGTTGAATGCGGCAAGTGAGGCATGTGGATGGACAAAAGGACCACCAAGGCATGTGCAAACATGGTGGTGGAATGAAGAGGTTGAGAAAAAGGTGAATGAGAAGAAGTCGAAGTTCAAGGCATGGTGTCGGACAAAGGGTACAGCTGCGGAGAAGGCAGTGTTGAGGAGTATGTAGCAGCAAAGAAGATTGCAAAGAAAGCGGTTGGTCGGGCCCAGCAGTGGGAGAGAAAGAGATTAGGAGAAAAGCTCGACACAGAAGAAGGGCAGAAATATGTGTTCAAGATAGCAAAGCAGATGGCAAAGGAAAGGCAGGATATGGTTGGAGTGAACTGCCTGAAGGATGAGAGTGGAAATATAGTTGTGAAACCGGAGATGATAAAGAAGAGATGGAGGGAGTATATGGAGCAACTATTGAATGTAGAGAATGATTGGGATGGAATTGTAGAATGTGGGATAGCTGAAGGAGCAAGAGAGCTTATCACAGAGATGGAAGTTGAGAAGGCGATAGGGCGGATGAAAAGTAGGAAGGCAGGTGGTCCGACGGAATTAGTGGGTGAGATTATCCGTGCAGCTGGTCAGGTAGGAGTGAAGAAGATGACGGAGATCTGCAATATGGTAGTGGACGAAGAAAAGATACCGAGGAACTGGGAGCTGAGTACCCGTTTACCCATTTACAAGGGGAAAGGTGACCCACTGGAGTGTGGGGCACATAGGGCAATAAAGCTGTTAGAACACGGGATGAAGGTATTTGAGAGGGTTCTGGGGAGAAGGTTGAGAGGGAAAGTAAATATTAGTGGCATGCAGTTTGGATTTATGCCAGGGAAGGGGATGACAGATGGGACCTAATTCTTTGTGGTACGACAAATGCAAGAGAAGTTTCTGGCAAAAAAGAGACCATCGTATTACGCATTTGTGGTTCTGGAGAAGGCATTTGATAGGATACCAAGAGAAGTGGCTAGGTGGGCATTGAGGAAGCTGGAGGTTGAAGAATGGCTGGTGAAAGCAGTGATGATAATGGATAAGAAAGCGAGAACAATGGTGAAAACGAAGCATGGAAACAGTGAGGAGTTTGAGGTGAAGGTTGGGGTATATCCGAGATCGGTTCTGGGTCCATTACTGTTTGTGGTTGTGATGGAGGCGCTGACGCGAGACTTTAGGGAGGGCCTGCCGTGGGAGCTGTTATATGCTAATGATTTAGTTCTTATGGCTGAGAGCATTGAGGAACTTAGGTGGAAAGTGCTGCGGTGGAAAGAGTGCATGGAGGCGAAAGGGTTGAAGATGAACATTGGTAAAACAAAGGTGATGGTGTCAGGGAAGAATTGTGGTGGTGTTGAAAGACTGGGGAAGTGGCCATGTATTGTATATGGAAAGGGTGTTGGGAGCAATTCTATCAGATGTACGGGATGCAGTGGATGGGTACACAAGCAATGGTCAGGTGTGAAGGTCTCTCTGGTTAGAGTTGAGGATACGTTTGTGTGCAAGTCGTGTGAAGGAGCAGGTGATGAAGAGAATAGGAAATGTGGAGGAGAGCTTGGATCTGGGAAATGGGGTTCACTTAGAGAATGTTGGAAAGTTTTATTACCTGGGTGATCTGCTGAGTGGGGGTGGAGGAGCGAATTCTGCATCCATGGCAAGGGTGCGTTGTGGGTGGAGGAAGTTTAAGGAGTTATCAAGGATCTTGACAAAGAAGGAAGTGTCACTTAAACTGAAGGGGAAGCTGTATGTGACGTGTGTGAGGAGTGCTATGGTATATGGAAGTGAAACGTGGGCCATGACGGCAGAGCAGAGTGGGAGATTGGAACGTACGGAGATAAGGATGGCGAGATGGATGTGTGGTGTATCGCTGAGGGAAAGAATGGGGATTGAGTCAGTGTCTGACGCCGTGAAACGGAATAGGTTAAGATGGTTGGGACATGTGCTGAGGAAGGATGATGATGATGGGGTGAAAAAGATCATGTCATTTGAGGTGGAAGTTAAGGGAGGACGGGGAAGGCCGAGGATGACATGGAGCAAGGTGGTGGAAAAGGACATGAGAGAGTGTGGGTTGAATATGGAAGATGCGAAGGATAAGGAAAGGTGGAGGCTGCTGTATAGAGCCGCCGGCCAACCCCTGCGTAAGCAGGGAAAACGGCCGTAAAACGACTGTTGTTGTTGTTGTATATACATAAACATATATATATACATATGCACATGCACATGCATATGCATATGCATCTACATCTACATATACATATACATGTACATGTATATGTACGTATACATATTATTTACATCATATCTTTCAGTCCCAGCATTGACTACAAAGTTCCTTTGGGAAAATACCTTATACCTACTAAACGAAGAAAAGCAATGAAGAGTGAAAAGGCTCGGTTCCTCTTACCAACATTTTGGGGTACAGCTGAAGATGGATGCACGAGTGCCGAAGTACACTGTAAAAGATTGTCAACACTGCTTCATGCTGAAGAATTGCAAATGGAATTGGATATTCGGAAATACGACATTGGCAGAACAACCTTCCGACAAGAAAGAAATGGTTACTTGGCACTTCATGTGCCAGGTTTGATCGAAAATAGGCCTTCCCTTATTCGCGGTGATTGTTTGTTTGCGAGAAAACTGCTGCCTAATCAGAAAGCAGAAAAGGAAGAATTTGAAGGATTTGTGCATGAAATTCAGCTGAATGAAGTTCGGCTGAAGTTTGACCCAGTGTAAGTATAGGGAAATGCATAAGTAAACAGTAGATTTTAATTTGGCAGTCAGGTGCAACGTTCAAAATGTTCAAAAATATCAGAAGCATAGTTTACCCATTTTGATTGGGGGGGTGTCCAGCTTAATTTGCCCGAATATCGTTTCCTTTCAAAAATGACCCGAATTTAATTTGACGCGCAGTAATGCCATATACGGTGTACCCTCGCTTTCTCAGCTCTGATACGTAAGTTAAAAGTAAACTAGTGTCCAAAGGGAATTTTTGCCTACCTTACCTGACCCAATTTTTCCCGAATTGCTATCTATTTTTTCCCCGAATTTTGCGTTTTTTCACAAACGCTGGGAGGGTGTCATGAAAAATATATATACATGTACACAATGTTTAAGGATAAAAATGAGGTTTTATTAAGTGCACTAACGTTTCCTCCCATCACGCAACATCATCAGAGTGGAGATATAAGTACAGTTTACAGTGATGATGTTGCGTGATGCGAAGAAACGTTAGTGCACTTAATAAAACTTCATTTTTATCCTTGTCATGGCTCAATTCTGCGTTTTGTGCTGAGCACTGATTTTTATCCTTAAACTGCCATTTCCACCTGGCTCCTCTCTTGCTACTGTACACAATGTTATAGTCATTATGACATTCTGCCAACTACTTGGTTGAAGAATGAATTTGACGCTTTTGCATGTTGGAACAGTAAATTGGTGTCCCATGAGATAATTATTAGTTTCAAGTATACTCTATGAAGGTCCAAGTTTAGTTTAAACGAATAAACTTCGATTATCGATGCGGTTAATAATCATTGACGTCTACCATGCCTTCATAGTTGGCTTAAAAAAGAAAAGAAGAAACAAAAAGGCGCTCCGATGAGATATATTTTAGACTAAGCTCTTTTTAAAGTCCATTGTAACGTCAACTAAATAGAGGATAACGAAAGAAATTTTTCGTTGAACAAACAAAATATTTTCGTTTTAGGTTTCATCGAGATTTTGTGCCGAATACGCAGTTTACTGTCCGATTTGCTTTTTCTCGGACTTGGCTCAGACTGATGCATCGCGCCCTGAAGAATGCACCAAGTTATCTGAAACGGATATCAGGTGACAGAAAACCCCATGTCGACTTGACTGTTTCTCCACAACCTTTACGGTAAGGTCTTCGACAACGTATTTGTTTTAGAGAAGTTTGAGGCCTTATCTGCTCGATACAATTGTCGCATACAACTCATCATCGTGGCGTATGCTATTAACATGTACTATCGCAATTCCTGCTTACTATTCGCTCACTAATGTTGCAATACGTCTAGAAGACTTTCGTTGCTAAATCCCGTACATCAAAGCGAACACTCGTATACGACAGTCGTATAAATGAAATGCTTAAAACCATTGCTAAGTCAGTCAGACAGTCGGGTTGGCGGCCAGCCCGTTGCGCGGACGACATTTTTCACGCTCACTTCAAAAAGAGGAGGATTGTGACCGTGACAGCATGGGTATATAAAATGTCGAAATACTTTCGGAATGGAAAGATTATTTCGCTGGCCTCAGACTGACATTACGTCAAGAATTTGAAGAGAATGAATTAAGTTAGTAAATTATTGTATACTGCACAATGTACATACGGTCCTCGACTTACGATGGTCCGACTTACGATTCTTCGACTTTACAATGGTGCGATAGCGATACGCATTGAGTAGAAACCGTACTTCGAATTTTGAATTTTGATTTTTTCCCGGGCAAGCGATATGTGGTACGATGCTCTCTTGTGACGCACATATGTCGAAGTAGCACCTTAGCTCACAATCTGAGTAATCTGAGTCTTGGTAGCTCAATGGTTAGAGCGGCTCACCTGTGTAAGTTTATCACGAGACAACGATAATTGGATTGGTGTATAAATGACCCAGTTATGTGAGGTTATGAATTAACCAAGGTTAACAACGAGGGAAACACTCGTGGTATGGCCTGGGTGCGAGCTTAGATCGAGGAGGATAGCTTCAGGCATGGGTACAGCTCAACGAGCATCAGTAGTTCACTTGCACGACAAACAGTCAGACGTACAGTAGGCTGCTCCTTAAATCTCATCACCCACCATCCCACCCTTCATTGAATGTTTAAATGGTAAGTTCTTTTCACCAATTTGTATTGGTGTGATAGGTGCAAGCTACAGAGGGGGCAGTGGTCAGTTCAGGATACCGTCAGGTTGGATCTTAACCTGAATCCAAATACCACTGTTTGTGCCAAGGTCCTCCGGTCTGCAGCCTGCACCTAACCATCCAATCGGGTAAGTAAGGTGAACGCAGGTGTTAAGTAAACAGGTGACATCGCGTTGAAACATACGTTTCCAACCATGCATGGATTGTTGTGTTACTAGCAATAATCAGTTTCGGTTGCGTTTTTATATATGCACACTGTACATTTGTTGAACCAATTCACATGGTGTATACAAAACCTGTCGCTAGCTTTACAGTTACGTTTACTTCATACCTTAGTTTTTACGATCAAAAAATTGGCAAGAACGAACAACAGATGCAGGCAGTGTACAATATTGTGTTGGGAACATCTCGTCCTAATCCTTATCTTGTGTTTGGTCCTCCTGGCACTGGGAAGACAGTCACGATAGTCGAAGCTATCAAGCAGGTAAAATTAAAGATCATGTATTTAAAATATGTGTTACTGTAATTATGTGTAGTCATCTTTAATTATCAACGTCTTTCATTTAATTATCCAAACCAAGTTTCATGTTACTTGCCGTATTGGAAGGCTGAGGCGTAGAAGATTAACTGACTGATTGATATCATTAGTAAACCGAATCAAGTAATTGTTTTACGTAATATGTCAAACACGAGGGCGAGTGGTTCTGTGGTGAAACACCAGGAAAAGCGTTTGAAAGACGTGACGAAGCATCCTTTCTAGGCATTTTTTGGTTTGAAATTACATCATTCATGTTTCTATGCCAATACTCAGGCAATATGTGAGCAACAAGGAAATTTCTCGTGTATCAGAATCATACATTTGAAGTTGCTGAAGTCTTGAAATCTCGAAAAATTTACGTCATTTATATACATACATACATACATACATACATACATACATACATACATACATACATACATACAACGTATAACATATAAATTGAATGGAAATAATAAGTTAATAAATTAATTAGTAATTAATTAATAATTGATTAACAAACAAATTGTTGGTGATTGCCTCCTCTCTGTCGTATCGCTCAACAATCTCGAAAATCAAATTCACACAGCACTTTTTTACGGTTTATTAATGTCCGATGATCATTCCCCAAGAATCACTCTCCCATGTTCTTTCTATATAAAAACTACTCAGGTTTCCGGACGTCACATACAATCTAAATATAACTATTTTAACTGAGGTGTCCAGTGTCTTTCAGCACCTTGCAACTAACAACACATCTGCTATCAAGGTTCTAAATATGTGAGGATAATCCTCAACAAAATTAATGAATAAATGAATTTAAGTGCGTAGACTATGGTAACAAAGTGATGTTAGCTAACCGCTTCAGAGCGCATTATTGCCACACGAAGTTGAGACTGGTGACAAGCTAGCTTTTGTTCCAGTAATAATCTCCCTCGGGAATAGTGTATTAGTATACGGGCTAGAGCACTGGCTGGTTAATAGCTTATAATTTACCTATATTATGGTGTTCCTCAAATTTTAACATTGTCGTAAAATTCACCGGTCGAGATTTCAAGCAATTAAAACGATTTTGCTGACTCCCTCTTCAGGTCCTGCGAACGTTCCCACAAAGCAAAGTCCTTGCGTGTGCTCCGTCGAACAGCGCCGCTGACCTGATTTTGGAAAGGGTTGCACAGCACAGCGTGGTTCCAAAGTCACAAATGATTCGGTTGAATGCCTTCAGTCGGTTTAAATCAGAAGTTAATCCAAAAATATTGGTACGTGGATTGTTATGGTTATAATCAATAGTCCAAGTACAAGTGTGGTAAAAATGGACGAAGGGGTACAACTGGTGTACACGCCAACCTTACAAGTGATAATCGTTATTTAAACTCATTGTCAGTAAAGAAAATGCTCGAAGAAAAGATTTTTGAGTGGATCTTAAAGTTCAAAAGGTCACGTCCAGGCAAAACTGAAACCTGAGAAAAATGAAACGTCAAGGGCATTTGTCCGGTCTACCGGCAACGCCTTTTGTAGTTTGGTCGGCAGTCCGCTGAACTAGTTTCCCAGGATCGCTGGCTCGATCCCCGTTGAATCACTGGAAATTTACCCTTCTACCTTCTGCACGCTAACCTTAGTTTATCATCTGAGTCTGAATATTCAGTAATCAAAGCCATTCACCAGTCATTAAAAGATTGTGGTTTTTGTACGCGTTTGTAATCTTCGATGGCTGTTTGACTCATGTAGTTCAATGGTATGGGCTGGTCTGTGCATGGCCATCTGAAGATTGCAGATTGTACCAGCCCTTGACAATTCGGGATCGCAAGAAAAAGATCCTCTTGGTCCCTCAACCACTATGATGCCTAACCATTTATAACTTATGTTAGATCATTTTGTTTTGTCAAAAACTGCAGTATTGAGCATGCCTCCCTCGTGACTTGTAACCCCACGTCCGGTGGACTGTTTACTTGTAAGTGGGGTCGGTGCTGGTTAGTACTCCTATTTAACCTTTCGCCACCTCAGTCGTTCTAGCTAAATGGATAGGACGTCTCACTGGCCATCAGGTGTAGGTTGTGAGACCGACATTTGTCAAGCGAATAACTCCTAATTGCTAAACAGCGCTGTTCGTGCTTCGAGCCACCAAACTTTGATTTTACGCACCGAAAAGCAATGTAAGATGGATAACTGGCGATTGGGGGGAGAAACCTTTAGTTCGATTGTTCAAGACGTAATCAGCGCTGTCAACTCGCTTGGTCTTATTGGCCAGATAACTGACCTTATTCGGCAGATAACCAACTCAAAATGGTTGCTGGTTGTACATTTGTGTTGTACCATTGTTCAACATCTGAGTCCATCTACCTCATTGTTTAGAGTGTCTCAGTGGTCATCTGAAGGTTACGGGTGACAACTAATATTTCAAGATGCAATGAAAAATGTTATCAACAGTGTTAGATCATGTATTTATACAACATCTTTTTACAACTTCACAGGAATTTTGCAAAATGGCCGATAAAGACATCTTTTGTTTCCCACCAATAGAGCAAATTATGAGCGACTATCGGCTGGTTGTTAGCACCTTGATTTCTGCAGGAAGGTATGATATCACTTTTAAAGTATATGTTGCTATCATTGGAACGACGTCACAATTAAAATGTTACAAAGACAATTCGGTTGGGTGTGGTTGTAATAAGAATTGCTCCATGAATGCCTTTGAAGTTTAAATCCCAGGCCATATTCTTTATCGATTTATCCTATAACTTGATATCAACTTCGTCGTTTTGTTCCTATGATGATCGGTACATCACGTGACTCGTTTACCATTTTTCAAGGTTGGTTTCCATGGGGATTGGCGACTCACATTTCACCCATCTGTTTATTGATGAGGCCGGACAAGGAATGGAACCAGAGTGTTTTGTACCCATCGCAGGACTGCTTAAATCAACTGGGGCTAATGTGGGACAGTTGGTGTTGGCTGGAGATCCAAAACAACTGGGACCGATCATTCGATCACCTTTAGCCATAATGGTAAGTTATTTCATTTTTTCGCCTTCGAGGTTTGTGGTAAATAAAGAACTTACTATAACCTTTACAATGCTACCAAACAATAGAAAAAAGATAAATGCTGTCAAGGTTAATTTATTGTTTCTATTTGCGGGGAAATGTTGGTTTGCGGATTCCTTAACTTTTCTAATTAACTATAACAGATCTGGTCTGTGACAATATGGATTTGGGACTGGTTGTAAATGCAAAGCCCAAATAGGTGTGCTCCAAATAACTTCACGAGATTTTGATACAACTGAGAACACCTTGAAAAGTGTTGAAAAGTATGAGACAAGATTTTGTCAAAGTATCTTAAATATTTTTTTAAGGCGATGCTACAGCTTAAAAAATCTCCAATAAAAGCTGAACAAATTCAATGAGTTAAATTTTTGGCAACAAAAGTTTGCTGTTGTAACTCGTTTAGAGCCACCCTGAGACTTATCATCCCCCCAGGCGATGCGACTTAAGAATCTTTAACCAGTAAAAAACGAATACAGAACCATTCCAATGTTCCTTTTAACTCACAAACTGTTAGCAAGCTATTTGTTGTCAACCTTTGCTTCGTCGTGCGATTTTTTTATTCACGTTGCCAGTGAAAACACATTGAATGCCTTTCCGAGAGTGGTGTTCATGATCAAAATTAGAATAATGAAGAATTTTGACAGTAAATAATTTTGACTTTAACTAAGACATCTTCAGATTAATCTTGTTAAAGTAATTAAAAATGCTATCAGTGAAATTATGTACGGATTACTAACTTCATCTTTTGAGTGGTTTCGTGTATTTGGGAGAAATGTGTTCAGATGTCGGGTTGCTATAAAACGGAACAAAGCTCATTGAACTCTAAAAAGACTGGAACGATACCTGCTAACTGTACTTTGTACAGCCAACATGTGGACTGACATTTAGATCAATTTGCAGGTCATCCCAGTCCCCTACGCGATAAAACACGCAACTTGTTGCGAAAAACTTAACCTAAATTTCGGATTTCTTGACAGTTTTCTTTTTTATCCATAGTAAGTAGAGGACAATGTTTATACGACTGCATATTTGTCAGAATTAACTGTCAATAAAAAGTAAAGATTCAATACAACTTTTCCCCACGCGTGTTTTTGACCTATATGGCTGCCCCCATGTCGGCTTCATTCAATCGTGAGGCCTGGTAAAACAAGATATCATTCCAGTCGTTTTATAGTTCAATGCCAAAGCTTCAAGTCTGCCGTTTGGCTGTGGGATTCATTTCAGGTAGGGCTGTGAAATATTTTTTGAAGATTAAAGCTTGCCGAACGTTTTTGTATCGCTCGTATCGACGCATCATAGTTGTGAATTTATTTGATTTTTTACTGCTTCCTAATAAAATTATCAATGAGAAAGAGAGAGTACTTTTCTGAATTGTGTCTGCATGTGTTTTAGAAATTTGCCTCAGCCAAGATGGATTATGTGCCAAACAAATCAAAGTTACTAAGCTTCAGAAAAGGTGCCATGATTAGGTTGTTGGACAATGACGAAGCTGTTGTAGGAATGTTGTACGGTGCAGCGGAGGGGAATGAAGGATATTTCCCAGCAGAATATGTCGATTCAGACGAATCACAGGTCAGTTCTCATGCTACGATTCCGCAGTCATTGAACAATTGGCAAGCGAACAGAAACTGGGTGCTCCTAAGGTGGTTTGGTACAGTTTTTTTAAACGTTGGACCCCATAAGACTGGGGAATGAATATTTTTATTATGCATTCCAACTTCATCCTTGTTTCTTATTGGTCGACATTCACCATTTAATTCTCAGTGTCCGGAAGCCGTGACATCATTTCCGCCGGAGATCGTGAATTATTCGACGGAGCTGTCCAAAAAAGATTATTGGACGCTGATGACGTAACCACCTCAAGGCGCGAAAATTAGAAAACAACAAAAATGGCCTCCAGCAGTTTGGAAAGTTAATCGCACGAGTCTTTTTACTGCAAATCTTTTCTTACATCTATCGCTGTTTTGAATGTATAATAAAACAATTATTGGATTCGGCTTACGCATAATATCAAGAATTATCCAGACCTCGGTCAATGTTATAAGAACAGAATATTGCGTAGACAGTGATAAATAAGGTAAAAATTTAAAAGTTTGTTCCTTCGTCAGGAAAGAAGGGTCTTTGCTCGAAACGTCGATATTCTTTGAGATCAGTTATGGCAGTTATCAACCTTTTAACTTTCTACCAACATTGACCTCGGTATGGATAATTCTTGATATCATGCTCAGCCTCATCCAATAATTGTTTATTATTGCAACAATCATACTGGGTGAACGAGCCTCAAGAGATCCGTGCGGGCTCTCCTGCGGCCCACAAAAGGTAAACCTGCTTGTGGGCTGCAGCCAGTCCCACGAAGCCCGGACAGCTTATCCGGCGATTACGTCCTCTCGTGTGAACAACGCGTGAACAAACGTGCTGCTCGCGAGTGGTTCTTAAAATATAGGATTCTATACATAAAGAACTCGCATCCATTCTGTAGGCAAAGGCCCGTGTGGCTTAGTTGATAGAACGGACACCCTTCTGCATTTTGAGATTGTTGTTCAAATCAGCATTTCAGGGGAAAATAACAAAAGTTGGTTTTGTTAATGTCCGTGTTTGATCGGATATAGATGGTCATGATTTTATTTTTATTGTTCATGTTTGGCTGAATTATTAACAAACTAGACAACTTAAGCTCACCGAATAATGCCTGTTTTCTAGTATGTCACGGCCAAGTTGGATTACGTTCCGGAAGAGCCACAGTTTCTAAGCTTCAAAACAGGCGACGTGATCAGAGTGGAGGACAAAAACAAACTTGTTGAAGGAATGCTGTATGGTGTAGTGGACGGGAAAGCGGGATATTTTCCAGCTAAATGTGTCACAGATTTAGAGGTTAGTTTGGATATGTGTGAGCCGTCGCATCTAGTCTTCATCTAGTTTTCATCTGGTCTTCATCTAGTCTTTATCTAGTCTTCGGGTTATCTGGTGGAACGGTAGGTATAGCTCATCTTTTACCTCTGTCAGAGCTGTTCTTAGGTGGTAATTCTCCAAGGGAAAATTGTGTTGAAGGCGCCCCCCTCGACCCTCTCTAACGTACCCCAAGCTCCTTCTGTTATAATAACTGTATACCAACACTACTGGTATACAACTAAACGAAGTACTGTCGCGAGCGAGGAACCAGACGGGAGTCTCAATCTCAGAACAAAATTTAATGCCCAGCAAAGTATACGCAATAAGACCGTGATTTATAAAAGAAATAAATTTGTGGCCTTATTGCGTGTACTTTGCTGGGCATTAATATTTGTTAGACGAAGTACTTCTGTAGAAACAAGTGGTTTTTGTGATTTTTGCTTTCATTACTCAAAATGTAGTTGAAAATTTGAAGCAGACGTTTCCGAGCCTCGACAGCTGCAAAGTCGTCAATTAACGATGAAAAGTCGACACATTGATTTGACATTTTGTTCACGGCCGTGGTATGGCACGGACCACTATGACCAGTGTTCGATTTCTGATTCGCTCAATAGTCCTATTGAAATATTCCCCTTGCTCACTTGTGTAAAGCGTATTGTTCAGTTTGACTCTACCAAACATCCAGGTTTTCCTTGGGCACATACACTGGATTGGCGAGGAATGACCCTTTCATTTGTTGGGGAAATGTGTGACTAGTAGGGATATCCAGTATTAGTTATTTATTGAGATATCCCGTCTGTTGGTTTATTGGTTCTGAATTAGTAAGACACACCTCTAGTCCGCAAAGAGCACTGGACAGGGAGTCCGTAGATGACGGCTAAACAGGGCTACTCGCACTCAGACTACTCTCAAAACACGCTATGAACCCTCATTGCTGGATGTCCTGTCACACAGAACACTGGCACTAACGGATAATTCCTTGTTTGTTCATTATTCTAGCATGGTTTGAACATGTCATTTCTTGAGCGCCTCATGAGTCCCCAATTCCCGTGTTATAATCGACAACCCGAAGCTGGCGAAAGTGGGGCATACGATGCAAAGATGGTGACTAAACTATTGAATAACTACAGGTCTCACCCAGACATAATTAAGGTAAAGCTACAGAAAATATCTACGTGGCTGTAAGGTGAAGTAGCAGATAAATTATCATCGGCCATCTGTAAATTTCTATATTTACCGAATGTTTTGAAGTTTCAGGAAATTTTAACCGAGAAAATGGAAAGAAAAATATATGTAAATCAAGACGATTCTGATTTCGATTTACAGCATCCTAAATAGGAGCCAATTTCTGTTGTGTTTTCTTCATGAATTATTAGTGAATATTTCCACAATATTTATGAAATAGCATTTCGAAAGCCTGCGATGTTATTGGCTAAATGTTGTATTTCTATTTCGCATTGTTAAGTTGAGAAGCATCGTAGGCACGCTGTGGGTAGACGAGCCTCATTTTCTCAGAGATACACCTGACGTCATTTTCATTTTATATTGGATCGCTGAGACGTGGATAACGTCACTATGATTTGAAAAAAAAAAACTTGGTTATTTTATAAAACAAATAGAAAATAACTTCCTTGTTTATGTACCGTAATCGAAGAAAGTTGGGTTTTTTATCTTGTGAAGTCTGACCTCATAGCAATACAAATGCATGGAGATTAAACACATTAACTATTGTTCCAGTTATAACATTTTGGTCAACAGGACCTACAATATCTGCATCCTGACTCAGTTTAGTGAGGGTTTTTTTTCTGATTAAAATAGTGTTATATTTTTTTTTACAACTGCGTCATGGAAATAACGTGTCCTTCTTACCCTTCATATTTTTTTACTCGTTTCACCCATAGATTCCCAACGAAAGGTTTTACGACGACGAACTGCGAGCATGTGCAAACGAACTTCTGCGCGGATCGCTGTGTCAGTGGAAAGAGCTACCAAACAAAGGATTTCCTGTTATCTTTGAAGGAGTAATTGGTAAAGACGAGCGAGAAGAACAGAGTCCTTCATTCTTTAATCCTCAAGAAGCGAGTGTCGTGCTTCGTTATGTCAAAGCTTTGAAAGAAGCCAGAGGAGTATCAGTGAAGACGGAGGAAATAGGGATCATATCACCATACCATAGACAGGTTTACATTACATATAGAAGTGAAACTCTAACGAACAAGTTAACGACCTTAAGATATCTCCGAAATAAAAATTAAGCCTGTTTTATGTGAAAAAACTCCTGATGTGATGAAGAATATTGTTGAACCCAATTTTATATCAATTTCGGCTCAGCAAATATGCAGTTGCATAGTCATGCGGGATTACCTGTAAGACTAACATCTTGACACTGGATTTTGATTTATTGGTAAATTTAGTTAATCTTCAAAACTGTTTCTCAAATTTTTCGAAACTTGGTTTACGGATTGGAATTATATAAACATCACACACGTGGGCTCCAAGATTATGCATGAGTTACTTCTTTCTATATGCTCGCAGATTAGTCCAGTTGGCCTTGATGTGGGACATTTCTCTCGGTCTCCCAATCAAGATATCACGCAGGATCGCATTCTAAATGAATTGACCAAAAAGACCTCAAAAATAAACAGTCGCTAAAGAGTTAATGCCTGAATTTTGTTTCGTTTGTTCTTTGTTCCCTCTTTGTTTTCGCTTCATTTTCGTATTCGTTTCTGGTGTTTCGACCAACACTGGGCGTTAAAGGTTTAACATCAAAGTGATGATGATTCATTGCGACTGTGCCGAGACGTCGTCGTAAAATTTACATTAATTTTAACTGTATTCTTTGTCACATTTCAAAAAGCTGATGTTTTTCTATCATAGGTTCAAAAGATACGACAGTGCCTGCAGAAGAAGCCCTATAACATCCGCGATATCAAAGTTGGATCTGTTGAAGAGTTCCAAGGACAAGAGCGAAAAGTGATAATAATCTCGACCGTTAGAAGCAGCCAGGAATTCTTCCATTTGGACGCTGTCACCAAACTTGGGTTCGTGAACAATCCTAAAGTAAGTTTGTCATGCTGAGTTGAAGTGGTTACATTGCCCAATATTAGATCTAAGAAACAAGGAATTCCTTAAGTTTCTGATAAGTCATCAAAATAAAAAATTAAATTTCCACTGTAAACGTTGGAAAAAGTATTTTCTCGAGGAGTCAACCATTTAGAATCCCTGACGATGGAAATGTAAGTTCTTATTGCTTGATTTCTGGAAAACTGACCCTTACGGGTAATTTTGGACGGAAACAAAAAAGATATGACGTTGATCTTAGGCACGACATTGTTGTGGTGCCACCAACTATTTTCTTCTTAATAATCGGATGGATTTTTCACCAAATATTTCCCAGTTAGTTTTCGGATATAGGTGACTGTTCTTTAGGCCCTGACATCGACCTTCAAACGCACTTCCAATTGTTTGCTTTGCTTTTCAGCGATTCAACGTAGCCATCACCCGAGCCAAGGCTCTCCTCATTGTTGTGGGAAATCCTCATGTTCTGAGTAGGGACAGCAATTGGAGAAGGTACGATGCATTTTCTTGAAGTAAAATCACGCCGAAATTGTGATGGTGACAGACTTCAAAAAGTGTACTATTTTTGCTAAGAAACGTACGTGAAAGTAGCAAAATAAGGAGCTAGTCCACAACGTCTTACGTTTTGGTCATTTTACTTCCTTTAGCAAGTAAAATAGTAATAAAATAATGATAATAATTTGACTTAATTTTGATTCCCATTTGGCTGGAGTTCTACTGTTGATCGTAAATTCTTTGACACGTAACAGTCCAAACCTATCAACTATATATTGTATGTCATATCTTCGTTGCCCCTAGGCCCTTTTTGGCTTTCTTGGCTCTTGGAAACCCTTGGTCTTACAGCGATACCTCCTGACCACAATCAGTGGATCTCGTTATCAATATATTTGAGTCATGTCAAAAATCGCGTAAACGTATCGCACATTGCATTAATAGAGAAAGATTATGCCGTGTTAGTTGAATACAACGTTTCTTGCATATAGTGTCATATATCATTGACTTGCATACTTCACTGGCTAGCCTTAGATCATTGTTTGGCGTACGGTGCTCTTGTGGCTATTGTGAATGCATTGAATTGACTTTGCGAACGTCAAAGCAATATATAGATATGTTGCAGTGACAAAACAGTCTCAGATTTGTCTTACTGACTTTGCAGCAATATATATATGTATGTATATATATATATATATATATATAATATGATTAACAATGCTTTATTTTACCGTAGGTTCATTGGCTTTTGTCAGGACAACGGTTCTTATAAAGGCTGTGCTTTTGAAATGCCAGAAGATGACGACGAACACCTTGCAACACAGTTGAGTCTTCTGAGTTTAGACAGTGAAAAGGCATTTAATAAAGTTGACCCAGATTTAACGAAAGCTGACTACGAAGGCCAAGAATGGAAGCCTCCTCAAGACTGAGAATTTCATCCCAACTGGGATGAGTTGACTGTATTTTATATCACCAGAAGACTAGATTGAGATCTACCCGACATAAACATAGCAATCCAGGTAAAAAGTGATGTGTCAGTAAGGACCTTAAATTTTTCAAGTATAGTTGACTTAAATTCTTGCTAGACAGACTAGTTGTGTTGAACATGACCGTACCACAATTAGGTGACATGTTTATCCGGTAAACTTGAAGCAAGTTGGCTTACGAACAAGAATGTGCCATGCTTCTATCTTAACGTCAAACACTGTGTCGTGTAGTTAGGCCATAATAGTTTTATCTGGATAAAAGCAGATGGTTTAGCAGCAATAGCTGACCTTCTACAAATGCTGTCATCATGGTCTACTACCTCTTTCATATAGAACTATCTTAGTGTGATCACTTCGAGGATTGAGATTTATCTGTTAAGTGAGTTTAATAATAGCAACCGTGAAACACTTTGAATTTAATTGTCAGGAGTCGTTGCCTTCCTGCCACAAAAAATCTTTAAGGTAGAGGTTGAATTTGTAAATTTTAGATTTTAAATTTTTAGCACATACTCTCCTCTCCTCCCTACTCCCTACTCCCTACTCCCTACTCCCTACTCCCTACTCTCTACCCTCTACCCTCTACCCTCTACCCTCTACCCTCTACCCTCTACCCTCTACCCTCTACCCTCTACCCTCTACCCTCTACCCTCTACCCTCTACCCTCTACCCTCTACCCTCTACCCTCTACCCTCTACCCTACCCTACCCTACCCTACCCTCTACCCTACCCTACTCTACTCTACTGTACTCTACTCTATTCCACTATACTAAACTAAACTATACTATACTATACTATACTATACTATACTGTACTGTACTGTACAATACTATAACATACCATACCCCTACCATACCATACCATACTATCCTGTCCTATCCTATACTATGCTGTGCCATGCAATAATATACTAAAGTACACCATACTGTAATATATTTACTGTGGTGTACTGTAGTGTAGTTCACTATGTTATACCAATGTATGCTACAGTTTGGTGTATTTACTGGATTGTATTGCGCTTTACTGTACTTCACTCTGCCATGCTGCACTGTACTATATCGTTTCGTACGTAATATATCGTACACGAGATATGTCATAAGATATCCAAACACTGTACTGTACTGTGTGGTACATTGTATGGTAAGGTAAACGGTACTGTACTGTCTTGTACTGGATACCATACTTTATTGCACTAGGGTTTGGCTTGCTAATAATAAACATCTGAAATTGTTTTTTTCGCTCAAACACGCACAAAACAATCCTTTATGATCTCCTTAATGATCCTCCCCAGCAGCTTATTGGTAGACCTGAGGAACGTCGGTCGTGTGAGTGAAAGACAAGTAAATTACTTTTATCGAAGTCTAGATTATAAGATAATCAAAAGTTAGTAATCGATTAATTTGTATTGTTATACCATTGTAGATATACAACAAAGTTAGTGATTATTTAGAAAATAAATATTTTAAAAACATTGCATGCTGTAGCTTGACCAAGCTTGTCATCACTTCATTAACGACAGGGCATGAACAGACCAAAAGCGGTACTGATTTGCAGTGTGGAATTATTCAGTCATTTGAAAACCAATGGATAAATTAGGTCCACTTTGACCAGTTGTACTATTTGTCGGAAAACTTGGTAAGGTAGAAATAAAATTCAGAGGCATTTTCGAGGTAAAATAAAGAAAAAACATTTAGGTCAATCCGTCCCTGCGAAAGGCAACTCGAAAAACTAAGTTGACTTGAGTGGGATTGGAACTTACGTCTTCCACCGCGTCTCCTGTTAGAACGTTATAACCAGTTAATTGTGGAGTTGAATCGCCGGTTAGTTGAGATTTATCAACTTAAGAGCTAGTATGAGGTGGTAAGAAGTCCTTCTCATTTATTTGGAGGACACATGATATCAGGTTTCTGTTGAAGATGAAATTCAGGCTCGCTGCAGTAATCACGTACTTGCTTGCCGAAGACTGCCCACTCCGAAGTCTCCGATATGTCATGACCTTCGTATTTTTTTATTCTTTTGATATGTTTACGTGATAAAACTGAGCATGTACAGAATTGATGACACAATAGAAATCCCGTCGCAAAATTCCTCCATCGTAAGCTACTTTAGAGTTTACTGGATTTAGTATTTTAGTTCAAAGTAAGTCCGTTTACGTTCACTTGAGTCCAATTTGTGCTCTTCCTCACATCACCTCAAATGAGTGAACTCAAATTCATTCTAAATTCAGTGCTGTGGCATTCACACTGGCGGACTCTTTGTCCACATCCCGTCCAGATTAGCTCATATGAAGGGTCAACCGGTATGAACGCCCCTTATGACCGCTGAAACGCATCGTTTTGTGTGTAATGAATGTTCAGTAGTATGAACAAATACTGTCTTTCGCATATCTAACCACACATTGCCTTATAAATAAGCAAGTTATTAATTACAAATTATAAATCAGTTATAACGCAAAGAAATACGTTTATAATGAGAAAAATGTTTATTATATTAGTGTTACAAAAAATTATGGTACTTAACCGTATTCTGCTGCAGTTCACTTCAAATGTTTGTATCTGACCCTTTCTCACAATCAGAATATTCAGAAGCCTAATTCAGAAGGGAAAAAAAAATTTCGAATTGCTTTGTGGATACCTGCATTGTGTCGAGGCTGTGGGCGAGCGCCCGTTTTGGCCGCCCAAAATTTCTCCCTAGGTTTCTATGAATTCACAGTGATTTTTTCGATCATGCTCTGGAAAGAAATGGCATTCTAGAGAAGGGTTCTGGGGATAAGAATATGTTGTGGGCTTAAAATGTGAAAAACAATGAAATACCCACGCGCCGTAACCATGATTCAATTTCTGGTCCAGCAAATGTGCACTTAGTAATAAAGCGGCTTGATTCATACATGTCCAATTTATGGCACATTTTTGAAAGCCGTCCAGTTTTCAAAGTTGCCTCCCTCTTCACCCCAATTCCTGGGACGAAGAAGGACGGAGGAGTGGCTGCGTTGTCGTGTGATTGCCGTAAGCCGCCGGTCGCAATCGTCTGTCTGACGACTGAACCATTGACGATTCTTATTTTAATGGCTTCACTGCAAGTGTAAAAATCGGCAGTGTTGCATGAAAACATCCAAAAGATTGAAAGTGCGTCCTTTTTTCACCTGTGAACATAACCAGGGAAATTGCTTTTATGTAGACCACTAATGTTGACCCAATTCGGGTAGTGTCATAATCATATCATTAGCATTCCAAAAGATGTAATCTAGAAATGTATGTTTTCCCGCCAAAACACGGTCACCTCGTAAGGGTACTGGAGACGACCAATGGCGGTAGCCGTGTACAGGCAAGTACAGGCTTGTCCAAACAAGATGGGGAACAAAGAGCGGATACTTCAAATTTTTTTTAGCAAGGATGTAAATCTCACTTTTCCTTCATAAATCATCTGATAATTACGAGAGTGTTTACAAAGAAACAAGATGAGCCGCTTTGCTGGGAAACTGAAGGAATACCCTTCCTTCTCCGTGGACTGCTTCGACAAACGTAATTTGGATTCCAATGTTTACTTTCTCTCTCATTGCCACCAAGGTAGGAATTTTTCCTTTACTTTCCTAATTCCAGGCTTGCAAATACCCATATGTAATAGAGGTTAGGTGGTATACTATAAATAAGTCAAAACTTACGATAAACCGTTCACTACGCGTAGTTTTTCCCTCTTGAATGTTGTGAATCTAATTTGTTTTTATTAGATCACATGAATGGTCTGGAGTCGACAGCATTTCTAAACAAATTGAAGTCAAGGTAAATATTTCCTGATAGTTCACTAGGTACATATAATATTTACATTTAGTTTAAAACATAGGATATTCCTCAAAATATTTCCCTAATTCTTATACTTCAATTACAGAACTTTTAGTTCACCTTTAATTTGTTTCTATTATTACTGGTAAGCAAGTTATTCTATGTAGAAATCTTGAATTTATTTGAGTCCTTAGGTAGTTGAACATTAAATAGCCAATGGGACAGGTGGAAGGCAATTGTCCCTTTTCTCTGAAGACCATTCTTTTCCTTGAAAACAGCCAAATCCAGTGAGAAATGCTCTTTGGAAGGGGTTACATTCTGATACATGTTATTGGACTGCCAAAAATGCTAATTTTGAGGATTTGGCACACCAAAGAAAACCCTGCTACACCACCACAATCAGGTCTTAAATTGAGTTGAGTGTCGTAGTTTTTGCCAAGCCAAGTCAAATCATTCACTGTAAGTCAATCTTTTGACTTCACCTTATTCAGATGATGACATCCAGCTTTACATGGTTTGCAGGCCTGTAAATTATCCTGCAGGGAGCTGAAAACCTAGAATGTTAGTCAGTATTTAAGTTTTTTGTGTTTCTGTCAATTTTTAAGTGTTTAAACCTATGCATCTTTTGGGGGTGCTTGTCCTCTTGCACACTATGCTATATGCACTTCATGATGCTGTGATGAGATCAGCCAGGATTAGAGTAAAAAGTAGTTTTATGAGACTATCTATCTAGCAGGGAATTAGAGGCAAAACCTCTGAATTGTTAACCAAGGAAGCCAGGTGGGGCCAGAGCTGTAGTGGCAGGCTGAGGTCATATATATTTAAGGTTACTGTATGTCATATTTTCTTGTTCCCAATACCAAGAGAAATCACCTGTACATTGAAAACATGTCTTCTCCATCTGTCATGAATTAACATCTCTTTGGAAGTGGCAATAAGGAAATTTTGTATTATTGATTTAATATATTGCTTTGTAGGGTCTACTCTAAAGCAAAAAGCTAATATCAATAAGACAGTGTACTGTGGAAATATAAATACTAAAACCTTTTAAAAAACTGTCTTGATGTGTGCCATTAGCATTTTGTTTTTAAATATAAGTATTCTGCTGAGAATTCATCAGACCATCTCTTTACTCTTATTTGCATTGGTTTAACTGATCATTTTGAGAGGTTTAATTCAAGTGTTGCTTCACCAATGGCAGTGAGTTTAAAAGAGCATCAGAAAAGTTATATTTGCCTATGACTGCCCTGGCCATCACAACCCTAAGTGTACCCTTAGTACTTTAATGTCAATTGTCTTACTCTAACCAAAGTACTTATTCAGTTCATCTTTCATATTAAACAGTTGTGTAGTAATGAACATTCATTTGTTTAATTAAATATAATAACAAGCAAACCTTCAAATTTCCCCATCAACCTTGTTGGGTCATGCTCTGTTTCTGTACTAACATCTAATATGATTTTTAGTTTTAGTTTATTAAATTTAAGCCTATACACAATGTTCAGATAATTTTGATTACTTAATCTTAATGTGGATATAGTCAAAATGTGCTGGTATACTGCTCTGAGACCTCCAGAAATATACTCTTGTGTGATTCAAGATATAGACATTTGGAAGACTATGTGGTGAGTAGTGTTTTAAGTGTTTCTTTTTGACAATGACAAGATTAGTTCATTTCTTCAAAAGGGACCTTATTGGGGTCAAATTTGGGGGCAATATTTGTGCAGGTTTGGGGTGAACCTCAAACATGTATACTATATGTGTTGTGCCACTAGGAATTGTAGAGAAGTCTAATTTGATATTGCTTTAAATATTACAGGAGGGAACAGGTCCCCAGAAGTTGCTCTACACTGGTTTTGGGCTGTAATTAAGCTCATGTAACAAAGTTAGATAACCATTAAAATTTGAACCTGTTGGGAATTCATAAACCTTGGTTTGAGAGGAATAAAAAAAGGGAGTATAAGGGGGTCAGGGCATGATATATATCAAGTAAAATGTCACTCCACCTTAACTGCATCTTGACCTACAGTAGCCATCAATTTTACAAAATTTCTTGAAACTTCAAAAACAACCCAGTGAATTCTTTTATCTTTTTTGTTATCTGAAATTCATCCTTGAAATGCATGGATTTAAGTCCTAATTTGATAGTAGAATCAAGCCCATGCAAATCTTATTCCCCAAAGAGGAATGTCTCCAAACTGCAGTAGGAATCTCATATTCAGGATCTATTCTCAGTTGCTCTCCTCCATGTGATGGGAAACTACCCTGGTTTAGTATGGTCACAAGTCTCCCAAAATTTTGGACATAGAAAACAAAAACATCATGGGAGGGTTAGTACAAGAGAGTTGGATATCAATTCAAACACTTCATTATTAATGAGTTTTAAGTTTCCAGTGCTCTACCAGTTTCACCAGTATAAAAAAACATAATGATCTACACAACAAATGTCATTATATATACAATATATGTGCTAGGCCTGACACTACAAAAAGTTGTACCAGTATGTTGCATTTTAATGTATTTACATGGAAACTGTGTTCTCTAAACAGCAAACAAACATACATACCAAGGACTCCAAAAGCAGTGGTTGTCCAGGTGTCCAGACACTCGGTTTCTGGACTGCAGGTGTCCAGTATGGGCAGGACACCCACAATATTTTAGTCAAACAAATAATTGGTGTACATGTAATTACTATTTAGTACAGTGTGGTTTGTTGTTGTAGATACATATTTTATACATGTTATGATAAAATATATATTTAATTATAAATATGTATATAAAAAATATAAATATACATATAATATACATATATATATATATATATATATATATATATATATATATATATATTAAGACCCAACCGGACCTGTTGCGAAAAATGCAACATTGGGCCTTCCGGCTGGGAATCGAACCCGCGACCTCGCCAATCTAGTGCGATGCTCTGCCAACTGAGGTACGGAGGCCGTTGCCAAGAGCCTCCGTAGCTCAGTTGGCAGAGCATCGCACTAGATTGGCGAGGTCGCGGGTTCGATTCCCAGCCGGAAGGCCCAATGTTGCATTTTTCGCAACAGGTCCCGGTTGGGTCTTAATAATATCCACACACTCGAGATTTTCCTCCTTCAAATATCTACTTAATCGGCATTACCTCCATTATATGCATATATATATATATATATATATATAGATAGATAGATAGATAGATAGATAGATAGATAGATAGATAGACAGACAGACAGACAGACAGATAGATAGATAGATAGATAGATAGATAGGTAGATAGGTAGGTAGATAGATTTAACAAATAGAAAATTGCTCGAGTGTCTCTGTGCTGTGATAGAAACATGAATGACGTCATTTCGACTGTATATATATATATATATATATATATATATATATATATATGTATATATATATATATATATATATATATATATATATAATTATATGATATGTGATCTTTAAAATTGTCCTAAGGGCATGGCCATACATAACTTTGAAATGCTCCTAGAGCCCCTGACTCTACGGGGATTTCAAGTCAAGTTTGCAACTACGGTTGACATTTCAAGACAATGATCTGTTCTTTTCATATTTTATTGAAGGTTGGTTTACCAATTGAACATCCCACATTGATCAGTGTAAAGGATGAACTTACTGGAAAGGTGAGTTTTTACAAAATTGAAACCATAGGAAAATAACGTCATTATGTGATATTTTATGTTTATTCTTTTTCATTCTTTTCCCGTGTTCATCTTGTCAATGGGAAAAGAATAATACGCCCGCGTCGACTGCACATCAGCGAATTTAATACGTCTCTATTTGATTGATCCCAGTATGGTCTGACGTTTGTTGGTCGGGACTTTTCATGACGTAACACAAGATCTTAACAAAAAACAAAAAAGCGTTTAAATTTATGTTATGCAAACATTGAAACTTCCTGCTGATGATTTCATTCGGTAATAATGATTCTGAACACCCTAGTAAGCTAGTCAGTCGAAAAAATTAAGAAAAGAAGTCACTGCAAAGAAGGTACATACTGTGAACCGTGCCGTAGCCCTAGGGGCACAAAAGGGACATTTGCCCAGCAAACAATTTCAGGAAAAAATATGGGAATTGGGTACTTAAAATGTAAAACATACCTTTGTATAATACTTCATGTAGTTTTTTGGATTTTTTACTTCCTCCATTGGAAAATTGCTATATACGGCCATGGGAAATTCGGTTCGTAGTGGTGAAATATTGGGCGTGAGTGTTTCTGTACGGATCTTGACTTGGTGCGTTCGTTGCGCACACTAAACGTCCGTCCGATAATGCACTGTCCAGTGCAGACAGCAGTGAAAAGTGTCGGGCACTTTGCTCTGTGTAACCCAAAAAATTTTCCGTTTTTTCTACAAAGTGAAATGTTTCATAATGAGGCTTATTTATTCGACTTTTCTTTTCTTTTTTAGACTGAAAAGACTTGTGTGACGTTGTTATCAGCCGGTCATTGCATTGGTTCCGTAATGTAAGTGATTCGTAGAGACCACATTCATCTAATGTCTACCGATTTAATTGGTTTGGCATAGTCTTAATTCTACTACTGGATTTTAGAAACACACTCCGATGAATAACATTTTGTAAAAGCTCAATATTTCAGTGATAAGACAAGACAAAACTGATCACTTGTCTGTAACATAGAAAAAGTTTAAAGGTGGTAGTTTAGTGCCAAAAAACGAGAGCAAGATATAGATGTTTCGAGAGAAAACCCTTCATCAGACTCTCGTTTTTTTGGCAGAAGATTACCTTTCAACTTTTTCTACGTTGATTCAGAACTGCCTACGCAGCACTCCATATTTGATATTACTGCATGTATTATAATTCCATAAAGTTGTTATAAACGCACGATAATATATATACAGATGACATACATTAACAATCCAATGTCGGGCAAAATGACCAATTGGATTGCGATGCTGTCGGTCATTTTCAATGAGCGATGATCCATGGCGATTTTAAGCTGTCTCACTAATTACGCGTCGTGTTTAAATAACCTGATTTTTTTGTTTAATTTTTTTTTTTATGTACTGTAGGTTCCTTTTCGAAGGCAATAATGGGACAGTTCTGTACACTGGTAAAACATGCAAGTTATTACGAGAATTTACATCTTAAAAAAAAACAAAACATTTACGGACACTTTTTATGTGATCAGTTTTCTTTTCTGAAATTTCTTTTTTAGAAGTGTGAGAGCTTGGAAATATCTTGAGACGATAGATAAACGATCGTCAAGCTTTATCCTCGAAAAAACGATTTCTGAGCCCCAGACGGGGATCGAACCCGCAACCTTCCGATGACCGGTGAGACGCTTGAAATCAATGGTTAAAGTGCTTCATCGGTCATCAGAAGGTTGCGGGTTCGATCCCCGTCTGGAGTTCTGAAATCGTTTTTCTGAGGATAGAGCTTGACGATCGTTTATCTATCATCTCAAGTTTTCTTTTCTTTTCCCAAATTTAAATTTCAGGAGACTTTCGCTTAAGTAAGGGCGATACCAGTCGAATACCATTTTTCCATACTGGAGACAGGTAACTGCGATTAATTCAGTAACTCGCGAGAAAAAGAGAACTTCGTTTTTCTAAATACCAGTTTTTAATCTGTAGGAGGAGTGAAGATTTTTGCGAAGTTCTTGCTTCCCTTTCAAGAAGTCAACTTGGAAGAAATTGTAATCAGTTGAAAATTTTTCATAGATTATCATGAAAAAATTTCTGTTCATGGATCTCTGAGGATGATTCTGAAATTGTAATAAATTATTGCGCGAATTTTTAAAATTTTCACTAAGCGTCATGTAATAGGTGGCTTGCATGGCGGCCATGTTGGTGGAACTTAAACAAAAGAATCTCATCAGCTTCTGTTGTATAAGGCACCGAGATGGCCGCCATGTTATTGTCTTTTGAGTCCCAAGGGATTGATTACAATCCAGCAATAGCGACCTTTTTCCCTGAATGAGGATCTCACTGGGTCCACGGAATACAAACTCAGTGCATGCGCCATTTTGCTTCTTGTAATTTAAAAGTATTTACGGGCGGTCTACGGACCTTAGACGTCCGGGGGACAAAATTCCGATGGCATCTACATCGACTTTATCTCTGGGCACCTGACACCCTGATGATCCTGCTGTAAGTGACTATGTCGTGTAGGATTTTATGTATTATAGGATTTTATATCATGGGAGTCCTGATTTTAAACATTGCTTCTGCTTCTCAGTGTATTATTGTTGTTGATGTTGAAGAAAAGGTTTACTGTAAAAGAATTTATTGCCGCTGTCCCCCACAACAGTTTCAAACAACAGACCTCTTACAGAAAAACATCTTGGTCGTGTTTATATCACTTATATCTTTTGCTACCTGCGCACCTTGCTCACCAATGGCCCCTTTTGATTCTTCTTAAACCATATGTGTATGTATGAATTCGCCAGTCTGGCCTCGTTTGAGAAAAGAATGACTTTTCAAATTCTCGCAGCACATCATTGCTGAAGGAGCTAACTGGTATGGCTATATAAGAATATTAAATGAGGAGCCATTTGTATGTCAGGACTGCCTTAAGCCTGGCCATAGTTCAGTTAATCCATTTATTAACTGCGTACGCAGCTCACCATCTTTTTGTGATTGATGTAGCATTAAGGAAATTACAAGTATTTATGTGGATACAACCTTTTGTTTACCTCGAATGAAGCACATACCCAGTAGAGTGAGTAGACATAGGATTATTATTTATATCATTTCATAAAGTACCTTCATGCTGTTCTGGATTTCTAAAAACTCCTCCCACCATTTCTGGCAGTTCTACATGACAATCTGAAATTTGACTCATCATTTCGACTCGTGGAAAATTGTCATATCTCACAAAAATACCAACTCATTTTATGATTCTCAAAACTGTAACAGGGTTCTATTTAGAGGAATTTTTAAGTTGATATTCCTATGAACACTCGAGTCCCCACGAAATGGTAGCGATTTTCTGGTGATAGTTATTTATCAGTGAGTATGTGACTCATCAAATTTACGTCATTACCTACTCACATAAAAATCTGGTGCCAAGTATCTGCATTTTATATGTCATCGAAGCATGGTCTTGGTAAACAGTATTGTATGCCGAAATGCTCATAATTAAATCGGGGAATGCAGATCACTTTAAAATAATTTTTAGCAGGGATGGCCTTCACACAATTCCATTATGAGTTATAAGGCTGGTCTTTTACAATTCCATAACTGTTTTGAAAAGAAAAAAAATCCTAAATAGAACCCTGAACCCGGTTGTTCTAAAGGCGATCGGCTTAGTCTACGGTTAGTGAAAATTTATTGACAAAGTTTGAGGATATTTGCTCGAGAAAATCAAAATTTTTTATTGCGGACTTTAAATTATTCAATAAGGTTTTCTGCAGTAAAATTTGAAGTCGATTGGTCGAAAATATACATGGAACTATACGGTTTAACTGGTAACCCTAGCTTAGCATTAATTGTCTTTTGAACAACTGGGTCCTGGTATGGGTCTGTATAGATCACACGCACTGTATTCACAAACTAGGTTTGCCATAGAAAGTACAATAGTCCAATTACTTTTGCAGCAAGTCATGCAATTAAACGTAACTGCAATAAGTATCTAAGTCTTACTTGAGTACATTGACTAAATATTTAGTATTCCTTAATCAACGACGCAAAAGTTTTTTGCTATCCTATGTAGTTTACTAACATTTGAGAATTTTTTCTCATCTAATAGGAGGCGTCCAAGAACGCAGTACTGAGGCTTATAAAATGGTAAGAGTAAACTATTTTCACATTGATTTCCATAACCCGTAAATTACGGTGAGTAAAGAGAATGACGGGATATTTCTTCTTCATATGCATGGAGCCATGACTGCCATGCATATTTCCCCATATGTGTTTTTGTGTATATGCATATATGTTTACGTGTACGCTTATGTGTACGTGTCTGTGTGTAAATATGCGTGTACATGTACGTGTAAACGATTTTGATAACAAATTGTATCGCGACCTCACCTTCTACTTGGCCCGTGCCAGATCGTTTCCATTCCGATCCAAGCAATCCTATCATTCGTTTCACGTCTAGAACTTGAGATAAAATATGCCATTAACTGGTTCATGTTGACTTTGTTCATTTCCTACCCTAATTCTCCTTACTATGTTTCTGTCTGTCCATTCGCATGCCTGCCTGACTGTCCGTCTGTCTGTTGGTCCTGTCACTTTTTATCTCGAAACAACCTTGGGATGCTGCACCTTAATTTGTTCAAAGAATTGATCTAGGAACTTAGATATCTAATTTGGTCCAATGGAGCAAATTTTTTCGTGAAGGTAGTCAACAATTTTCAGTTCTCCAACTTTGATATAATTTTGCTTGGCTTCTAGGTGGTTAAAACAAGGCTCTAACTATTATGTCAGCTTACTCTGCAAAGGAATGTACGGGTACGAATATTTACTTAAGGAAGTTGCCATTGATTTGAAAACCAAGGTAAAGGTCAGGATTAAATCCTTTAGGAGATGTATGTGTATTTCATCGATGTATTTATTCAATATTAATGAAGCTCGTATTTTAAATATCAACATTAATGAATCAGAATGCCAAAGCCATTTATCATTCATATGAAATCCCACTTGTGTTTCTGTATTGTCCTTCATAAAATAACTTGCAACTTTACGCGTTCTCTGATTGGACTTTTCTCATTTTCTCGTAGTAAACAGACGTGGATGATATCAAATTCATTTAATATTAGAATGCAGAAACATGAATCACATCATAAAAAACCGTTTGATATTTTGTGAATTCAGTAGAAAATAACAAATACAAAAGAATGCAATTCAGTATTGAAAATAAGAGTTTGAAAATAACTTTTAAATCAATCCGTTATTTTAGAAAAACCGGACACGAATTATATGAAAATATCCATTCATAAACAGTTGATATTTCATCCGATTCTTGTACGATTTGCATTATTGCATCCAATCAACGATGAAAACAAAGATATTTATCATTATAGCACATGAAATAAATGTAACATGATACTTCCTCAAGTAACAAAAAACTGGGATTAAAGGAAAATTTCAATACTGAGCCATGAAAGACTGTCTAGCAATTTCACCGATTTTTTTTTTCACTTTTTAACTTCGAATTTTCAGTTTTTAAATGTGCGTAAATAGATTCTTTCAGAAAATAAGCAATTTCTTATATAAATATTTGGTTATTCCCTCGGACCTTTCCGAAAATCACATGTTGTGGGAAGGTTTCCTTATTTGTAATATTATTGAAATCAAATCATAAATTAAATCAGACTCGTCGAACTTGTGATTTTTTTACTCGTCTTTGTGCATTTATTAGATGGAATTTCTTAATTTTACTTCTGATATCGTTCCTATTCTGACTTTCCAGATTCACATTACGCGAGTGAGGCGAACGTTGTACAAAAATTTTGACCGTTTTTTTTTCCTTTTTTAACTTCTAATTTTCTCTTTTTAAATCTACCTAAGTAGACCTTTTTAGAAAATAAGCGATATCTGGTATAGATATTTGGTTATTCCCCCGGACCTTTCCGAAAATCACATGTTTTGGGGAGGTTTCCTGGTTCCTAATATTATTGAAATCAAATAAGACACGTCGAACGTGTGATTTTTTAACCCGTCTTTGTACATTTATCAGATAGAGTTTCTTAATTTTATTTTTAATATTGTCTCTTTTATGACTTTCCAGATTCACGTTAGCCCAGAGAGGCTTACACTGTACAAAAATCTTGTTCATATGACCGAACACTTTACGACTGATGCCAAAACGACAAAGATCCATTCCTGTAACTGGGAGGTACGTATCTACCGATAATCAATGCTCTATAGTCATAATATATGGTTATATTCACTGTAGGCCTTTTATGTTGTGTATAATACATATTTTACCCAATACAAATATGATTTGAAGACTCGACTGATTTAATCGTGCACATATGAGTGAACGATCTTATAATATAATTATATCGTGAAAATGGGTTTTATGAGGACGTAGTATGCATTCTTCAATTTGAGGGTGGCACAGTGGTAGTGCACTTGTCTCTCACCACTGTGACTAGGGTTCTATTCCGACTTCGAGCAGTTATCTGATTAAAGTTAGCTTTGTCACATGTGAGAAGAGTATTGTCCAGTTTGACTCTACCAAGCATCGCAGGTTTTTTTCCAGGTACTCCGGTTTCATCCTGTAGTAATATTAGGCAGCCCTCGAAATTCAGGTCGGCATTCGGCATTGGCAACATAAAAGCCGCTCTAGGTTAGTGCATGGTCGGCATATTTATGCCGACCATGAGTCATATTTTTCTCGGCATTTTGCATTTTTACCGAAAATATGTTCATAGCACTATAAACTATTGTTTTGCACTATAAACTATTGACAAACATGCTTCAACGTCAAGTGATGCATCAGCAACTGGGGCTTCACGTCAAGCAACCCTGATGCCTTATATCACAAAGCTCACTCAGAACGGCAATGCCGACGTTAATTTTTGTCTAGGTTGACAAATTTTTGCCGGCTTTCGGCCGGCGTAGATCGGCATTTTACTGCCGACTTAAAAATGCGCGAATTTCGAGGGCTGCATTAGACCCTTGAGGGGTTGCCCTTACTGGACTTCTAGGGAGAACAGCTTAGCTAGGTGATAGGGTTATCCAGTATAAATAAAGACACTTTACTTTTGTTTTTAGGGGTTTACATTTACCCGACTTATGTTGCATAGAATAACGTGGCTTTCTGATGTACCCTGCATCAACCTCTGGGCTAAATTGTCACATCCCTCTCTCATTCATATATCTATTTAGCCATTGAGTTTTCTGCAACATTTTCCTTTTACACTTTCTGTCCCTTAGCAAAACAGGCATGCTTACTCCAACTTGCCTTGTGGATTAACTGCTCCTGCTCCACAGCAACTGAAAGTAATGAAAATTAAAGCGTCCAGTATGTGGTTTGCACGTAGGAAAGAACCCATTCCCACGGATTGTGTCGTGTGAGTAATATTTTCAAAACAGCCAAAATATTAAACATTTACAGCATAAAGCTTTCTTCATGTAACAACCACCTAATTATCATACTCGAGTCTCTGAACATATTAAACTTTGCGAAGCAAACAGCTTGCCTTGTTCAAACAGGATGCCTTGTCCATAGTGTAACGTCAGCACATGAATGATATCCCATTGTTTACATAAGACTCCGAGCTTGAAGTCATGACAGGCCACATTCGAAGGCTTGTCAAAAGCCATAATACATCTTTTGCTGTTCATTACCAGAAGATATACTACCATTAACGCCAACCTCAAACTCATTAACGTAAAAATACATTCATTTTGTGCAATCCACATTCACTAGCATAGATAGGCAACCATTTGCGTCAAACCGCACTCCATGGCGCCAACAGACGACCATTAGCACCATTCTACAACACATTAGGGATAATAAAATTTCAATTGCACAAGAGAAATATCTTGCGTAATCGAAATTTTATTATCCCTAATGTATAGTAGAATGGTGTTAATGGTCGTCCGTTGTCGCTATGAAATGCCCTTTGAGGCACATGGTTGCGTATCTACGCTAGTGAATGTCGATTTAATAAAATGAATGTATTTTTGCGTTGATGAGTTTGAGGTTGGCGTTAATGATAGCATTTTTTCTGGTAATGAATCGCCAAAGATATAGTATCCTCAGAAAATTTTTCTAATCCCTAAACCATTGGGGCTCAGTAGTTCTAAAGGCAATTATCATAATCTTAGGCTAGTAAATGTTTTGTGAACAAATTCTGGAAATAATGGTGAAGAAAGTTGAACTTTTCTCGTCAAACTTTGAAAGACTTGAAAAAGGTTGTATGCTGTGAAATTCGACCGGTCAACAAAAATTTACCTAACAAAACTATCCAGGTACTGGTAAGCGGTCTAATCGTTCTTTCAACAACTCCCCTCAGATGCCCGGTGAATTCTAACTGTTAAGCTGCTGAAATCCAGTTTGTAAGTGAATGCTAAAAATTCCATCGTTCGATTGATTGGATATTGTCTTTAGGATGGCAAAGGGTTTAATAATGTGTACTTTAATCTTTCTTCCCTTTGTGGTTTTTATATAAATTCTAAATTAACCTCTTCTCGTATGTTCCAATTGCAGCAAGGCCAACGAGAATTTTTACCGAGTGGTTCACTCCATGCATGCGTCCATGGAAGAGGTAGGTACATTAATTTGTTGTTTATTGTGATATAATGGTGTCTTGGAGAAGACTAGAATCACTCATAAACACCATTGTTAGTTCTTGTGAGTCTTTGTACAGTGAAGTCTGCCGAAATTCAAGATATTTACCAAGGCGTCTTTCGTCCTGCGCATTCAATTCAATTAATATCGTTTGCATGTGATATCGCACACGTACTCTGTGTAAGAAATTTGTATTAAGTTGCCGTTCATTTGGTGGACATCCTGTGTTAAGCGGACAGTTCCCGATTACCGAAATTAAATCCCAAATAAATGTTATAAATAAAATATCTAGGCCAAGGCTTTTCCAACAAATATGGCATCCCACACTGCGGCCTGACTACCAATGCATGTTCGCGCATTTACCCAAACTTCATATCCTAATACTTTGGGTAGCTAATTACATTTCACTTTCTGTAAAACGCGTTTCTTTTATTCTTCCCTTAAGATCTTTGATATGGTTGGCTATCTGCGTCCACTGCACGTTTATCCAACAGTAGAACCAGCTGGACGTTATACAATTAAACACGCACAGGAAAGGTAACTTAAGTGTATATGACCCGTCTAGTTTACCTCGTGTAGAAATGTCCGGTTCCCGTTATCGATCTTCTGAATAGAACTACCAATATACTTTTCGATGCTTTGTTTGTGATGCTGATTTATGTAATTACATTCGCTTTGGGAGCTGAGAGAAATTACCGTGAAAAAGTATAAACTATCTGGAAGAAATAAGGAGGTGTTTATGCTATGTTGTAAATTTGCCTGTCTAGAAAGGTCCAGGAATAATAAATGGTAGGGATTAGAAGGTTCAGTTAAACGTAAAGAAGGAATGTTTTAATCAAATTCTGTTGAATTATCAAGAAAATGTAACGAAAGGTAGTTTCCCATTGTTTTTCCTCTTTTTAATCCACTGTGCATAATTGAATAGCTCTTAAATAGGTCACATAATTAGTCTTGAATCACTTTGTCATCTTTTGATGGGAGGAATTTGATGCGTCCTATCAACCCCTCTTTTGGTACGCCAATGAAAGACTGGACAAGGCAACCAACTATTAGTTTCTCTTAATCTCTTCGCTATCCTGTTGACTTTCACAAAACAAATTGTCTGGCGTTCGACAGAGAAAATAACAGAGTACGTCCACAGTTGAGAAACCCCTCATGATATCAAGGCTTCCCCGAAATGCAGCGCTACGTTGCTTTTTGCAATTGCACTACATTTCTCTAAAATTCTGGTTTTGTTGTATCTAGCTTAAAACGTTTCACGAGGTTGAACGGCTGTGGAGTTTCCAACGTAGAAAATTCTGAACAAACCCGACAGCAGGAAAATTCAATTGAATTGGACAATAAAACTCAGTTCGAAGAAAAGCCGACGTTGTTTAAGGATGGGAAATCTTCAAATTCCTCTTCCATATCTCATTCTACCGGACTTCCAAGTGAAGGAGGTAGGTGCATGGCGTTTAGTACTCACTCAGTACTTTGATGTACTCTGAGATAAAGTATCAAAAGCCTTATAAATATATAAAATAAACGGAAATTACATGAATGAGAATTCTTAACAATTTTCCCATAAATTTACCCCCGGCTAAAAAATGAAATTTTAAATTTACTTTTGTCTAATATAACCCATATAAAAGACGCCAGGTGTCTTGACAGAAGTCCGTCTCCCATATGCTAAGTATTTAAGGAACCACGCAGTCCAGTTCACCTCGCCTGAAGATGGAGGAGGTGTCTCCTGGAACGGAAACCTTGCGAAATCCATCTATCTGGTTTAAGAAACGATTAAACCAAAAGAACAATAACCCATATACTTTGAATTAACCCTTTAAAAGTTGAATTAGATTTCATTTGTTCATTGTTCTTTCATTGTTTTCGCTTTGTTCTTTCACTTGTTCTTTTGTTCTTAATGTCATGTATACAGGACGATGACCCTTAAAGAGTCGAAGTTCTAAAAAATCAGTATAAAGAACGTTACAATGAATAGCGGGATTTGTCAAGTCATTTGTGAGTTGTCGATGATTAAATCTGCTCAATGTTTACATTTTGTGGCATTTTTGTTTCAAAATTGAATTGAAAAATGGTACTAACCGCTTAAAAGTCCTTCATATAAAATTTTGAAAACTTCCAAACGATAAGAGTTAGATTTGCTAAACGTGAATTTTAAGGTTTCACTTTATTTTTGGGACAGTGATTTTATGAGAAATCTGTGGACTTTATCTAGAATTTATTTTCGTAGAATTTTAGTATGTTTTTTATGAATACAGTAACCTTTTCACTGCGAGAGCTCTCTCCTTGACGAGTAAAATCATCTGGCATTAGCCAGACTAAAATTATTCAAGTCTTATCCTGCCAAGAAAGAGTTAATTAAGGTACTAAAAAGCTAAAACCATTTGCGTTACAATTTGCACCAGGTCAAACCATAGACGCACCGGTCAGACTGACTGGTAGATTTTAGGATAGTCAAGTTATAAGTTTGGCCATTATGTTGTTTAATTTTTTTTCAAGTTCTTGCTCAGTGCAAACTGTTGGGCCTCGTGGACGACGCACTAGCCGGAATTCCAGTGCAAAGACGTCGGAAAAACCGAACAATTTCTAAAAATGTGGACCGCGATGAAAACCAGCTCGAGCTAGAAGAAGAAGCGGTGTGTGAGAGCCATCCACACAAGCGGAGGATTCTGCAGGAATACGAAAGGAACAATACGATAACTGACGAGGATCATGAAATCCAACAAGCTGAAACCTCAGCCAACGAAGACAATCCACAGACCTTGAAACGGTTTTCTGAGAAAGAGTCGTGCAGAGATGTTCGAATGCATCGAGAAGTAGATGTATCCTCCAAGGGATGTTCATCAAGATCTCCGTCAAAGTGTACCCTAGACATTTCAAATGAAAGGATGTTGCTAGAAGACGACAGCAGACTCAGTCCAGTGAAAAACAAAGGGCTTAGGACAGATTGTGGAGAAATTCATGAAGGGATAATCAAAGATAACAGGGGTTGCTTAGAGAACCTGAAGCTCGCTCCCGATTATTGCATTCCCGCTTCTCCTGGTAATGAACAACCATCCCAGGAGATGCTGGGTCTTATGCACAGAAATTTAGTTCAGAGTGAGGTGCTTCAGGTCGCATGCTTGCAGGATTCTTAGAACTCTTGTTCAAGAATCACTTCCCAGCTGGACTGAGCTAGTTGTTTTTAAGGAGTCGCGTGATCCTCTTGAAATAGTAGACATGGAATTCTGAAACACTAGACGAATCACACGGGGTGATGATTTTAGTAAAGTTCTGGAGTCCCGACTTCTAGAAATCCAACTGGCTTTGGGAAATAGGGCATGTCGTAGATAGTTACGTGACAAGACCAGGTTAACATGGAAAAAAAAAGTTCTCTATTCTCGTGTGACCATTCGCAACAAAAAATATCTCTACAACTTGAGGGACGTTTCGAAGAATAAAACTCCAGACATATTCTTCAAACAGCCTTTGCGTGTTTTTGTTTTTCCTAGGGTTGTAATTCCATGGCTGATATTTTAAGAGGATTGAACTTACGTGACTACTTGGCGAGTGCAAATACTGTATCACACCAGGCTTAAAGAACCGTTCACAGTGGCGATATTTCCTGAAATTTGGAATGTCATTTTTCATGGAACTTTACATCAGCGATTTACCTTACGCCTTAGAATCACCTTTCGACCAAGCTACTCGTCATCTTCTCTTGGTGCTTTTCTTTCCTTTTTAGAGCCCTGAGAAGGCTCGTTCAAACAAGAACGTATAGGGAATAGGAGCAATTGCCTCAGTTACCAAGGCGACTTTTTCTCCGAAAAAAAGATAGAAGGGGAATTGTAGGTTAAAGTGAAAAAAAAAAAAACTTTCTCTAAAATAAAAGGCCTTAAGCATAATGTATATTAATGTGATAAATTTCGGTATTATTGGTATTTATTAGTATTTCGATATCTGCTCAAGATGAAACTGTCATCTTCGCATTTTCGGATTTTTGAACGACGCCACTTCCGAATTAGCTCCGCAGTTGCATACGTATGGTGGAGGTTTTTTTAAATTATGATGTATTTTGGCTGATACGTCAAATAACGTCATAAAGTCAGTTTTGAAGTTAATTTAAAATTAAGCTGGATCTTCTCAGAGCTTCTGAGAAGGTCCAACTCCAAATAATTGTTACATTCTATTGAATGTTTGATTCCACTAGACAGTTCGAATTTTCGGGCAATATCTAGCCCTGTCACATAGTACATGAAATCGAATGATATTTATTGAATGAATAGTTAAATAAATGTTTTTACATGAGATTTTAAAATGCTATAAATATATAAATATATATATAAATAAATGTGAATTTACATATTAACTTATTTTAGCGTTATACGAATTATCTTTGCCAACATTTATGGGATTTTTTTATGCAGATGTGAGTCATTTTACAAGCTTTGCTGTGCATTTCATACTTATTTTGCATGATCACTAAAATGTTGAAAATATCATAGAAATGAATATACAATTATTGTAAAATATTTCCTGTTTCCATGGCAACAGCCGAAAACTAGTCCTGAGGATTGGTAGAAATTTGCAGAATTTTGGTTTACATCACAATTAAGTCGACGAAACCTTAAAAATGTACGTTAAACAGAAATTCCGTGTTATCTTCTATCGTCACCAGAAAAACTGTTTTTGTGGAAAAGTTTAAAAATTATCTATAAAAACTTAATCGAGCTGGCATGAAACGGTAAAATTTGTCTGTTGAATTTCTATATCATACAAGAAGAAAAATATAAAGACTGGATTTGCATGTTTTTTTATAATCCTAGCTATGCGGCTCAGATTACGAAGGATTTAACTGAGGAGAGATCTATGCAAGTGTTCACGGCTTAATTTTAGTTGCAGTTTATTCTCCTTCATATAAACAAATTTCACCCCTTTCCTCTGTATGAGTAGCGAACTGATCAGCTATTTCCAAAACCGAAATTAAATTTTATATTCGGATTATCTTTTGAACTATCATTTCCCTATGCGATAGTGCACCAATTAAGTTCAAACTTCACGGGAAAAATTCTAGCCAAGTTAATACGATATCCATTAAATATTATCCCATGTTTCTTAAGCAGTTCCCTGGCATACGCGTCTACTGCATCCCAAAAACAATGTACTACCTGGTGCAAAATTGTCGAAATTAAAAGATCGATTTCACTTTGTTGTTGTCGTGAGCGCTGTCATGTGGTGCTGTAGTTGCGGGGAAGCCGTCTCCCTTAGCAACAAGACTGAAAAATGGCTACCGGCCACTTGTTGACGTTCATTCTTTTACATTAGTTAAATAAACAACAGCCATGGAAGGAATTTACGAAATATCAAGTAGTGAGAGGGTAAAGCGATTGGAAGACGACCTTTCCAAGGAGCTGAAAGAGCTTCAAAACGCCATTGAAGAGGATGACTTTTTGAAGGGGACGTCACAAAAGTCGTTCGGGTACAAATATTAACTGGTGTTTGTTAAATATTTGCCGTACAATGCATTGTAAAAGCTCTCTGGAACGATGAGATTGTGAACTAGAATTTAAGACATAGTTAGAAGCAGCAACAATTGACCTTAACTCTATATTAAAGTCTTTTGTGGACTGGATCATTCATTCATATCTAGCTGATCATTATAGTAACTGAATTATGAATTTGTTTGTGTCTTTGTGGAAATTTGTGGTCGCTGCTCATATTTCATGGAAGTACGAAATCATATCTCTTGTGCTCTGTATGCTTGATTAAGAATGTGAAATTCTGGATAAGGACGGTTTGGCATTGAATTTTATTTCGACGTTTTTCAAGGAGAAAGATACTGTATATTGCGGGTGACATTACTTAAAATGGTTCTTTACTTAATGCAGCTCTGTCGCCGTTCCAAAAGATGCTAAGCATTTCAAAAGAGAAAGAAAAGTAGCTCTTGAAAAAGCCTTACAGGTACGATATAGAAGATGAATTTTAGTGAAATTATGGCAAAAACTGAGTATTTAAATAATACTAATGCTTTCAGGGTGTTAAATGTTGATATCTGTTAATAACAGTAATAAGTCAATTATCATGATCACAAGTTCTTGGTTATATGTTATTTTTCAGATTCGAGAAGCCAGAGGTCTTCAGTGTCAGGCAGATACCATGACTGAAGAAATGAAGATCTGTGGAAAACCAGAATACACAAACAAGAGCTTGCCATTATTGCTACACCAGGTTTCATGAATTAATAATTTAAATTAGTTATGAAATGTGGAGTGGTCTCATTGTGTAATATTGAACCAACCTCCCCATAAATTTTTACTTTTATTTATGACATGAAAGTTTGAATTTCATGAGTTTTTCTTGACTGTCAAAATGTTTTACAGTGTGGATTTATATGTGGTTACTTCAGCAAAAATATCCCACATCCATAGAATTTACCATATGTTTCTCCAGCCAAAATGTAATTCTTTGATAATGTTGAATGTTGTGGGGTTAGCCATGAAGTTGAATACTTCAAAGCTGTCAGTAAACCTTATTTTGATTTCTTTGAATTTAGTTTTACTTGGACAGAATTCAGGAACTTGTGCACTGCAAACATATGCATATGTTGAGGTGGACAAGGTTTTGTGAACATACCAAGACAATTGAGATGCTTTATTCATCATATCAAGAGCGCCTCAGGTACATACAAGTTGTTGTTGAATTACAGTTAAAGAAATGAAGAAACGGTGGTGATCATGAGCCCTAGGTTGTAACCTGGAACTTGGGTTGTGCTGTAAGCTGTCCAGACTAACACCAGTTTGAAACAAATGCATCTTAATATCCCAGTTAAGTTTAGACTTAGCCAGTTTTAACCCATCACTACCAAGATGGCTGTCAGCTTTTGTCAGAAAATCATCTGGTGCAGTTCATAATAAAATGGAAGGCCACCTTAGGCACAAGATGGTGAATGAGGTCATTTTCCACCATTCCTTCTGAGTAAGTGAGCAGCTCCTATCTCTCCTGAATAAAGACATCTGGAATTGGCTACATTAAACTGGAACTGATAACCTTCAGAAGGATAGGGTTAAATGTAATATTTCTTAAATAAGAACATAAAAAAGTTGCATGAAAAGGTAATGTCTATTACACTGTATGATGCTGATAACTCCAAATGTTCTTAAAACTGCTAACTGTGGGAAATGATTTCCAAGTCAAAGACTGATGATGAGTGAGATCTCACCTCAATCGAGAGAAATGGAGGGTACAAAATTATACCCTATTCAGACCTGCCAATCAATCCCAAGTAAAAATAGTGAGATCCAATTTTTTCCCAAAAAAAAAAAAAATAGTGAGAAAAATGCAAAAATAGTGAGACACCAACTGACCAAGTAAACAATTCATTTTGCACATTTCCATATTTTAACAAATAATATAATAAGGGATAGTTCGTATAGATCCCTAATAAACCTACAATGTGTAAATGAAATATATAAGATATACGCAGTGAAACAAAATTCATGCCATAATCTATGCAACAAGCTATGTCTGGCAATTGACATTAATGATTATTATTCTGTAACGTTGTGCGTCAGCAATTATACATACACGTAAACTTCAAAATGGCCGATGTAGAATGGAATATTTTTGGACACCCCAAAAATATCCCATTCTTGATGACCTTCCCACTGTGGCAAACCTGAGGTCTCTGTTTGTCTGTTAACCAGTGTGGCTATAATATATTCCTTTAGTGTTTACATTCACAGGTTAATTTTCATGTTTGACAAGCAACCTAAATATAATCAAAATAATATGAAGAAGCGATTAAATGAGTTTTTTTCGTGCCCCGATGCTTTTCTGTAATTGTATGGATGCCCTGCGCGTAGTCCGTTGTCTGTGGTAGGAAGCCTGGGAGTGCTTGGGGGACATTACGTAATGCATGAACGAAGCCAAAAATAGTTTTTGCGCCCATTTTCAGTGCTTTTATTGATAGCCAGCCATGTTGGAGTGACTGGAAGTTTTTGTTTCGTGAAAAAAATAAATAGATCGCTAATACCTTGCCGTCATAGAAGAAGTGTGGTGAAGTTAAACTGCTGACGAATTTCCTCGAAACAAAAAAGCGAGAAAAGTCTCTTCACGGACAACAGTATAAACGAATTCATGAAGAGTGAAGAGCAGTTTTAAGGTGATGTTACACGGGACGATTTTTAACGACGATTTTTTACGCAACAATGTTGCACAAAAATCGTGCCATGGCAAACGAGACAATATTTTGTGCAACATGTGGCACAACGGTGGTGTTACATTGAACGATTTTTCTCAATAATGTTACGCGACATCTACCTCCCAGGCTGCGGCGTAGTTTTGCTTTACACGACCAAAGCAAATAAACATAATAACGATAACGCTTCACAGGAAAAAGTTCACCAAAATGTTGCTGATATTAGAGTTTAGATGAGGAGGAGTAGAAAGAACGTCAAAGAGAAATCTGGACAACAGTTTGGATAAACAGAAAGCGTGAATCACTCCATTCGTAAGATTTTACCATGCACGTAACAAGATTGGCTTCAAAAAGGAAAAAAAGACTGTAAAACTTCCACTGTGACGGTGTTTTATTTCCTTTTTCACGTTTTACTTATCTCAGCATCGAAGTTCTTACCATTTTGTTCACATATCTGTTTTTACTGGCTGCTTTTCCGGGCAAATGCAGCTAATACTGCAAGGGACTCTGGGAGATTGTTGCGATAAAAATCGAGTCAACTTTACAGCAATCTACGCAACAATGTTGCGAGAATTTGAAGTTAGTTCAAAGTTATGCAACATGTTGCCGCAGTCATCGTTGCGTTAAAAATCGCTCGCAAACACCATGTTACACGTATTGATTTTTTGTGCAACATTGTTGCGTTAAAAATCGTCGTTAAAAATCGTCGTTAAAAATCGTCCCGTGTAACATTACCTTTATACAATCCATCTTATGCAGCGTCTTCGGAAGTACAAGGTACACAGTTCCGTTCAGAAGTCACTGTATCAGTAAAATAAGGAAATAACATCATGGTAAATACTTTAAACGCTTTTTATTCATTCATTGTGCCGTATGTTCAGACTCCATTCATCCGGTGATAATTTGTAATACTTCAAATGTTTGGAATAGGAGCCGTATGCAAGCATTTACCTTGTATTTTCCGGAAAATTACGTTACATTTTCATAAGGAAATAGCCTAGATTGGCCTGGATAGCGTCCTTCTTCATTTTGTTGCTTGTATTTTGCGTTAGGCTGGGGTTCCCCTACGTGCAAACTTCATGTCTTTTCATATATTTTAGATATTTACTCGAGCCATTGTCATTATTTTTTTGTTTAGTTTAATTATGTCGGAATATCAAGATGCTTTGGATAGAGCTCGTCGTCTGGCTGTTGCTAGAGAAGCGGCCCTGGTTGGCGCTGAATCCGCCATGAACGTTGTGACTCTTGACGATTTACTGATTTATACAAGATCATTGGTCTGTCAGCTGCACTCCGTTAAAAGAATACACGCATTCTTGAAGGTAAAAAAACCCGTGATTCATTTTTTCCGGCAAAAGTTCAGGGGAAATGAGTTAAAGTTAAAGCGTGAATGTCTGAAGGTTTTAGTTGTCGTTGTCACAGAAGGCTAAGCCAGAAAAAATATCCGACACTATTTTTCAAGGTGTGGGATGAAAATTTCGGATGGGTGAACTAAATACCGTATTTGTTCGATTAAGCGCCGCATTTCGAGCTAAAAAGTTAATAAGCGCCGCCCTCGAATAAACGCTACGTTCCCACTGCGGCGCTTATTCGAGGAATTCCATATATATATATATATATATATATATATATATATATATATATATATATATAGTCAAGCGGGTAAAACTTACGCACTTTAAGAAAACTTTTGATTTCTCTGAGACTTACGCAAGGTTATTTGAAACCAAACATAAGCAGGTTAAAGGTCACACTTGTCTTTGAATCCTGATATCCGGACGTCAGTTGGAATACGCCATTCAAGGCCTCTTGCACTGAAAAATACGATGAATGGCTGGGAACAGTCGGAATTCGTGAAGAAACTGCTGCTGGGAATTTGAAAGCTCCCCCGAGGAGAGCTATTCTGCAGTGGATTCTGGATGTATTGGCCGAGCTACCAACAGATGTTATCAAGAATTCTTTCGGAAGTTGCGCCTTGAACCTCCCTGTGGACGGTTCGAACGACTATGGTATTCACTGTTTCAAGGAAGGCCAGGCATGTAGCACCGGAAGAGCAATGCTTCGTACACAGTTAGGGATATCGAGGGAACCTGAAATAGCAAATCCTTTCGAATGCACAGACTCAGATGTGGAAGAAGCGTATCCTCCCGCGATGGAGCTTGTAGACTCTGATCAAGAGGGGGACAGTGACATCGAAGTCGAGTGAATACTTGAAAGCCGGTGGAAAAGTACGGAAAAGGACGATGACTACAGTCAATAGTTCTGTTTGTTCTGTTAATAGGAGTGTTTGAGGGAACCTGACCTAGACATAGACAAATGATGAAAACAAAAAGTTCTGTTAGACACAAATTGCACAGCCAGAAAATAAACCATTAAATCAGAATTAAAAAATGCTTTGTCTCTTTTAATAAGCGCCGCCCGAATAAGCGCCGCATGTGAGAAGTGAAGAATTTAATAAGCGCCGCGGTGCTTAATCGAACAAATACGGTATTTCGGAATGCTATCGTTGAAGTCATGAAAGGATTACTGAACTTATCTTTTCAGTGGTTTTCCTCGATTTGGGAGAAATGTGTTCAGTTATCGGGTCAAAATAAAACACATCATTATGACAACAACGTTTCCCGCTTTTTTCTAATCTACTAGCATGGAGCCCGCGCATTCGTATAAAGCTTGGCAGCGGTACTAAACAGCATTAATACATTGGATACTTGATACCATAGTTAAGAGACAGAAGTGCAACCAAGGGAAGGCTAGTGGTGCAATTGCTCTCCATTAGTGGAACAAATTCATTCTCCCGACAAAATATGGCATATTTTTTTTTGAGAAAATCGTGTCCTTTGCTCCGATATTTCGGCTAAGAAATACTTTTTTGGAACGCTTTCGGGGCTTCTAAATCCAAACCTTTACACAGGAGGTCGCCCCGTAACCTACCAATCAGTAGAACAAGAATTTCTTTCTGACTATATTCCCCCTGTTTACGGTCCTGTGAATGAAGTTTGAAAACCAGGACAACCACCAGTCCCGGAGGGTATTGCACTGGACGTTTATTTGCTACCTGCTCAGATGGTAAAACGACAAAGTTTTGGTACCTCCAAATAGGCTGGAAACCGGTCCTCAAATGATGGAACCTCCTCTTAATTACTCTCCAGCTCATGAGGAACAGCTCTGCCCCCTCCGCCATCAGTGGTCGTTAAGATCGAAATAGTTGTAGGAAGTTAAGAGTTTGGAAGGTTAGTGTGCCTCTGAGAGGAAAAATCGTCTACTTGATTTTGGTCTTACTTAAAAGAACCATTGAAATTACTAAGAACAGTAGTCTTGGTTTGTCAAATTAGATAAAAATAGAATGGGCGAATTGTCCCATGATTCCAATAGAAACAGGAAGAACAATAGTCTAGTTTGTTTTGCATCATGGCTACACTGTAAGCAAAACAGACTTACTGTTTAAGAGACCAAGGTTAATCACTAATGAAGATTATTTCTTAATTGTTGATGATCTCCTGTAACATACTATATTACATCTTTAGTTGAGTCGATACAGTTTCTTGCAAAGTGAGAGAACGCAAGTTCTACCCTCGAAATGCTAATGAATATTTTCTGGGGAATATGAAACCGTTTTGATGGCCAAGAGAGAAAAGAAAGACGTTTCCTGTTTAGAGATATCTTATATTTAGGTCACGTGGTGCTAGTTTTTAATTGAGTAGTAAGGTCAGGATTATCCCTTTAATGTATCTTTAATTCTCTGACATGTAGATTATTGAATGGCTTCCATATTCTCATTCAAATGCTGTACAACTTCCTCCCCCAAAGCGTGAAACATCCGCTGAGTTAGACTCCAAAACTTCAACTCTGGTTACCCACAGAGTTCGTCAACGTTACTCAAGAGTCATGACTCAAGTATCTGTGGTAATGCATTTAGACCAACTTCGGCCTACCGCTGACGAGCCCATTCCCTCTCCCCCACCTCTCAGTTTGTCCTCCTATCAGTTTGTGGCATCAACCAGTCCTTCTGTTGCTGCAGCCGCAGCAGCTTCTGGAGGTGGACTAGCGTCAGATGAAATTAGTCTCAGAATTCCGCTTTATGAAACTTCGTTGGATAAACTAAAGCCGATGTTGGAGTTCTTGATTGGATGCTACGCAATTGAAATGGTAAGTATGGGTGATGGAATAATTTTGAGTGTAATTCGGAATAACAAGGATGAATAGGTTTTTTACAGACAATCAAAGTAACGTGAGCCCGAAGGACGGGTTTGGGAACGCATACGAAGTCTTCCTCCGCGTTGCTTATGGCTCCTAACCTTTCGGTCCACGTCAGTCGGTCAACCATAACAACCATGGAGTATAGTCTGAAGTAGTGCTTCTGTTCTCAACATCATTCCTAGTTTGTTTTAATGTAGGCCGCACACAACTTCTAGACTCTCTATTTTATTCTTCAATTCTGTCTTTTTCATATTGAAGTGTCTACATTGCAAAAAATAAAGTTCTTATTTTAAGAAAAAAAATCTTGTTTTAAGGCCATATTTCTTATATTAAGAAATGTTATGTATAGTAGACAGGATAATTTTTCTTAACAAGATATCTGATTAAGAAAAGATTTCTTAAATGAAGACATATTTTCTTCAGTTAAGAAAATATATCTAGACTAGACAGGAAAAATATTCTTGAATCAAGATCTATTTTCTTAAATTTCTTGAAACAAGAAAAAAATCCACATGGATTTTTTATTTCTTATCAAGAATTTATTTCTTAAACCCAGAAAATTAATCTTAAAACTAGAAAAAATATCTACTCAAGATTTTAATTTTTTGCAGTGTATAAATATCCTGGATAAAAGGTAGAATGTTTTTAGCAGTTTAAATGTTAACATACTAACCAGCACTGCTTAGAAGAGGCCCAAAAATGTAAAAACAACACCCACAGGCTCATTACAACGTCAACGATATGTTGTCTTATTCAGATGCTAAGACCTCAGCCACTTTATTAAATAATGTCGGCGTACTAGATTCTTTAAACTTCCTGAAGTTTGTGCTAATGGTTTTACTGAACGTCCCATTAATGTAACTATGCTTCCATGACACCAATCAAATTGCCTTGATCCTATTGACTTACATATGTCGGCAAATATCGTTAATCAACAAGCAAACGACCATAACGAACATGCATGTCGTCAAAATAAAGACACGAGCGCGTTATTGAAGATAATATCATTTAAACGAAAGTTGTATAGCGGTTGATGGAGGGCAAAAGGTGTAAAAAGTTTCCGTTTTTTTATTGTGTTCACTCATTCATTTTCTTCGTTCATTCCTTCGCTTGCTCATTCATTCATTCATTGCTATAGAATGTTCATCAAGTTAATACTTACGCAGACGAAATGGAACTATTTACCCATGTTTCAAGAAAATATAAAAAGGTGTTCTTCAAACAAGAACAACTGAGAAACTTTCCAGTGTACGACGTTTTTCTCGAGGTATGTAACCATCATTTTTTAACCCTTGACAAGGTATGTAACATTTTTTTTATTTTAACTACTAATCGCAGTTATGTACAACCTGAAATTTTGTAAGGGGAAATGGTGAGGTAATGGAGTCTTTCACTAATTGATTTTTTTGTTGTTTTCTCTTCAAAGGAAATAAGTGATAACAAGATCCGAAGCCAAGGAGTTTACTATACCTTTAAGAAAGAATCCAACTGGGTACCTTTCTTGCAATTAAGGTATCTTATTGTACGTTATGTAGACTTGAGAGCTATTTTCGAGGCTAGCTCGTTAAAAATCCTTATGACTAAAACTTGCATTTTCATCCCGATAGACCAGAGAAGTCAGCAAACCAATTAAAGATGATGACTAAATTACGACAACAGAATAACATAGATGAGGTAACATGTGAAGCAGGACTTTTTGTGCGTTGAATCTACAGTTAGTTTGACAGTTTGCTCACATGATTTACATGGCGAGGAAAGTGATAACAGCCTATGGAAGAGGAATAGGATACCCGAAGTTTAAACTCTATTTCGTTGTTTGATTCCACTGATTAAAAAGCATGAACGAGTTTTAATATTCAACTTTGTGTTGCTGTATGCCAAAATACGTATTTCGATTCTATTAGTCTCACAAGAATCATTTTCAAATAATTCAACACGCCAAAATTTTGCTCATTTGAGGACTAATAATTAGACATCCCTTATCCAGATTGACTAAGATGCATGCTACATTCGCGATTGGAAAAAATAAGCTGTATAACTCAAATCTTAGAAATTCGTCACTTCTGAAATTCCCTTGTATAGAAATAAGTTCAAAAGTTCCACCCTTTTGAAATAGGAAGGTAACTCGTTCTCTCCAACGTTGGCGTTCATTTAGCTAGGGTGAAGGAGTTCTGATAACTTGGTCTTTGTATTTGTCTATATGGTCATGTCTATGAGTGGGTCACCTGAGAACCTAACACAAACAAAGCGCTATCGAAAATTTTATCACGTAAGTATCGAACTGAACTCAGCGGTGGATATCCGAGTGCCAACTCAGCCGTCATGTCTTCTCAGTACAATGAAATATTGCAGAAACATTTGCATACCAATAGTTCTTGAACTTTTGTACATCGGGTAAATTCCCAATATTTTTATTTAGATTTTGAAGAGTCATGCAATGTTCCTTCATGTCCGAGATCCACAGGTGATTACCATGATCTAAACATCTTGTACTTTATGGTTTATAGGCTGAGATAATTTGTGCCATTTTGGTGCTGAACACACTTCTCCGCCTCCTCCTTTTTCCTCTTCTTCCTCTGCTTCTTACTCTGCTTTTCTTTCTTCTTCTCCTTCTTCTTCTTCCTTTGCTTCTTCTCCTTCTTCTCCTTCTTCTCCTTCTTCTCCTTCTTCTCCTTCTTCTTCTCCTTCTTCCTATTCTTCACCAACTTCCCCTTTATCTTTTTCTTCTTCTTCCTCTGCTTCTTGTTCTTCTTCCTACTATTGCTTTTGTTGTTGTTCTTCGTTCATTTTTTCTGTATTTCCGTAATCCCAAGCAGCCGACATTTTCACTGATTGTTGATTTGATTATTTTCTGTTAAAGCGTGTGCTTAGCACTTTACGTGACCATGCTAAAGCTGTCCTACAGCCTCCTGTACCGTACCCAGTCTCCGTTACCACGCACAAGACCAGCTACGACTCGACTGAAATTTGGAAGAAAATCTTTACGCAAACCATGCTGAGGTTAGTAAAAACGTGCTTGCAAATGTACAGTTCTGGAAAAGTGATAATTTAACCTTCACCATCACAACACTTTAATTAAGGGTTTCTGAAAACCAGAACCAGCCGACAATTTAAGAAAATGTAGTAGAAAAACTAAACTGAAAATATCCATCTTGGAACTTGATAGTCAAACACAAAAAGATTCAGTAATCGTGGTTGTATGTCGACTCTGCGTACTATGTTTAATTTTCGAGTGAGTTACAGGACATTTTTTTTCACATTATAGTTCTCGCGATGACGTTCTCGACTTCGATGCCAAGGTTGGTGATGAAATAACCAGTCAAAAGGAGAGCGAGTTTGAGATGACTTCAGCAGTGGAGATGTTGGGCTTGGATGACGAAGGTGCACGAAGGCGAATGGCAACGCAAGGAGCTTACATGTCGTTCTTACTACTCAGGCATCTACGATTGCGAGATTTGCAGCGGACGGTAAGACATCAAGTAACCGTCGGTGTGGAATCGATTTTTTTTGTGATCTCAATTTATTTTTAAAGGAGGGGTCTAATAGTTCATCTCAGCTTCGTTGATCGGATCACTAGGGTTGATCTGAACTTTGTATTGACAAAGATGTCACATACCAAAGCTGCTGTACTGGGCGTTTGAGTGGTGAGAGACCCGATGCTTTTTGGTAATTATTTGTAGAACGTGAATCGGTTGGGGAGATTTTAGTTCGCGGGTTATTTAATTGTTGACAAAGTTGGATATTAAGTTCTTTTCAACCAGCCTTTATCGCACCATGTTACCGTCCCGTGGAAATTTCCGTACTCTTACCAATGGTTATAAGAAGTCAAATTTTCGCCTGGAATCCCTCAATTGATTACGTCTTTACTGAACCTCAGTGGTGTAGTCTTAAAATCTGAGGTAGGGGAACGCTGTTTACACTGATTTATCCCAGCGTTTCAACCTTATGAAATCATGTCTACGATTAACACACATACCAATACATTAATTCATGTTAAATACCAATCTTAGCTCTGCCCATGTGCTCCTGTTTAGTTCACTTCATTATTTATAGTGCAGCATGTCGTCCCTTAACATCTTAGGAGATACAACATTTGTCATTCAAAATTTTAGGAAATGTAACGCTTGCAATTCAAAACTTTGGGAAGGATAACGATAGTCATTCAAAATTTTAGGAAGGATAACGCCGTTATCCCGCGTTACCGTACGACTACACCTCTGCTGAACCTACAAATATTTTAAGGATAATTGTTGCGTAGAGGACTTAAATGTCCAACCGGCAGCAAATATTCTCGCGGTATGGCCAGATCCAGTACCCAGTACCATCGCTTACACCATTCTCTGTTTTGTAGTGTTTATCAATCCTTAACTACCTGCGATCCATTGAAAGAACTCTGACCATTAATGACAGCGGCCTATCTCTGGACAGCGGCCGTCAGAAGGCCACGAAGTAAGAACGACATAGGGTTAATAGTACCATGTAAATATTTTTGATTTCTTTTTTAAGAATTTTTTTTAACCAAACGATTTCCCTGTTCTTAAATGTCATTGCAGTCATCGAGTCTTCCACGGTGGTGGTATCCAAGGACTGGGATCTCATGAATATCTCCACAATACGCCGGCAGATTTTGTGTAAGAAATATTTAACGATGTTCCTTTCGTTTTCCGGGCATTTTGAGATGCCTTGTTTTTATCTTTAATCTTGGTAGCTTCGTATCATAAACATCAATCTTCTTGCTCTTCACTTCAGGGTGGAACAAAACGAGTTTATGGCATTTTCGGAGGTAAATGCAATTTTGATCAAACTTATTCAATATCTTTAGCCTCAACTTGAACTTACCGTTATGTTGGTACTTCATTTCCTGCCACATTTTCTTGTTTTCGTTTTTTCCTGTTTCCATTTTCTTGTTTCTCTTCCTTCTTTTGCCTCTTTAATCTTTGTTGACGTTGCTGCTTTTGTTGTTATTGCCCTTGTTGATGGTGATTATGGTGATTATGATGATGATGGTGATGATGGTGATGATGATGATGATGATGATGATGATGGTGATGATAGTGGTGATGATAGTGGTGATGATAGTGATGATGATGACGATGATGGTGGTGGTGATGATGGTGGTGATGATGATGGTATGATGATCGTGATGAGGATGATGATGGTATGATGATCGTGATGATGGTGATGATGGTGATGATGATGATGATGATGATGATGATGATGGTGATGATAGTAGTGATGATAGTGGTGATGATAGTGATGATGATGACGATGATGGTGATGATGATGACGATGATGGTGGTAGTGATGATGATGGTGGTGATGATGATGGTATGATGATCGTGATGAGGATGATGATGGTGATGATGGTGATGATGACGGTGATGATGATGATGATGGTGATGATGATGATGGTGATGATAGTGGTGATGATAGTGATGATGATGACGATGATGGTGGTAGTGATGATGATGGTGGTGATGATGATGGTATGATGATCGTGATGAGGATGATGATGGTGATGATGGTGATGATAATGACGGTGATGATGATGATGATCGTGATGAGGATGATGATGATGGTGATGATGGTGATGATGATGATGTTAATTTACAGTGAATTCATTGTGGTCATTGTCGTTATGCTTCTTATTTCTGGTATTACTGCTCTCCTCCATATGTTACTGTCCTTCCTAGTTCTTCAAATTATTCACTTTCTCCTTATTCTCACTTTTTTTCTGGGTATATTTCTTCTCATATCTCTTATCAATCTTCCGCATCTTGTTCATCCAATTCACTTTTCCTTAAAGCGATCTATACTGCGATAGTTTACACACATACTAAGTATCCAATGTTTGATTTTTCTTAGGTAGAGAATCACGACGATTTCTATTCCTTTGAAGAAGGCCGAGTACACGTTCAAGATCAAAGAGGTTTTTTCATAATGTACGACGCTGCTTTGAGGGATTTCAAGTAAGTTTTATTATTTAAGAGTAAAAACGTTAATTCACTGAATGAAATACTAAAGGACGAACTACTTTTTGGCAATTTATTTTTCTAGAAATTTAGAAACTGATCTACTACTTGTTGCTACGCATTTCATTGAAAAAGACAAGGATCTCAGGTTACCCAAAAGATTAAGAAACAGAACCATCCCAAAGGTGCTCTATCTTATATAGAACGTAGTTTATATTGAACCTTTCATTTTATTTAGTTTATATCATGGTTTTCAGTTGTAACACCGGTTTCTTACTATATAGCCGAGCTTGTCTAGCTGTCTGTTTTTAAAATAACTTGTATGGTGTTTGGTGGTTTGATCCGTTGTGCGCTATTTGGTACACAACGGCAAGTTTAGGTGGGAAAATTTCTCTGTGGTAGGCCGCTATTATGATTAAATTTGCACACTTTTAGAGGAGCGTTTATTCGAGTAAAGGCGTTTATTCGGGGGACGTTTATTCTTCACAACCAAGATTGTTCTAACAAAGAAAATTCTTCCACAACCTTTACTAACAAAACGTGGCACATCACCGCGTACTCGATAGTGTATTTCTTAACGCATAACATAAACTTTACAACAATAATATACAACATTACAATTGGACAGTATATGTATATGTATAGTTCGAATGTACTCTTCATCCATGAGTTCTTCATTAAGTAGCATTTCTTTGTACTTGTTTTGGAGGAGCGTTTATTCGAGAAGAGGCGCTTATTAAGCGAGGGACATTTATTAGAAAGTTTAGGGAGGCGTCTATTCGAGTAGAGGCACTAATTTGAACTGGGGTAGTTCATTCGGATAAATACGATAGTCCATGTTTTTCTTATAGCCAATTCACACGATACCACGCGCAAACGATTCTTCGTCCTGGTGGATACGTTCGCGAATGTTGCAAAGCGTGTAAAAGACACGCGTGAGTTAATCGCATCCATCAGGATGAGCAATCGTGTGTAGTATCATGAAGATTAGTCTAGTGATTAATAAAACTTGTTTTTATGCTTAGTTTGGTTCGTCAGAGATCGACATAAGCGCTTACAGCCACCAACACGTCGATCGATTTGGAGTTCTTCTTGATCTGTGGTCGAATGAAGCAATTTATTTGGAAAACAAACGACAAGTATGTGATAAAAAAGCTGTTTTTACTGAGTTGATTTTTGTTTTGTTTTTTAAGTTGTGTATTTAATCTGCACATACAAATGGACAGACACACTTGAAGGCAAGCAACCTCAAGGCACAGTGCCCGTAGAAACTGCCCTAGGGCATGGTCCTTCAAAGGCCAGGACCGAACTGCAATATGTCCCCGGGCCACAGAAGAGCACATAGATCTACACGGTACGATTGTCGCATAAGATCCTTCGTCGCAAGAGCCTTTTCACTTCTTGATAATACGCCATTTCGTTGTCCTTAGTAACGTTCGATTATCTTACAGTTGAAACCAGCATTGTAAGTGAAGAGTTCTTTTACTGTTAAATTTTTCTCGTTTTTCGTGATGTTTTAGCTTTTGGATACCTATTATGAAGCATACCAACATACTTTCAATCCGAATGAGAAAAGAAAACTAGCTCAGGTAAGGAATCGAGAAGTATTTCTTAACAAAAGTTCAGGTAGGCTAACGATCTATAAACACTACGTAGATACACGTTGAATTGTTTTCAAATGTAGAGATAAAACTCCGTAGTACTTTTGTTTTTCCCAGTTACTTCTCTAAAGAAGTAACAGCTGGGGTTTTAAATCTTTCCAAGCCCAAGCCCTGCTAAAACCCTTATTCTTAGTAAGCGTTTGCCGAAATACCCCCACCCCACGAAAAAAGTAAACTCTTACAACCTTCAAGTACTGTATTTTTTCCCCTTCATAACGATCGACATCATCATTTCCGTATGTAGTGCCTCGGTTCCGAAATGTTTTACTTGTTGGGATACATTCGTGAATGAGGTCCTTAGGAACATGTCAGCCGTTGTGTAGTGGTTCTATGTGATCCAACATAAACTGTGGCTACACCTAGCGATGCTGACGCTGTCCCAAACCTTTGAGATTAAACTGTCGGTAAGGATCTCCGGCTACTTAGAGTGAGACCATAGGTCAGTAGACCAACGATTGACTGAGACTGCGGTTGAATAATGTTGTGGTAAATGGTGACAAATTTATAGATAAGTGATTGCATGAACTTTTGCGGGTCTCGCGAAGAGAAAGAGTCGTAGAATTGATAGTCGAGTTATGTTTCAGAAGTGAGTCAGGCCCAACGTTCTTTTCAAAACGTAAAAATACTTTTAAGGCGTTTTTAACAGAGTCATAAGGGCCTGGAGATTACTCTGGGGACCTATGTTTGCAAATTCTATGGGTATTTGGTACAAACCAGTAGTGCAAATGTTGTGGTTTAAATATTTAATTGGATAGAATTTTACTTTAAATTAGTTTAATTAATTTCAAACCAGTTTATTTCTTTTGAAGATTCTAAAAAGGGATTCATTTATGGGGCTGCATACAAAAAAAGCGGTTCAGGTTTTTTGGGGGGAACGAAGAAAAACAACACTTCGAAGTTCTTAGAATTTTGCCCCACTTCGTTTCCTTTTCTTTTTTTCCCCCTTTCCTACCGTTTTCCCCCTGACTCCATATTGCTGTAGTTACCTGCAGCACCTTTATGAAACGAAACTTCACAATTAACCTACACTGCCGAAGTCAACTGAAAAATGTTGACTCGAGCGGGATTTGAACTCACAGCTTCGGAATACCGGTCCGCCGCTCTACCTGTTGAGCTATCGAGTCCACAGGGATTGGAGGCGAGTTTTTATCCAATTTAAGTCCACGAGATAATCTCGCGACAACTTAACGCTATCCATGAGGATGGATGTGCAGTGTTTCAATTCTATTTCAGAATCATCCTCAGGGTATTATGAAACGAAGAATATCTCGTGCACTTAAATTGGATAAAAACTCGCCTCCAATCCCTGTGGACTCGATAGGTCAACAGGTAGAGCGGCGGACCAGTATCCCGAAGGTGCGAGTTCAAATCCCGCTCGAGTCAACATTTTCCAGTTGACTTCAGCAGTGTAGGTTAATAGTGAAGTTTCGTTTCATAATACCCTGAGGATGATTCTGAAATAGAATTGAAACACTGCACGTCTATCCTCATAGATAGCGTTAAGTTGTCGCGAGAATATCTCGTGCACTTAAATTGGATAAAAACTCGTCTCCAATCCCTGTGGACTCGATAGCTCAACAGGTAGAGCGGCGGACCGGTATCCCGAAGTTGCGAGTTCAAATCCCGCTCGAGTCAACATTTTTCAATTGACTTCAGCAGTGTGTAGGTTAATAGTGAATTTTCGTTTGATATTACCCTGAGGATGATTCTGAAATAGCACCCATATAACCCATCCTATTACTAACGTTGGCCAGGGGGGCTCAACTTCATGCAGATATCCCGTTGATATCTTCACTGCGCTACACAAGCACTTGTTGTTGTCGTTAGTCAGTTTATTATGTAACTCAGTTTATTGTATAACCCTAACCCTAATCCTAGCACTAACTGTTAATCAAATACTCTGTAAATTTTAAACTGGTTCGAAAAATATCCAGCCACTAAACATAAACAACATAAACAAAGTCATTCAGTCACGTTGATGAGTCGGTTGCACCGGCTTGTATGATTTCCAGTACGACCGATATGCTTCGTAAGACGTATCAACGAGTTGGTATTGCGTATGTTTTAGGTTATGGTGAACATCTTGCATAAAAGACCAAGGTTTGAATTCACCGAGTCGTACTTCGTCAATTTATACAGAGCCGAGAACGTGTGTTTGAGATTGCACTGCAATCTTATCAAGTCAGTTTTAGACAAGCAGGCAAGTATAAAACTAATCAAAGACAGTATATCAAACCTTAAGACAAAGCACAGTCTAAGTCGTAAGGATTGGTGAATTGCTCCTTAGGTTCAAAAGAGACAAGTTTTAAATTTTTTGAAAGAAACCCTTGTGAGTGGAAGGAGACGAAAAACGGTTTTTCTTCGATGTTTCTGCAAGTAAGCTCAGAGTCAGTAAGCGTTTGGATGATCCTTGGAATTTATGGACCTGGCTGTCATACGTACAGTTTTACAGGGAAAAAGTCATACAACGGCCGATGACCGTCGACTATCGTTGATTTCTAGGCCTGGTAATGAGGTGCTCGGTTCCTGAGTCGGTTTTTGTTAATCCGACAACGTCAGGCAGTGTTGGCCGTCATTTACAATGATGTTGCCTGAGAAGCGTTGCAAGTGCTGGGACATCGTCTTAAGTGTGATTAAATCGTAAAAACTAAGAAACCAGTAGAAAGGAAATCATGTTAGTTGACATGACCTCATTTTCTGTTTTGCAGATCGCTGAACAACGTGAATACGTTCAGAAAGTGACAAGAGATGGAGATTCGGGTAGATTATGAAAGTTTAACTACCGAAAACGTTCAGTCCTTTGACAATGACGCTGATCTTCTTAACACTGTCCTTTTGACTCTTCGTTTTAGAATTTGGATTACCTCATAGAATTATTCCTAAGCAGAGCATTGCTGTAAATACAAGCAGGTATATGAAAGAATATTTACACACGCACACACACGCACACACACATATACATGCTATTTCCTTTCTTTCTTTCCATCCATCCCCATTCTTTCTTTTCTCCGTGTAGCTCCGTGGTGGAGAATATACATATCGTGTCTTTATATGTGTTAAGGACACATGTGACTTTATATGTGGAGAAGAAGTTAATTTTCTGGGCTTAGAAAACATAAATTTCAAACTTTCTTCACAAATTCGCGTATTAGGAGGTTCATTTTAGAAGACATCTAACAAACTCGCAGTTCGTGCTTTATCGGATCTAAAACACTCGGCTATCGCCTCGTGTTTTAAATCCCGATAAAAAACCTTTTCGTAACATGAATTATCTGATCTACCTTCGTAGGCCTATCCTTAAATATGTGTACATGCTTGAGTTTCACCCATCGCTTGCCCTAGCTGCCGCAGTTCCAAAAGCCATTCAACACGTGCTACAGGTAAAACGCAGCCTTCACTTTCATATCTTTGTCATCCTTTTGTCGTTCAAATTTTTATTTAAATTCGGTTATGTTTTTCAAATTTCATTATTCCATCACAGCTCTATACTTTCTTCTTCAGGTATTTCTAAATGCAAACCACCCCAAAGGATTCTTGGACGTCATAAGCATCGAGAAAAGTTTGTTCGAACTGATCCAGAAGGAATGGGACCACATGGACGAGATAGGAATTTGTCACTCACAGCAAACGCAGAAAGATGTACGTTAGTTTTTCGGGAGTAGACAAACAAGGGAGATTGTGCTAGGAGGTCTTAAACTGTTGAAAAATGACGTAGGGACGCAATAGGCAGCTTGATAGAAGTAGGCCGTAAGGAAGGCGTACTAGTCGACCTATTGCAAGAAAGTACAAATGAAAAACATTCCGACAGACAGGCAGGTATTTTTAGAATATACTCTGCAATAGGGATCGAACTTGGTATAGGGCTGAGAGGCCCACTGCTCCACCACGGAGCTACTATAGAAGTTAGGGAAGACGAGGAAAGAAAGAATGGGGATGGATGGAAAGAAAGAAAGAAAAGAAAATGAGAACAGGGGAAGGCGAAGGGAGAAAAGAGGAAAGTTGAGGAAAAATTGAAGCAAAATAAGGTAAGATGGGAACTAAAATCAAATGAGACGAGGAAAAATGACAGAGAGAGAATATACTACGAATAGGTAGAATGAATGAAAAAGGGTGATTTCTGAGATAAAGTCCTAGCTGCCGTAAATTGCATGTAGAAAGTCCGTGCGGTGTAGTGCTATCAGAGACTATAGAACTTTTAGGGTGCTTAGAACGAGGGATGAAAGGGTTAAAGGTAATTCTCATTTTACGTTCAGAAAGAGCTGGGCACTTTCACCTTTTACTTAGAACATTTCTTACTTTGAACACTGTCCGTTTTTTGTTTCAGTATGATTTAGCTCGGTTTTGTTAGGTTTGCGTTTGTTTCAGAGCTTTACTGATTCATTACTTCGTCTTGGATTACTAAGGTAGTATTCGTGTTTACATTTTCAGTTGTTCTCCGACGTTTTCGTTGAGGACCCGTTGTTTGTCTGTGAAGTTGGTCAGTCACAGCTTAGTGCACTGGAGTCAAAATCTGGAGGACGAAGATCAGTGAAGGAACGACAACAGTCACTGGTTAAAACCTGGTGTGACCTATTAGAAGTAAGTATTGATTTCTTGATTAGATTCATCGTTTTAGTTATACTGGCACATACATCCAATTGTCCGAATACTCATATTGAGATAAGAGGCCGCATTAAGTAACCGTCAATTGCAAGTTATGATCCAACAGTGTGTTTACCAATTTAAAATGTGATGCAGCTCGTGTTGATTATGATTTATCTGCACGCAGACAAGCTAATCTATACCCGATTATAAAAGTGGTGCAAAATTCGTCTTTCTTAACCGAGATGCTGTTTCAATTAATGCACTTGATGTGCAACTACTGCGGTACTTTTTAGTTTTTACCACTACCGTTTTTGAATGTAGAATGCAGGGCATTGCGCGAATTCTCTCGACATGCACGTAATGCGAGTGGAGTTAATAGTGTATTTTTGTTGCTTTAAAATATCATAAAATCGACGACGCGAACGTTGATTAGCAAATGAGCTTCAAGTTTTGTTTAGAATGGCAAAATGGATAAGATCACGTCGGGGACGAAAAGAAGACGAAAGAAGAGGAGTGTATCTATTGCGAGAATTCTACTTATGGCCAAAGTCCGCGAGATTTACTTTTCTGTTGCTTAAGATCCCTAATATCAACTCAGCAGAGCGCTGTTGACTAGTTTTCTAGGATCGTAGGTTTACTTCCATCGAATAATCTTGAAGGTGTATTTTTTGCAACAGGTATCGCTTAGGTCTTGAAGAGGGTCTTCTTTCCTAAAGAAGACACTTCCTAAAAACTACACTTCCTGCTTTTCCTTTACTAATAACGTAAATGCCGCAGCATGCACTCTACTCTAAAATACTGCAGTATACATTTCATTATTTAAATGGAAGGCTAATGGTCTATAAACGTTGGTCGATCATATTGATCCTGAGTGATACTTGAGCGAAATTGGGTTTTTTCCAGATCTTGACACTCCGCCATCGGCTTATTTCCACCGCACATGAAACTGAAGTTCTTATGAAGGTAACGTGACTGAGATGTGATTGGTAGTTAGATAGTAACCAGCTTTGATTTAATTTTTTTAACTAAGACACACCACGCTCGTACCCTTGCTTTCAGATTTACCAACGAAAATGTAAGGAGTTTGGTTTTGATGAGCATCACGCTTATCTGCGAGCGGTCTCGTTTGACTTTGCTCAAGTGAAACCTGAAGCTGAACTTCATCGTATTGCAGTTGAGAGCATTCAAGACGATGACGGTCGAATTGATAGGTATTGTAAAAAACAACTGATGTGTTTATATCTGTTATTATTATTATTATTATTATTATCATTATTGTTATTGTTATTAGCTTTCTTTTTTTCTCCTCTTCTTCCTCCTCGTGCTGCTGCTCGTCTTTGCTTCTAGAAAACATAAACCCCAACAAGCAAGCTAAAATAAATAAAGAAGGTGGCAAGTGAAAGTTACCGCAGAAGTGATTCTAAATCGACCATGTTGGTGATAAAATAACAGTGAAAATCCCAGCAAAGTTTGCCAGTGTAAAACCCTTTATAATTTGGCCGCTCATTAGAGGTAGTTGACAGGTGGATGCAGAAATTACTGGGATATTAGGAAACCAATATTGGGTTGTAAAAAGACAAAGTTTAAAATAAGTCACTGAACTAATCAAACTTCTCAAAAACTACCTGAACGTTGCCTAAATATCACAATATTGTTAGCTTACCTTCTGAATTGATTCTCATTTGCTTGTGACATAAAGGTCGTAAAACAAATACATTCAGTCACAGACCAAAACCCTTCTCGTCGACAGCCGTTGTTTTACCAGACATGCAATCCTAATTTCTGTGCAGAACGTCAGTATCAGTATGTTTAACAAACAGATCACGAGTATTACATTTCAATGCAGGTACACTCCTGGTTCAATTCCTTTGGCAATTCAAGAGCTGGACGAGAAGCATGTTGGAAGTTTTAACTTCAGAACAAGGGAAGGCCTGTTGCAGGTATGTTAACAATATGTTAACATATTGCAGAGATGTTGACTTTGTGCTCAAGATTGGTATATGTATTTAAAATTATTTAGCCATAGTAACCACATCAACTTACAAGTTGTTTTTCATTGGGCTTTGCTTCGGTAAAGAAATACTTTTACAATTGACGTAGACACTGACAGGACTGAAGAACTAAAGGTTTTTAATTTGGTCGTAGCTTACCAGTTTCAAAGTCTGACAAACTGTTTAACTGCAATGCGAGGATAGTTCTAGCGCAGGACTCGTTAAACCGATACTACTTTGACCGACTTTAACAGTTTTGGTCTCCTACAGATTGTTGTTGGTCCATTATTTACACTCGTTTTTTTCATGTTTTCAGTCTCAAAGTATATGTAATCCTGTGTAAGAAATAAGTCGATATTTTTTTTACTTAATCTCGTGCCCAGATCCCGTGGTGTCCTAAATGTTAGGAGATCCAGTTTATGCTAATCCAATTAGCGGCACCTCTTGTTCAATCAGCCAATCACATTATTCAGTGTCCATCTCCAGAGCCCCAAAAATTTTGTTTTTGCGTTGACAAAAGTGACCGAATCTGGGGGCGAGAATGTTGTTCGGGGTGATTCTTAGTGCTTGAGTGTGCTCCCAACTTTATCTAAAAATTCGATTAAGAAAAAGCCCTAAACACGAACTATATATTCATTAACGTGGCTTACGATGTGAAGAAAAGACAAACAAGTTTTGCAAAGCTAATTGAAGATATTTTTTACCTTACAAAATTCAAAACCTTAGAACGGCACTGACTGGTTATTTGAATATCCCGTTCTACACTGTAAAAATTGAGCCGGCGCAGCAACCAACCAGAAGTTTTTATTTCTTTTTTTCAGCTTTTATGCCACGTTGGAATTGAGAAATTACAAGTCATCTTAACAAGTCAGGTATGTTAAACATACTGCACGTGGACTGATGAATGTATATAAGATTTATTAGGTATCTTTAAGTACTGTAACATAACTATTTGCATGTATTATGTAATGAGGCTAAATTTTTACCACTGGGACATTTTCGCGATTTTCTAGATCAGGAAAGCTTGATCCTCTCTAATGTCGTTTACCCTTAATCACTTAACTTCAGTGGCTTAGCCAGGAAGTTTCTAGTCGAAGTCTCCATGGGTCCTTAAGAAAATATAAACTTGGGGGAGTGGAGCATGTGGTACAGATCACTGTACTCTAGAATAACCCTATATTTAATATGAATGAAAGACCCTATAAAAAACATAGAATAACCCTATATTTAATAATGTGAATGTACAAATATTGCACATGTGAGAGCTTGATGTTATTACAGACGATACTTGGAGGTTGTTGAACTGCAGCGATCAACCCAGCAACCTTCGGATGACCGGTAAGACAATTAAGTCATGACGTCTCTCCGGTCATCAGAAGGTTCCGAGTTCAGTCGTCTCGGGCTCAGAAATCGTATTTCGGAGTAAACGGACCTGACAAACGTCCGTATCATCAATATATATAACGTTATTTATGGACCCTAGTGGTATAAATTTTTAGGGGGGCGTTTCAAATACTCGAGTACGTCATCTTGTTCACCTTAAAGGTAATGGTGTTGTTCTTTCATTTTTTTTGTAGGTCGTCCATAAAAATTTGCTAGCTGCAGCAATAACCATGGGAGGAGAGTGCTGGAGTGCACTGAACAGAGAAAGACGAACCGGGATAGTGGTGGATAAGAACGTAACTAGGTAATTATCAGCTAAGTGGCGAGACTGGCTGAATGAAAGAAAACCCTAGATTGAAGGGCGGTTTAGTGCAGTATCGTGCAACCTTGGTTCTTCTTACGTTTTCTTTTTTCCTTTCCCCATTCTCCTTACGCGAAGGATGAAGGAATAAATGTGACATTTCACTGGCTGTAACATTGACCCTAGCGTTGACACGGACGCGAGTGCGTAAACAACACCGATGTTAACGTTTACTAGGAAACAGGCCGGTACCAACAATGGCTCTGGAATTGGTTCTAACACGGACTGAGATACTTACGCGGACATAGCACGTCTCGACACTATCACCTACGCTGACAAGCCGCTGACGCACGCGGCGACACTCACTATGGCACTCGTACTGGCGCTACCTCCACTGTAAATTTCAAGGGGTTAATTCGACTCCGAAAGTGGAGTTAAAAAAAGGTACAGAATGACTCCTTTTTTGGAGTAATTTTTTACTCCAAAATCTTAACTCTTTTTCTGGAGTACACATAACTCCAAAGTTAGAGTAAAAATTACTCCAGGGCCAATATATACTAATACATCCCGTGAACTTTATAATTCCCTGTACGCAAGGGATAGATGAGGGTTATATTCCTAGGAAAAACAAAGAAAACCAAGTCAGATGTGATATAAGAAGATATATCTCCACACCATTGGGAATTGCAATAAATCCTGCCATAAAGAAATCTGACTTAATATAATTCTACTAATTATATTCCGATTTTGGAGTAATTTTAACCCCTTTAGTGGAGTTAAATTAACACTACATGGAGTACAAATTAGTCCACTGATTATATTCCAATTGAGGAGTCATTTCAACTCCTTTGGTAGAGTTATAATAACTCCACGTAGAGTTGAATTAGAAATATTACATCAATTGGAGTAGATTTAACTCCAGTATGAGTCAAAACAACTCTGAAATTTTAACTCGGACGAATGGAGTCATTTTAACTCCAACCATTGAGTCAAAATAACTCCATGAAATTAACAGTGTCGGTTACAGGCACGGATACTAACACGGACACCAAGGATGACTCTGTCACTGACATTGACAGTGACATTGTTTCTGCCGGCACAAGTACTTGCTTTTACACTGATGTTGGCCCTGTCCCTAACACTGTATTGTGTGCTGACGCACTGGCCTTTGCGTTTACACACTGGACCTGGCACGTACACTGACACTGATATTTGCTCTGACAAAGGCAGCAGTGCGCACGCAGCCACGGATACAGTACCTCAAAAAGTGCACATGGAAACTGCCATATGGAAACTTGGAAATAAAATGGAAACTGGAATTAGCAAAGGCACGGACTCAGGACATACATATACTCGTACTTGGTGCTGGCTCAAACAGTCACACCAGCAACGGTCTGTAAATGCTCGAATGACAGCCGAGATAAAGTGCCATGTTAGACGTTGTTAAGTGAAGTTAAGTTAGTTTTTCCTGCGGCTCGTGAATCCTGCTATATTTGATTATTACTTAGTTAAAACTCATGCTGGACAATTTTACAATTGCAAAACACGTTCCTGTTTTTAGAGGAGTAACAAGTTTTAAGATACCAGCAGTGTCCTCCATGGATCTTGTTGACTCAGATAGCAACGACAGCTCGGGAACAGCGAGTCCTACTCAGCTGTCAACCTTTACTCCTCAAGTCAAGCGTGAAAGAACTCACGTACCAAAAATGGCCTTTGTCTCGATACAACTTGAAAAGGTAATTTTTTAATGAGATATTTATTTTGGAAATGTGGGAGCTTGGAGATATCTTGAATGATCGATGAACGTTTGACAAGTTCTTACCTTAGAAAAACGATTTCTGAGCCCCAGACCGGGATCGAACCCGCAACCTTCTGATGACCGGTGAGACTCTCTAACCATTGAGCTACCAATACTCAGATGGTGATAACATTATCAACACATAATATTAATAATATGTCATATGTTATTATAATAACATATAACATTCATTATTATCTATGTTATTATCTATATCTACAAATATTATTTATTTTAGAGAGTACACTCGAAGGCTCAAATCTGATGTAGACCGGGGGGGTTGAGTATGAAGTACAAGAGACAACCGTACATAAAACGTCCCACGAATATCGTGATTTTTGCGATTAAAAGAGCAAATATCATAAAAATTTTAACATTACTAAACATGCTTTCTAAAAGACTTGTTATTTTTTGTTGTTCAACCAAGAATTGTGGGAAACGATTCAGGGGACTGGTGACCAGTAAAACGTTTTTTCCTTATGTATATTTTTCATCCTAGGCATGGCTAAGAGATATCATGCTCAATGAATACATCACAAAGAAAACCAGTCTGAGTGCAGTTTCAAAGAATGTCGATGAAACCGTCAGATTAAAAAAGTAAGTCGAAATGGTATATGTGCATCACATTGGATGGAAAACAATGTATATTACAGCCTGCTTTTATTGCGAATAATGGCGCATTTTGACCAGTCTGAGTAGTGAAAAGACTGAACTTTGATAGGACTGAAACAGTACGTTTACGAGTAAAAATACCACGCTGGATATGATCATTTTCTCTCTAATGAGTTGTTTGTGTTATTTATGCTTGCATTAAGAGGATAGTTAAAACCATGGACAAGATAAAAACTGGGGTAAGCTTCACATGTAAGTTAAAGACAACGAGCAAAAAGCCTCCACGATTTTTGAAATAAAGTGATTAGAAAGCTCGAAGTACATATAAGGGCTGAAATTGAAAACAAAAATCTTTCGAAATCATCACAATTTTGCCTGAATGATAATTTATTTTTCCTAAAGTGGGCATCCAATTTCTTTCGATGCAAAATAAAAAAGAAATTCAAAAGCTGAAATAGATAATTGATATATAGATGACAAATTTAGAAATACAAATGTATTTTTTGGGAAATGTTGCTTTCTCTGTGATGTTATATCATGTAGAGTTCGGGAATTTGATGTACTGAGCATTTTACCTCAGCAAGTTAAGTTGTATTTTTCCTCGTGTTTTTATTTAAGGAAACTTATTTTGAGTTTTTGTGAGGGACTTCAGATGTCAATTTCTGAATACTCAATGCGTGCCCAGGTTAGTGAATGTTACAATGGGTGGATAATTGATCATTCAAATGCTTATTTAATTAAATACAGACTTGTATACCATGAATTTAATCGATAATCAACGAAACTGCTGTTCAAAATGTCACATTCTTTTCGTACTGTGAGATAGTGGTTTTAACCTAAATAGTTTCAATTCCGCAATATCTTTTGATTTTTCATCACAGATAATTGCCTATTTTGGAAGCTTGTTGGATCTCATGAGTCAATTTCCTACGACCAGGTAAAGATCGCTGTCCATGCGTTAACGAATAGTTTATCTCCCCAAAGTCTTTCTCGTGTGTTTCATTTATTCCCCCTAAAAAGGTTGTATTCGACGTCAACATACTGATTTTTGCTCATTAGGCATGATGATTTAGATTGTTTACCACAACAATGTACGCCCGATACCCCATTCCCTCTTTTCTAGCACCCTCATTCAGCATTTGACATACATCCTCTCGTTTCTGACACTCTTTTCTCGCTTTCAACACATGTTTTCCCCGGAATGAATACCCTAGTTTACTATACCCTGTCCTTAATTCTGTATGATACCCATTTCCACTTTTAAACCTCCCTCTGCCACTTCAGAAATTCATTTCCGTACATTTAATCTCCTTGCCGTTTGCAACACACCGTCACCTCGGACATCCCTACCACTTACATTTCTTACCCCAGACGCCTTTCCCATTCCCCCCCCATCGACCTTCGCTCCCGACATAACTTACCCAGTTACTCTTAACTTACTCTTTTCCCTCCGTCCGACTGGCTTTTCCCTTCCCGCTTCCCTTGCCACTAGTTTCCAAGCTTATGGATAACCGTTTCGCTTATTTAATTTTTTGTAACAACGTTCTTCTTTCGCGATACCTCTGTCCCGCGTCCGACGTAGTTAAGCTTTTCTTAGAGAAAACAGTAACATAAGAAGTCCTCGCTTCTTATTTTTCAGGAATACTCATTTCATAATCGGTGAAGAAGGTGAACTAAAACCAGATGAACAAGAACAATCTGTTGAAGACCCTACGTAAGTATTAAGTAGACTACTCCTGTTAATTCATTCATAGCAATAAAGTAGATTTAATTTTAACGGCTTTTTGGCAAACTTGTTAGGAACTTTTCGGCTGCAGTTTGGACACTGCCCTGCTTAGGTTGGGTAACAAATGTTCTGTGGTGATTATGCTTTCGACAAATACGAGTTTTCAATTGATTTAATTCTTCGTATTTCAAGGTGGCTCGCTAGGTTACTTCTTAGTTGAGGATTAGTGACTAAATATGGCGTAGACGCTTGCGTAGATCGTGACATTGTTGAGTAGTCCTTCTATTACGACAGCACTATCCTTGTTACAGCAAACATTTTCGTACGCTTTCTTTGGTGAATGTCTTTCCAACTTGGTCAATAAAGGTGCAAAGTAATATTAAGAACATATCAAATTTTCAGTTTTTCATGAGACAGAACTATTAAAAATCTGTCAACTTCATTACAAGAGGTTGTTACAGACCAGGAAATAAATAAAAGAAAAGCGTATGCTATTGTAAGAAATGAATTAAGAAAAGAGTGAGTAAATTGTTCAATAAAATTTTTTCAAGGTAAGTTTTAACAAATCTACTAATAGGAGACCTAAACTCGGTACGTTGCTTGAGGTGTGACAATCGATACAATAATGAATAAAATTAATCGTTTTTGCTCGATTAGTTTTTTTCTTTCTGATAATCACCTCCAACATTTTACTTTCAGCGGCTCACAGCTGAGTAAATATCCACGAATAATCACCTCGACTTCGGTGACCAATTGTTAAATTTTGTATTTTTCATTATAAGAAGTTAAACGAACACCATGAGTGTAAAAAACAAAATTTCATATGAGCGGTATTAAAGTCGTGGAATTTGTGAAATGAAAGAAGCTTTCAACGCTATACTCTTTTTTTTCTATACTTTCGTTTTTCAGATGCTTCACTCCCCGACGTCGAAGGCTGCTGTCAAGCGACGGTCGTCAACTGGTTAACCTCTGGTTTATTCCGCACTATACTGAGGTATGATTCTTATATAAATATAACCTTTCAGTCCGACTATAATTATTCGTTGAACGTGGACATATCGAAGTAAATACAAACCAGCTTTTATCATCATTTGCCTGGACAATATAAAACATAAAACGAAAATGAACTTTGGTAAAAACCAAGACGTAGGTCAACGTATTCACCAAATTTTGAGGTAGATGAACGATCTTCAAGCTCGATACTCAGAAAATGATTTCTGAGCCCCAGACGGGGATCGAACCCGCAACCTTCTGATGACCGGTAAGACGCTGTAACCATTGAGCTACCAAGACTCAGATGGTGAGCTAGGGTGCAAGTTCGATATATATGTGCAACCTAAGCAGAAGCCACTAGATATTAATAATTACCGCATCAATGATTATTAATATATAGTGGCTTCCGCTTAAGTCGTACATGTATCGAACTTGCACCCTAGCACACCATCTGAGTCTCGGTAGCTCAATGGTTAGAACGTCTCACCGGTCATAAGAAGGTTACGGGTTCGATCCCCGTCTGGGGCTCAGAAATCATTTTCTGAGTATCGAGCTTGAAGATCGTTTATCTACCTTAATATATCCAAGCTCTCATGTTTCTCAAACATTAACCGTATTCACCAAATTTTGTTAGTATGTGTTCTAAGTGGTATACTTTGTTATATATTCTCAGATGATTACACAAAAAGTTGTTTTCACCTCCACTTATGTAACTTTGAGTCGAGGCACGGATTCAAAGCTAAAAATTAAGCATCTAGTTATAAGGCCAGATAATACAATTATCTGACCAGATATCGCCAAATGAAAAATCTACTACTCGGCTGGGTGGTGTATCCGGTGCACCCAAATACAAGAATGCTTTATAAATTTTTCGCCCGGTGCTTTCGTCCTTCAGGAGTTCCAGAATGTTGAATTAAACCAGGACTTTTTTGTCTTGTTCATTCCCAACAGATATTGAGCATGTTCACGAGACTACCAAGTAACCAGCGCAATATTTCTTTGAGAATGGTTTTGGTAAGCATGACGTAACTTTTTTGTACTTTAATGCACCCACGTGATTATCCTGAATTTGTTCTTTCCCCTCAGAAACAATCATCTGCAAATGTGATTCAGAAAATTGTTGTCCGAGATGCCCTAACCAATGAGCTAAAAAAATTGAATAGAAATGAATCACACGTACAAGTGTTTATTGCTTGTCTTTTCCCCCCTTTTCAAAGACGATTCACAAGAAGATTCAACGCTAACGAGTTCCACATTTTTCTTCAACACGTAACAATAGTTAATATCATTTGCTTTATTTTTTCATCATTTCCAGGAAATGGTTTCTTCACTCCATGACATCTGTCAATACTTGTGTGCGCACGCCAGGCTTGGTAGCTCTCATGCCAGACTTGGTTCCCACAAGCTCGAATTCTCTGGAGTGACAGCGGATTGGGGAGGAACTGAGGGAATTGGTAAGGAATTTTCCAAATGATGACCTGCATCAGTTCGCTCTTACTAATATTGTTTTTTCTAAAACTTTTTATAGGAGCTGAACTGAGAGAAATACAAAAACAGATAAATCATCTTGAAAACCCTACAAATCCCCAGGAGGTATGTTTGGAATCTGAGTGCGAGGTACATATTTTATGAGAGTCGTTTCGGTGTTATCATCGCTGTTGATATTGCTATAAGCATCACTGTCAGTGCCTTCATCAGTGTTAAGGTGACCGGATAGATCTTTTGACAATGGCCTTTGTTGATCAGTTGATGTATCGCTGCGCCAGATTTGTAGCGTCGCGGGTTCCATTTCCAGCCAGAGACTGGAGAATTGCATTTTTTCCGACTGGTCTGGGCTGAAACTTCTAGTGTGTGATTCTGACGCTCGAAAATTTACGTTCATTAGTGTAACCCTTCAGGCCGGAATTTTGGCATCACATCGTAGGGTTCCGCCTGTTACTCGAGTATAGCAAACGTGTGTCTTAAAAAAGTTAATATAATTGGCTGCAAGACTGTTATGAAATAATACCAAGCTCCTCCTTGCACAATATTGTGTACAACGTTCAAGACAATAAGCATTATAATATCATGGCTACCACACAGTCAGCACACATGTCGGACGAACACCTTAGCTCGCCATCTGAATCGCGGTAGCTCAATGTTCAGGTTGTCTGACTGGTCATCAGAAGGTTGTGGGTTCGATCCCCGTCTGGGGTTCAGAATACGTTCTTCTTAGTAAGTGAGCTCGACGAACGTCCTATCTTCCTGAATGACACCAAGATCCCCCAATGTACAACTTTATAACACTTCGTCAGTCATTACTATTATCATATCGTGGCCACCGCATAGGCAACGCAAACGTTGAATAAATACCATAGCTCTCCATCTGAGTCTCGGTAGCCCTTTGGTTAGACCTTCTGACCGGTACCTGCGATTCTCCGGCGACTAATTTTTGAAGAACTGCTATTCTAATAATTGCATGCTTGAGTACTAAAGTACATGTACGGCTTTTGGTTTGAGGTTAAGAGTTAGGTTTGGGATCTAGCGCAGATTTGAGAGAGAGTTTAACCATAAACTAACGTCTGAGCATCGACCAGTTGCACAAATACCACAATGCATCATTTCATACACACAGCCTCAACTTAATTCTTTAGAATTCGATTGAGAAAATATAATAGTTTGGATTTGAATAGTTTGAATAGAATTTAAAAGAATGAAATGTAAGGCTATCCGTGTATAAGGGATCCATTTTGGTATCTATGCAATTGGTTGGTAAATGTAAATATGAGGTTTAAGAATTGTGTTAGGGTGTGAATTTGTTTATCAGTAAAAGTGTGGAATTGAGAGTTCATTTAAGCAATGATTTTTTAAGCAATCATTTAAGGGCGGATTTAAATTTGACCATAGACGCGACAGTATATGTGAACATTTGGGGAAGGGTTTACTAGCAGGGAAATAAGGTCGATTCCAGATCTCTGAAGACTGATACTTTCTAGCAAGTGAAAATAATCTGAGTGGACTTGCATCCGCAAACCAGTAGTGTAAATTGTCATATGTCATCCTCTATTCTGCTTGTCATATGTAAATGTGTGTTTTTTCCCCCGTAATTTTAATGCCTTCCCCGCCACTTCTTAACGCCATTTGGGATATCGAGGGAAGATCCTGAAGCCTAGTAACGAAACAGACGGGTTCCCGGTCCCAAACCTAATGCCGAAAGCTCATTGTGAACCTACAGATACTAACGTATACCAAGAGGGAACACCTGAGTGACAATGATACCTGGTAGAGAAGCTGAATAACAGGTGTTCTTTTATCTCTTACAGCCACTTAAACTTTGTTTAATCCAGACGATCTTGTAGATAAGAGGGCATATCGCTAGAAAACAGAGGTTTGGCGTGAGGTTTTGAGACCGCACTTAAAACCTAGTTGGTTTAAAGGCCGGTGGGTCTTAGATAAAAATTTGACGGGCAAGGTGTGCGTGCAAGCGTTATGAGTTCGTATGTCATAAGTAGTCTTTCAGATGTTACCTTTCTGTTAAAGGATACACTCAATCTTAGAGCTACGTTTTGATATTTTATTCACAAAGACCTATATCCCTTCTTCAGGTTGCAGATTTCTTACGTTATCGTCGTGACGTCATGTACTTGGAATTTGATATATCCATCAGCCATTGCGTTCCTGATACATTCTTGCAGACAGGAAACGAACTGGCTTGTAAGGTATGTGGAGAACGAACAGCGTTCCCGCGTAGAATTTTTAGCCGTCGTTGTTTAAACACTAACACTTTTCTACTAATGTTTCGCCATTGTTGTACATCCCACTTCTCTTGGAGGAGTTTTAATGTCCAGATTGGCCAGTAGAAATATAGGAAAATAGCAAACAAGTGTGAAATTTGTACTAAGAAGGTATTTGCCCGTGATTCTGATCAGGCTTGAAGAAACTCGGGCTTATTAACTCTATCAAGGCGGCAGCTCCCTAGTTGACAAGTAAAATCGTCTGGCGTTAGCCAGAGTAAAATAATACGAGTCTCATGCCGACGGGAAAGAGTTAAACGGTTTATTTCTTCAAGTTGAAAGCCTTTGGAGACCTAGACGGTGGACATTCCAGTCAGGGTCGTCGGTTCACCTCAACTGCGATATAAATAAATAATGGACTGATAAAACGGCCGTCAGCTTAGATGACTGGGTGACCGAAAGAACTTTTCTTGGGAGGTGACACCTGAGAACGTGTAGAAAACCAGTTCTTTCATTACCAGGGCCCTTGCTCAGTGTGGTCACCGCCACGAAACTAAAGTTTTGAGACTATCCATGATCGGAGTCAGGAAAACCTTATTTCGTTGAGACCACTTTCTTTCTTTTAAACACATACATCTGCTGGAAAAAGTGACAATTCAGTTATAATTAGCCAATGAAAATATTCCCAATCATACAAGATTATCCGAGAATTTTCGTTTTGTGACAGAGACCGCAAGAAGCAAAGACTGTGGGAACGAGACAGGACAGGGGTTTGACAAGCTATTGCTACGTATTTTACCAAAACTGTGCGCCAGGTAGTCCCTCGCATGGACCGAAATGCATAACTGGGAACGAAATTGGACAGAGAGTTGGCGAACTCCTACATGCCATCAAATATCCGATACTAAAAACGGAGCAGGATTCGAATAATTGATCGCAGTGGCTGAAGGCTGCCTCTGTCGTGACTGAGCTATCAAAGAGAGCATAAGGCACCTGCCTCTTGGTTTAGGCACTCAGTTCAATATCTATTTATTTTTAGCAACCAGGTTGTGGGAAACTGACTTGAGAGAAGTTATGAACTGATATTGGAATGACTACTACATAAGACTGAACAGAATTTATTAAAACGTGTCCCGGACTCCTGAAGAAGGTATTAGATTCTGTCGGGAGTTTTGATCAGGTTTTAATGCCTCTAGTAGCTGTCATTCTAATATTAAAGCATCGTCGGGCTGCTGAACACAATTCTATGGTGTTAGATGTGGGTGGGCTGCTCCAGCTTCACTTCGAAGTAGCAGTGTTGACTACTACAACTTACCTAGTTGTGGGGCAATCCTGTACAGTCGCGCGGAGTTAGTGCTGAAATTAATTAAAACAGGTTTCCATAAATATGTCATTGTCGTCATGGCTCAATGTGGCTTGGATGGTATTAATGTGCCATGCCTTCAGACAACGTGATAACAACGCACATATTTGAATCTTCAACTTAATTGAAAACAGACATGTAGATATGGAGCTTGTATTGGACAATGCGCTATATTGTTAATGCGCCATATTGCGCCAAACTGTGATATTGTTTCAATGGATTGTTAAAGTGGTCTCGTTATACCGCTCTTTTGTTTTGACTGGTTTGATGGTTTCAACCAGCTCTGCACGCCTTTTAGCATTTTGTTGTTTTCCTGCTTCACTTGGTTGTTTTAAACCAATGCATACATCGAGGCATCAATTATTTCCCATTGCAACCCAACATGTATTCTTTAGATGGGATCAACGTTGTGGCTTTGTGCATTATTAACGCCTTATCCGCTCTTTCTGGGATATTTCTTAACTTTCTGGTTATATTAAGCTTTTGGACTTCATCTCAGCTCAGGAGGAAATTATGTTACTTTCTGATTCTTGTTCTAGCCAGTGTTGACCTGTTTGTAGTCATTATAGTTCATCCACTGATCATTTTGGCCTCTATCGCCAAATACACGCGAAAGACGTATGGCGTCTTCAACGAGATCGGTAAGCACTCAATTGACATTTTAAGTGGATTTTTGTTATTTTCTTTACTGACGATGAACATTGAGCGATACCTGGCCAAAGTTCACCCGTTCTTTTACCAAAGGTCAGTGACTCGAAGAAGACTTCTGACGATTGTTGCAACATTCTGGTTGTTCGTAATAGCCCAATGGTTGCTGTCATTCTACACTAAAATTAGCAAAGAAGGTGCAGCCGTAGCCATTATTGGGTTAGCTTTTTTCGTAATGAGCTCAGTCAACTACAAGATTTTTGTCGTAGCAAGAAAAATGCAACTGAACGATGCATCGCTTTCCAGGAGTATAGCTCCGACCGATGAAATGGAGCTCGCCGCGAGGTGCACTTCGAATAATCAAACCGCTCATAAACGCTAAAAACTCGCTGATGACTTGAAAAATATTTCAACATGTATTCTTGTGGTTGCCTGCTTTATCGTATGTGTTTGTCCAACCGCTATATTCTGTGGTCTGTATACTTTTCAAAATGAATCCGTTGATGAAGATTCATTGAAGTACTTTCGACTTTGGCCAGGAACTGTTTTGACCATGAACTCCGCATTAAACAGTTTGATTTTCTTCTGGAAAAACACCGCTTTGCGTAATGAGGGAAAGAAGTTGCTGACATGTTCTTGACGTTTAAACTATTGACTTACCATAAAAACGGTAGCAAGACTAAAGTAGATTGTATTTCAGGACTGAATTTTTGACTACGTTCAACTCCAGATTTTTGGTTATTAGTACATCACTAAGGTAGATGAACGATCTTCAAGCTCGGTACTCAGAAAATGATTTCTGAGCCCCAGACGGGGATCGAACCCGCAACCTTCTGAACCGGTCATCAGAAGGTTGCGGGTTCGATCCCCGTCTGGGGCTCAGAAATCATTTTCTGAGTATTGAGCTTGAAGATCGTTCATCTACCCTAATATATCCAAGCTCTCACGTTTGTCAAACATTAAAAAAAAAAAAACCCAAAAAAAAACTGCTTCACTCAGTACATCACTAGCAGACATTTTATAACGACCTAAAAAATGGGTTTCTGTAGTCAGTTGTCTTATCAAGTTCCAAACCGCAAAAGAAAAAAAAACCCAAAATGAATGCTCGAAACGAAATGGAAATACATGAAGAGAAAAAAAGAAGAAAAAATAAAGTATGTCTGCATTAAAAGTAAGCCTACAAATTGCAACCTATTGAGCCCATTAGTTAACCTGATTTAGGCGATTCAGTTGTAAAGACAGTTATGATGTGCTGGAATAATTGACTAGCGATTGATGCAGAATGTCCTGAATGTTCTCCTATTCCTTATAAGTAAATGAACGGCATACTTGCACATGATAAATCGGCCCAGTGAATTATGATGTACACTTTATGCAATGGCTTAGGGAAAACTGGCCTCTAATACATTTCATTGGCACATTTCCTCGGTAAAAGAATGTTTTCTAGCCTTTTTGTTTTAGTTCTTTTTTCATGAGTTGGCCAATTCTCATGCGCCAAATAGAGGTAAATTTGGACGATCGTAATGACTGGGCAGACTCCTGTAGTGGGGTTCATTGGGATTAGTCGGAACATGTTCGTGCACTGTTTCACCCATCAGATTTAACTTTGACTTTAACTTTGAACTTTATTTGAATACGGTATCTCATCATTTTTACAAAATGCTCTTCCTGAGAGCCGTATATGTACACATATAAAAATCTCTAAATATATATATCTATCTCGATCTCTAAATATATATATATATATATATATATATATATATATATGAACGATTTGCAACAAGCCATAACTAATTTGCTATCTACTAACCGCCTTACTGTGTTACTGTTTTGATCTTGTTTTTAAAAACTGCAATATTTTCGGATGTCTTTATTTCGTCCGATAGAGAATTCCATGCAACTGCTCCACCATAAATAAGACTACTTTTAAGAAAATTAGTGTTAGGTTTAGGGATTCATAAATTCACATGATTACCCCTTATATTGTATTCATGCACTGTATCCCTTCCAAAAAATTGGGATGATAAATACATAGGAACAAAGTTATGAACTACTTTATACATTAACGTTGCCTTGTTTAAGTTCCACCGGTTCTCTAACATTGCCCAGCCTAGATTTCCTAAAATCTCGATTCATCTAATGTCATAGCCAGAACGCGTAATAATCCGCCCAGCCCTGTTTTGCAATTTCTGTAATTGGTCTTTAAGACCTTTATTGCAGTTGTCCCATACTGATGAACAACAATCAAAATGAGGTTGTATAATTGCATAGTAAACCTTGATTAGGGAATCAAAAGGCGTAAAATCACTTATCCTTTTCAGTACTCCAAGACCTCTTTAAGATCAGTCCCATTACACCGCTGACCTTAAGCGAAACTAACAAAGCGTATTGGAAACGAACTGTATTCTTTTGGTATTTAATAAGTTTTCATTTACATCCAACTTGGACTTCAACTTTAATATATTTCTTGTTGATAAAGTAAAATTGCAATAACAAATCCATCAACTTTTAGCTAACTATTCGAGATGAGGCGTTACCGTAATTAATGGAGATGGAAATACAGTTTATAAAGTTTCATAGACAGTCAGAGACGAGCTAAAAGGAGCACAAAAGAGACGCACAACAGCAGCACTTTGTACTAACCAGCAATGGAATTAACCACTATTCTTAACCGACTGTCGAATTAATCTTTCATTCCAGATACAGAAATACAGAATCATCTGTTTTCAGCAGAATCGGAGGTTTTTTTGCCATCGAATTTCCAAAGCTGTTGTAATAGCACACCTGTGTAGCCCGTCTGACCACAAAAATGGGTATAGAGGAAGCAATTTGTTCTGCATAAGAGTTTCAACCCAAAAGATTTCAATATAGCCTGCGGTAAAGTAATATTGTAACTTTTTGGCTCGTTAGCTCCTCAGCACCTGAAATATCAGAAATACCGACAACTTTCTAGAAGTGTTCGTCAGAACGTCTTCGTAATGCACCGCAACAGTTACAGGTAGCATGCGCCAAGAGTGTTTCAATATCAACCTCATGCTAATTATGATTGGATAATTAACAAGTCTTGGAATTGTTGAAATTTCTGAGAGTTGGCCTCACAAAAAATTCTGTTCATACCGTCTACCGAGAAATTAACCACAACATTTCCCAAAACTGTGCCCAAAAGCAGTTAAGTTGATATCTTTGTTCGTTCTGGTTCTAAACACCACTCGGATAGTTTTCGCGTGCTCTGACGTTACAAAAATCTGTTAGTCGAATTTGTCTGCCTATTGCACAGGATCCTATGAGAGTCGGAAAATTTACATGAACAATGTAATGCGAGGTCGGCTTGTCGTCCTTGACTCTTTTTAAGTGCTGATATGTTTGCCAAATATCCGCCCTCACAGTCTTCCTCCCTAATGAGGCGTGAACGGTATTGACATGCTATTTACTACCACATTGAGATGGTGACACCTTTTCGTGATGCACTTAGGTGAAGAACTAAGCTTCTTCGGATGATCAGGAACTTAATCGAAGCTAGACTGGATGTAGGGGATTGTTTGCAATTATATTTCCAAACGTTGATCTTGATGGTTTATTTAAAGCGAGCTTAACGTGATGGGTCCAACAAGCTGTGCGCAGCTTTAAGTTTTTCTCCATGATTCTCCACAGTTCGTTAGCCTAACAAAAAATGTATAAGTAAAAGCAATAAACCTCATCCGCTATTACAGAACATGTGCATGAGGCTATCAAGCGATTCTGTTTTTTGTTGGGTCAACGTCGTGGCCTTGTGCATCGTAAATGTTTTCTTCGCAGTTTTGGGAATATTTCTTAACTTGCTGGTTATAATGAGCTTCAGGAATTCATCTACTCTCCGACGGAAATTTTGTTACTTTTTAGTTCTGGTTTTGGCCTGTGTTGATTTGGCCGTAGCCTCTCTAGTTCATCCACTGCTGATTTTGGCCTCAATCTTCAGGTTTATCGGAAACAACAGTGATGTTCTCTTCAAGATCTGTGACCGTACCGTTCACCTTCTTTGTGGAGTTTCACTGTTTGTATTACTGGTGATGAACATCGAGCGATATTTAGCTATAGTTCATCCCTACTTTTACCAGCGGTCAGTCACCAGACAAAGACTTCTAGCTCTCCTTGCAGTATTCTGGGTGTTAGAAATAGTCGAAGGGGTGCTTTCATTCCAATCTATATTTTGCGAAAACGTTGCCGTCATAGTCATCACTGTGTTAGTTTTTATTGCAATAGGCTCAATCAACTACAAAATTTTCGTCATCGCAAGAAAAGTGCGACTCGAGGATGCGTCGCGTGCCAGAAGTTACAGTTCGACTGAAGAAGTTCCTTGCCAAAATCGTGTAGCAGTCTTCAAAACAGTTTCAACATGCATTCTGGTTGTTGCCAGTTTTTTCGTATTTGTTTGTCCGTTAGCAGTTGACTATGCAATACATTCTTGTCAAACAAAATCTTTACCTTTTCGCCTTTGGGCAGAGACTCTCTTGGCCATGAACTCTACGTTTAACTGTTTGATATTCTTCTGGAAGAATAACGCTTTACGCCAGGAGGGAAAGAAGTTGTTAAAATGGTCTCGATGTTCAAATTATTGACTTCTACTGCGACTCGAAACAAGTTTGCTGAAGCCTGAGTCACGCCACTAAATTTTTGGCCATGTTTAATGGAAGTTTCCACATCCATGAAAGTAAGTGGTAGTTAGATATAGATAGATAGATAGATAGATAGATAGATAGATAGATAGATAGATAGATAGATAGATAGATAGATAGATAGATAGATAGATAGATAGATAGATAGATAGATAGATAGATTGATAACTTTATTTAAACATGCTGACCTCGTCAATTGAAGCTGATTTCCACGAGGGGCGTGTGAGGTAGAAGTATACAGCAAATATGAAAAGTTTTTAAAAGCTATTTACAAAATGTAAGATATAGTATAAAAATACTGTATTAAGTATTAAGATATAAGATGTAGTATACAAGGTAATAATGTTTTTACAGATGCATATATTTGCTTTAATTATCAATGTGAGCAGCGATTTTTGTTCGAAAGGAAGAAAGGGATTTGCTCTTTTTATTTCCTTAGGAATAGAATTCCAAAGGAATGATCCATCGTACATAAAACTTTTTTTTAAATTATTAGTACGCGGTTTCGGTAAACAAAGACTACTTGAAATGTTTCGAAGATTATAAGTAGTCATCTCACTTTTATAGGTGAACAAGTTGGTGAGTGATTGAGGGCCAATGTTATTTAATAATTTATACATCATTTTTGCCTTGGCTATCTTCCTTTCTGCTTTAAGTGTCTTCCAGCCCAATGCTTGCAATGCTACAGAATGATCTGTGTTATTGCTCATATTCATGATAATTCGAGCGGATCTATTTTGGAGTTTTTGAAGTCACTTTGATTGTGTTTCACTGAACACATCCCATACTTCACAGCAGTAATCGAAGTATGGGCGAACAATAGCATTATAAACGGAAAGAAGTGTTTGCCTATCAACAAAATCCTTTAATCGTCTAAGTGCAGAAATTCCTGATGTTATTTTCTTGCAAATATTTTCAGTGTTACTCTTCCACGACAAATACTGGTCGACTGTCACTCCAAGAGTTTTGCACTCGTCCACTTGTTTAATTTGTTTGTTTTCAATTTCCACATTTGGTTGCAAGTTTGAAATACTTTTAATCATTTGTTTTGAACCAATTAATATAAATTCAGTTTTGGCGACATTGAGACTAAGTTTATTGGCAATTAGCCATTTTCTAAGGTTTTCTAAATCAGAATTCACTGCAGCTTCAAGACTAGTTATCGAGTCCCCAGAGGCTGTTAGGTTTGTGTCATCAGCAAATAACCTAGGTTTTGTTTTAGATAGACATTGGGGCAAATCATTTATGTACAATAAAAAGTATAGTGGCCCTAATATAGAGCCTTGTGGCACACCACATCTAATCATTTTTTCTGATGACAAAAACCCATTTATTTGGGATTTCTGACTTCGATTTGAGAGATATGAGTTGAGCAAAGATAAAACCTGGCCTTTTACACCGTACAGCTCCAATTTTCTCAATAAAATTTGGCGATCAACTGTATCGAAGGCTTTTTTTAAGTCAATTAGGACAACCAGGTTAAACATTTTTCTGTCTAAATTCACATACCAGTCATTTGTACAGTCTAATAATGCTGTAGTTGTAGAATGAAACTTTCGAAAACCAAATTGACTATCACTTAAAAGTCTAAATTTGGATAAGTAACTGTACAGTTGATCATACCGAATTTTTTCCATGATTTTGCTAATGGCTGGCAGGACAGATATTGGTCTGCAATTTCCTGCCACACTTCGTGGGCCATTTTTGTATAGAGGTATTACTCTAGCCGTTTTCCATTCATCAGGGAATGAGGACACAGTTATGGCGTGATTAAAAATATGTGTCAGTGAATCTGAAATAGTAGGTGAAGCAATCTTAATAATTTTACAAGAAATCTTGTCGACACCTGATGCATTGTTGTGCACCGGATGCATTGTTGGGGGAGCTGCAATTACGCCGCTAGTATTGTGACATAGTCTAATATCTTCGCTATTTAGGAGAGGTCGTTGTTTCTCAACATAATTCTTCACTCTTTATCCTACTGGCATATCTCGCTGCATAGCTGATTATATCAGAACGTGACATGGGAACAACGCGCAATTAAATGTGCAAAAGGAAACAAAATGGGTGTGGAGAAAAAAGTTGTTTATCAGTATTAAAGATTGACTCTTAGTTGGTCCTTGACTAATGCACATGGTCAAAATTAATCCCCTCGCCCACCACGCGAAGCGCGGTGCGAGGGTACTAATCTTGACGTGCGTGGAGTCCTGTTACACGCGTGGTGATTACTAGGGAGAAAATTTTCGCTTTGTGTATGTATCTTTCTATATATATATATATATATATATATATATATATATATATCCATGGGTTCCGGTCACTCAAAAATGCCGTGTGCCAGCTCGGGACTGGTATGTTGTTGAACAAACCGTACTTAGGTACCGTATTGAAGCAAATCGATTTGGTCTCGTTATTTTTTCCCTTGTATGGATCTCTCGCAAGTTGTTTACATTATTTGAACACTGAAGCCAGTAAATGATTTAAGACCGGCAAAGGAAATGGCTTTCTTGGTGCCTGCGGCTGGTTTCGCCACCTCAGTAACTGGACAATTTATGACTTGACAGAGCAGTTCTCAAAGTTAGCTCCTTGGAATATGCATTTGCCAACTGTTCACTTTTTGCAGCAACGCTTTGTCTTGGTTCTTTCTGATTTATATGAACAAAAGACGTAAGGGAACTCGCTTGCTGTCAGGACATTTGCTAAGCGACTAACTGTATTAAAACGACATTCTTCGCTGAAGTTGAAAAGATGTCGATTAGTATAAATCTTGGGACTATTCACGTTGTGGTAACCACTTACCTGAGCTGCACAATCGCAGGTAAATCTGAATCGAGTAGCTTTGAAGTACAAGTTTTGCGAACGGAATTGTTTTGAGGAGCTTTGAAAAGTAGCTTCCCGACTTCATTCTTCCCTAAGGGAGACTTCTTGTACGAAATATTACCGCCTGGATTTTGCTGGTGTTTATTGGTAAAGTAGAATGAAGATTCTGGTTCGTTCATCTCAGTACGACGATTATTTTTGAACATTTTGCAGTATTTAAGCGGACAGCGTTCATGGTCAATTGTTTGAGAAGTGGGACAGAACACTCGTCATCCAGAAGAGTTGTCAAGGCCATGACAGTCTTTGGATGCTTTCTCCGCTTTCCACAGAAAGATTTCATTGCCTCAATCAGGATTTTTTTTGCTATGAAATGTCACCCCATTGAAGACATTAAGATGTATTTTTGGCTCGAAACAAAAATGCAAGGTAAACAGCCACCAGGTAACTCGCTGCAAAGCTACTTGTTTTTGATCACCAAATTATCCTTCGGCAAAACAGTTGTCCGCTTCAGTCTTTCTCACTTCAAGAGTGATTTGTGCATGATGACCTTTACCGTATTCGATCGGTAATGCTTTCATCAGGATTTTAAAACTTCTCAAAAAAGTTTAAAGCCGTCTGTGTGTAAATTTACTGTTGAACCCTTTGTGTTGAGGTGCTACTGAATGCTTAGTTAAAAATACGCAGCAGTTGCAGGTTTATACGCCATTTTTTATTTTTATTGATGTTTTGCCTTGGAAAAAGTACGTCTTTTACTTCCCTTTTCTCGTTCTTCTTTCGACAAAACTTGCACAGGGTTTGCTTATCGTATTTTGTTTTATGTTTTGTATTTTCTGATATTTGGTCAGCGATAAAACTGAGAACTCGTTCATGTTTTCTTTGTTTACTTCGTCGATTTCGTAATTCGTTTCATCTTCGTCACCAAAATCTTGTAGTTCGGATGAATACTTAGCATAAACCCTTATCATAGCAGATCTTAAAGACATTTGTAACCAACTTTGAGGTACTGTATAATTTATCAATTTTTTAAGTCAAAAAAATGTCAGAAAAATATTCAATCATGAGCTGTCCGTAATGCCGGTATCCGTTTAATATTCTATGAGAATGCTCGACTTTTAAGACGGAAAGTCTATTTAGATTGTTGTTTATTTGCGGCCAAATTCTGTGTGGATATTTTTTTTATTGCATGTCCTCTTCCAGTTATAGTCAGGAGGATTTGACTTTTTGAGAATTTTGAAAACTTATCATTGTTACTTGGATTCTCCAGAGATTTTTTGGAGGGTGGGCGAGGGGTTGTTGCGTGCACGTATTTCTAGTTACCCTCCTTTATTCAGTTTATGGCAATTGTTGTTCTGTCTTTAACCCGCACTGGGATCGACTGATACTGTCCACACTTGAATGATAGTACTTTCAGAAACTTTGTAGATTATAAATATTTTTACCAACAGGCTTTCCTTTTCATCTTTGTCTTATCTGACTTTAATTTTCGTGCTAGAATTCTGTAGAAAATCATGAGCGAAATGCATTTTCCGTGTAAACAGTGAATATCAGTTTCCCAATGTATACATATACCTACATGTTCCTTAGTTAATACATTACAAGTGACCTAACGAAATTGAAGTACTACTTCTAAAATTCATGAAGAATTCCTGAGGAAAATACAATGGAAAGTCATGACCGTGTGGTGTCTTTATACGTGATAAAGACACATGTGCCATTATAGGTGAAGAAAGAGTTAGTTTTTTCGACTTAGAAAACATAAATTTCAAAACTTTCTTCACAAATTAGTGTATTATTTTATAAGACATTTAAACAACTTGCCATACGTGCTTTATCGGATCTAAAACACCCGTCTACCGCCTCGTATTTTAAACTCCGATAAAGCACTCCTGCTCGGTTTTCAAACATTACTTAAACTTGCCTTGGCTATTCTCAAGAGCTTAGCTATTTGGCCATTTTCACTCAAATGTTGTAAATTTCTGATATTTTGTAAGTTCTTCCTTCTTACTATATAGCAAACTTTTGAATTTTACATTATCTTGAGTAGCGTTATCCAGTTAAAACGAAGCAAAACAATATCAAAAATGCCAGATGTTTATCACGCCATTATTATGTGACGTTTTGAACGTTTCAGTGATCAGCTGTCAGAATTACCAAGCACACCTAATAAAGTATTGTTACCAAAATTAGAAATGTGACTCATCTACTTGGACTACAGTTTGCGTGGGATAATTTTACTTTGTCTTATGTGGGAAGATAAACCCATAAGCTTTTTTCTTTACGTTTGTGCATAGATATCGGTAAAGCAAAGATTGTGGATTATAGAATATCTATTTTAGATTCATAATTGTATGCGAGAGAACTCACTTGACATCCATGAAAACCTGCTGAAAAGTCACCCCCTCCGCCAGTTCTTGAGCTGTTAGGCTGTTAACACATTGTACCTTTATTAAGCATCCCCTAAATATTTCTCAGTTCCTCAACTTTCACTGAAAGGTACACACAGAAGGAAAAAATATTGGCAAATGACGAACAAGGCGTCTCAAAGCGCGGTCATCTTGCGGTATCGTCAAAGCGAGGACTTTTACATCGGCATCAACACTTTGGTCATCGCGCCCGCGCGTAGCTACCGCGGCAGTGAGTCAAGCTTATATCACGTGATTGTGATATCGTGATCGGGCATGCTCAAAAGTAATCTAGGGACGCTAAGTTTAGACCATGAGTGGCACTTGTTCTTTTGAATCTATTTCGAAAATTGGTTTGATGCCATCTGTGATCATGCGTAGGGGTTATTTCAAACAACATGACGAGTGTCATCAAAGGTCTCTGTCGTGTTTAATTCATTTTATTAAGGCTCATTCCCACGATATGATTGTCGTATAGGACGATTGTTTGCCCCGAGTCATGAAATATTGTCTCAAAGTACAATTTCTGCTTTCTATTCGCACACTAAAGGAGCAATTCGTCCGGAAGACTCCAGTGACTTAATCGGATACATCAGAACAAGCAATCCTATACGACGATATAGTATAGTATAAATGAGCCCTTAGTCTCCTGAGTATTCTGGACGCTTTGTTCTATACACAACGTGACGGAGAGCATCATTACGTCCCCGCCAGAACGTGAAACACTTAGGCTTCATTCTTCTGGCCTTCTTCTGACTATTGTTATTCCAGAATTTGAATAAAAATTATAGGGAATTCAGAATATCCAAAAAAAGAGTACTTTGGGGTTGGAATGAACTTGACAGCGGTGACCTGGGCTCTAACGTGCTGCTATTCACACTCATTATCCTGCTCTGTACCTTATGAAATGGGTGCTGGTGGCATTTACAAAGCTCCGGTAAAACCATGCCAAATCCCCAGTACATTCTACTCTTTCTTTTTAAGTGGGGTTCTTTCCTGAAGACGAGATCATTTTTGTTCAGTGAAGGTTGATAGTACCCGAAAGTGTTGGTGTCGCATCGGCCATTTTGAAATAATCGAAAGTATATCACTCTGACACTCCAAAATTTCTTGCACCAAATGTAAACTCCATATTCCGACTATTCTGCTTCTCTGAGCGGAAAAGTCAAAATATTATTCCTCCTATTCCTAAACTGGAATAAGTCCCACAAGAATGCGTCTATAAAATCAAAAAAGTTATCGATTGTTTTAATGTCAAACTGTTGACTAGAATTGCTTAAAGTGTTTAAATGTTTAATCAGTAATAAAGTTACGTTCAGAATTCATGCGATAATCGATCAATTTGTATGTTTGATTTTGGTATGAAAACACGAGAAATCAAGAGGGAATAGTCCAAAGATCTGATTTCTCAAATTTGATTTAACCTCTCAATCGATTGTGAGTTTAATGCAATGTTTCAAAGACTCATTAGAAATCTGAATGTAAAGTTCCAGGACAACAATTATCGATTGGTTTTATTTTTTTATTTCAGATTTATTATACAGACCCTATTTTAATTCCATTGGGTTTTTTATGCAGGTTATGATATAATTTTTTCTAGAGTGTATCGGACAGTATGGAATTTGCTCTACAGAATTTAAGCCTAGTACCAAGGTAATGAAATGAATTTTTCTTTTTGTATCGTTAATTTGTTTTAAGATCGTTTCTGATTTCCACTCAATAAGTTGTCTATCTGTGAAAATCTGTTTTTATGTTAGGCCCAGCGTCTATAGTTGGTGCTTGCCAGTTCCCGAACCATTCGACTCACTGAAATGCAATTCTCTTGATCTTGTTCCGTGGAGAGCGTTCTTATCCAGGTGATGTGTATTTGATTTTGGCCACTAAGTCCAACTGACTTAAGTCCACTTAATGCAATACAACCTAGACAGTTGGCCAATCCATCAATGACCGAGTCCCACAGCGTTCCAAATAAGAGACGGGTGTAGGACCATTGACTGACAAAGGCGGTTACCTGACTCGGAGTCAATGATGTCAGAGTCAAATGTCAAAGTAAAAAAAAAAACCATGAGAACCAAGTGGCCTCCGAGACCTCTCTTCTGTTGGGGGGCATGCAGCCCACAAAAATGTGGCTCCTCTTATTTCCTTAGGGACTCTTTGCCTCCAAAACTTATCTGGAACAGGTAAACTAATTTAAGTCAACTCAATTCAAGTCACCCCAATCTCATTCAACCAATCCTAAACCAACCAAATATATACCCTTGGGCGTTAATAAGGGGATGAAGGAAATTATGACCGCAAGTTATTTTTCGAAGGTGGGCCTGGCTACCCTACTTCTTAGATCCCAATTGTTCAATGCTTAATATTGGATTAGTGAAACTGTGTGAACCAATTCTGACGGTATTGTCGAGGGATTCTAAAGTTTTATATGAAAATGTTTGAAAGGATTCAAAGAGGTTTCATGCAGTGAAATTTGAACACGACTGGAGATGAAAATATAAGCCAACAAGCCACCAATTAACTGCTAATCCCTTATTGACGCTTATTATCGTTGTAACTTGTCCCTGATGTATTAGCATGGTAGTTTTAATACTTTTTGTACCGGAAAGGTCGACCGTTAAGATTATATCTGAAACGAGGCTTTTATACTTCTAGCTCCATACATATTCCTCATTTTTGCCCCACCAAATTACCTGCCCTGATAAAACCATTAGTAGAGAATAATATTTCTATAACCAGTTTCTACACTCATAACATTCGTGCCACCCGCATACCTCAAATTAGTACCCCCAACTTCTTCATCCCACATAACTCCAACAAGTATTTAACAAACATAACAATTATTTAGCTCCTGCACATGTATAACCTAAAGATAATTTATATTTTTGTAGGAATGGTCCGTTTCCATTACAGTACTGGCCTTGGTTCGACATTGGAACCAATATGCAACTTTGCTTGGCTGGCTTAAAGGACGTGGACAGGTCACGTGTTTTTATTCACTTTTACTGTTTCCTTCTGCTACTTCTACTCTTCCTCCTTCTTCTTCTCCTCCTCTTCCTTCTCCTCCACTTCCACCTGTTTATCTCGCATCTTACTTTTTCTTGCTCTTCTTCCTCCACTTTTTCTTCTTTCCGTTACTCTTCATTCACTTCATATTCTTTATTTGCTTCTTTTTCTAATTTTTCCACTTCTTTTTCTTCCGCTTTTTCTTCTACTTCTTATTCTCGTCTTTTTTCTTCTCCTCCTCCTCAGATCTGTTTTCCCTCCTTCTTTATCTTCTTATTTTTTCTGTTCTTCTTTTTCCTCTTGTTCATCTTCGTCTTCTTATCCTCCGTCTTTTTCTTTTTTTATCTTTTTCTTCATCCTTGTTTTCTTCCTCCCCATTCTCCTCTTCCTCGTTTTATTCTTCCATTGAATTTTCATTTTTCTTCTTTTGCTTTGTCCTGTGCTTTCTATTCCTGCCTCTTTCCTTTCCTTACCTCCTGTCTATCTACCAATATTGTTAAATCTTTTTCTGCTCCCTTTTCCCGTTATCTCAACAAGTCCATTATTATCCCTGCAGACACGTCGTCAATGGCGAAATTCTTGGTGTCTCCCTCCTACTCGAAGATGTCCTCCAACGTGGCTTACCTGATGACATTCTCAGCCAACCAGACGATGCCTCAAGTGTCAGCTCATCCTCTACCTCCCGTGGAAAAGACCAGAAGTGGAATGTGCGTTCTGGCAGTGCAATGAGCACCCAAGGGGATGGCATTTCCATGGATAACCCATCACAAATTGACATACCTCGAGGACAGCTGTCTTTCAACATCGATCCTCTTTCAGCTGTCAAGCTCCTTCATCTTTTTCTAGTTTCGTGGTGTCGCTTGGAGGTTCTCAAGAGGGACTGGGGTTGCCGTAAATTGGGTGTATACGCGTTAGATACCACGAAAATCTACAAAGCATTTGGGTAAGTCTTCAAGTATGACAAGTTTTAGAAGCCATTTTGCACACTGCAGTTGTTATATGCGTCGAAAATACAGCATCACTTACATAGAAAAGTCGTATCTGGGATACACTTAGGTAGTTCATTTGCGGTCCCTATAGCAATTTTAAAGCAGGTTCCATTGGACCTTCAGAAGCGTTGGAAGGGGAACTCTTCGTGATAGACTTCCCGTTTCCAGGGAGGATCATGTATATACGATCTTGTTTCAAAGATCCGTTATGTCACGTTATGTATAAAGCTGATGTAGTTTTATCTTAAACCATTTTTTAGCAAAGCATTCAGAGTTGATGTCCTTCAACCAGTCTACCAACTTATCGCTTTGAAAAAAGGACTTGTGAGTCGACCGATTTAGCGTTCTTGTTTTACCATTACATGTTGAAATATCAACTGTTAGATCTTCATATTCTTGAGGAGTTTTGAATTGAGATATCGTTCAATAATCTCTAATTTACGTTAATTTCCAAAAAGTGATAATGCTAACGTGTAATAGTACAGCATGGTTTGATCTACTATTATATGTTATTTCCATTCTCACTCGCTCAATGCCTTCGTTCATTGTTTAGGCAAATGATTATACCATCATATCAACCGTGAGTGACGATGAGCCAATGGCCACTCCTACTGGTACTACGGAGATGGAGCTGAAGATCAAACAAGTAAGAGACAATCCAAGAACTTCTGTGACTGTATTACGCTTGGTGGTCTTTGTGTCTTTCAATAGTTGAATAGCGATGTCTAGCCATTTCAGGCTACTCTAGAATCGATCTGCTTTAAATAAGAGAGTTTTGCTTGAGTGATACCCTTACTTGAACCTGATGGAAAAACTGTTTACTTGTGGAATAAATGTAAACAAATAACTTAGTTTACGTCTAAGTTTCAGCTAAGTAATATAATTGATGCCAATTCAACGACCATAAATGTAAAACTGTGATGGCTTGTCAAAGATGTTTTTAATGTGACTTCTAGGACCGTAAATATGCTCCCGAAATGGCTGAAAAATAGACGAAAAACTGCAAAACTAAGTTATTCTTTCCTGTGATTCTGTCCTAAACTCAACCCACAAGCCTAAAATCATCGTATTCATGGTGGTCAATCCTGTTAGGAAAAAGGTCGCATTTAAATCACATTGAAAGTATCAGTAGAGTTTTACCTAATTTCCGGCTAAAATTTTTGCCGGAAACGTTGAATATCAATTGAGCCTTAACAGCAAAAATCTCACAGGTGTTTAAAATAATGTAGGAACGTCACAAATAATAGAGGGCTATGTTAAAAAGGTTTTCGGGTAGTATAATTTTGATAGCATAAATAAATTCGTTCATTTCAAGGGATTATGTGAAATGCTTAATGACTACAAAGTTTACCCATCTGCAAGAAATTGCCAGTGATTCTTGAGAGGATGAATGAATTGAATACGATTTATTAATGCCAAGTCTTCCATAGTTGTGGCAATCGACAAAAACCTTAGCAAAGATCATTTTAGAATGAACCCAAAGGGTCAAAAATGCATGCAAGACAAACTTATATTCTTGCTAATATAAGTGAAGAAAATTAACCGGGTTAGCATGGATTTCTAAGCTGGAAAAAATAACATCTAGGCCTCCAGCTCACACCGTTTAAATTAATATCTATCATTTCAAACCTTACAAAATGATAAGAAAAAGAAGTTTGCAAATCGCATAAAAACGTGAAAAAAATTATGAAAATGATTTTCCTCTTCTGAGGTATAATTTTTTGGGATGTCGAAAGCTATCTCGGGCGGCCAACGTTGAAGTTGGAGGGGATGACTCGCCACGGCATAGCCTCCTCCACCACTGGCATTAAATATACACAGTTAATTACTTCACTCATTATTTCTGTCTTATGAGTTGCGATATTTTCATTTTTTAGCTGGTTCGCTTGCTTGAGAACTTCGAATGCTCAATGATTAATGATGTAATGAGAAAGATTTCCCGCGAGCAAACCTTACTCCTGACAGAAAGAGGTCGGGATGACGCTAATTTACCAACAGATTTGTGGAAGCGACCGGTAAGATTTCATTTGTATTCTTTAAATCTTTTGACTTATCAAAATCGTGTCGTGGGATTGAATAGAGTACTAAATGGTAAAGGAACAGAAAAAGTCAGGCATATTGTTATCGTACTCTTGCGTAGGTCTCGCGGAAGATGAAAACACGATGTTTTGGCTGTCTAAGATGAATGCCTGATCAGTATAGCTACAGAAACGTGATTGCCTTTCCAAATAGTGAGGAAGAGTCGTTCTCTATAAAAGAAGTGAACTTTTTTGAACCTTTTCTTCTCATTAACCCCAGTCAAAGTCTCAAGGTTTTCGATAGTCATTAACGCAAAAAAGGGTTGGTAATGTAAAGTCTGGAGATGCTTGTATATTGAGAGATCTGGGTGTAAAGAAAGACCAATATTATAACAAACTACACATTGAACTCTGTGATGTGTACGCTTGTACATATGTATATAAGCGTGAAATTCACCGGAACCACGAAAACATTTCAACTTAATTTTTTCATATCATACCGTTGTTGCACTACGGTTTGCTGTTACAATGGCGAGCAAGTAACCCTGGACTATAAATGTGGATTGCAATCTTTCTGGTATGGATGAATTTTAGTTGCAGAAACTGAATATTTTAATTGATGAAACATGAATTAAAGTGACGCTAATCCGGAGTTTGTTTTATTTCATTGAAGGTAATGAAGGAGAGTATAACGATTGAAAAACCTCATTTGGTTGAGAACTATGTCCAGAGGTTAATGTCGCATCACATCGACCAGGAAGATACAATCACCTTTCTTAAAGTACGTCCAAAGATCTTCAGGTGGTCCGTCTTTAAGACTATAGGTAGAGCGTATTATGGTCTTAAAGAGCTGTTCATAAAAAATTGAGTGGTTCAGGGTCTTTCGAAATATTAACGGTAATTTTGACTCTATACACACTTGGTGCTCTGCCAGTTGTTTGCTGTTTATGAATGTATTCTAACAGTTACAAGATTCACGGGAATATTTTTGAGTCTAAATAGGGATTAAACCCCGACTACCCCTTGGTAAGCCTAGGGTCCCTGCTTTCTCGATCGCTTTTGCTCTCCCTCTGTTTTGAGAAAGTAATTATGTAGATGTTTTAAATATTCCTTTTTAGACGCACTTCAACAATTGCCTCGTTGAACTAGCTTCAGAGACCATGCTGAGAGAACGCAGTTGCTTTGACAGGTGGGTAAATTTCAGCTTAATTAAATATTTAATTGCAGATTTTTTCTATATTTTATGAGACTTATTGGACAAATTGCATCGAATCTAGCGGTCATATTTTCAACCTTTGAACCTTCTTACCTGCAACTCTAACTCAGTTTTGTTACATCAACCTGAATTAGTGAAAACAATAACAGTTTTATCGACTTGTAACCATATTACTAAGTCAGGAAACTCATTCCTACGTAACTGTATGCTGTCACTTTGTCCGAAAAGTTATTGGAATAAGTTGACAGAAGTTAACCTCAAATTCACTTTAGCTTTATTTCCCTATTTGTAGTTACGCGATGTACTACGAGAATTTATTACGACACGAACATCAGCTGCTGTACACGAAAGAACAAGTAAGCAAGAGTAGGTCAATTGTGCGTGCAGGTTACTGTTTAACGTGTTTTACTTAATGTTGAAGTGAGAAAATATCTTTTTACTCACAGTCTGGAGCGAACCTTATGAAAATTTCATATGGTTATAGCTTTAGATATACGACTGTACATAACCAAATTTGAAAGGGTAACTTTTGAGCAAAAGAATACATCTCATTTGGTACTGCACTTCCCGTGTAAAGCTTAAATGTAGCGTTTTCAGTTTAGGGTGGGAGTCTTTGATGGAGAAATTTTTCAGTTTTTTTTATATATGGCGCAAGTAATTTGTAGTGATCATTGCTTCTCCTTTAATGCTAATTTCCGACTCTTGTTCAAAAAGAAAACAATGTAACAATGTAAGGTAAATCTTTTTCTCAGAATGGAACTGCCCGCAAACCATAGAAACTATGAATTTTCCATTGTACTTCTGCGATTTCCCAAGAAAACCATAGGAAAACAGAAAGTTCTTTGTCTTAAATTACTTTAAATACAAAACAATGCTGACTTCGAAGATTGAAATCATTTTTATTTTCAACGTTTCGACTATCTTGCAGTCATTATCAGAATTTTAAATTACTTTGTTGTATCCGGGATTTTTCTTAGGGAGAGATGGGCGGTTGCATGGCCATTGGATGACGTCTATGTAACCATTACGCATATCTTGTGTCTTTGCATGCAATCCAATGCTCACTTACGTTACGTTTTGTCTATATTAGGTTAAACTTATTCTTAGGCTGCCTTTACTATTTCTTCGCAGGAAATTAAACAACTCCACGGCAAAGTAAATGAGTCCAGCGCAGACACTCGTGTTGACGTCCATTGTCAGCTGGCCGACAAGAGTCACGAACTTTTGCTGGGTAAGAATAAGAAGGAACATCGATTATTACATTTTGTCGGGTTAAAAACCATCTGATAGCTATTCCGAGTTTCGAGATCACCTAGTTTGGCAAAAGAAACATTTCACTTCAAGAGGGATTCCAACCAACAACCTTCTATTTTCTTGTCCGATAGTCCACCAGCTGGGCTATAATGTCAAGGTGTAGAGCAGGAGGTGGGAGGACGGTGGAAACAGATGATCCTCGATATGGCATCATAGCATCTTCCCGTCGTCCATTTCCTGACCATGACCTCATAGTTCGGCTTCCCGTTGATAAGTCACGTTGAATACAAATCTCATCAGTTCTGCTTGTATATTCAAAGGGTCGGAGGCAAAATACCCTTTAAATTTTATTCACGCTAGTATTGGGTCATCACGTCTTCCACTGTGGGATCACCATGTGGAGGCCTGTGAAATTAATCAGTTTAATTAATGTTAATTTAGAAATTACGGCGTTGAGGGCGAAAGTTAAAGAAATGACCGATGAATTGAACAATCAGGTATGATTTTCTCAGTAAATATTTCAGCTACATGCTGCTGTGATAATGTTTGTAAATGTGCGTGTATTTGTATTTGTTGTTATGTCTGATTGTTTGGGGTTGTGTGTGCGTGTGTTAGTGATTTAATGCTTGTAATTATGCCAGATTCTTTGTACGTACTTATCGTTTTGCGTTCGTTGTTCATAGGAAACAGAAATTCGGGAGCGTTTGATTAAAGATTATAATAACCTTGTACGGGAATTATTCTCTCGTTGTTTCTCAATGAAAAACAAATTCGAGGAGTTCAGGTTAGTGAGCTAGGTCTGTTAACTATCCATGATTTTACTAGTCGCATTATCGTTGTTCTCTTCTTCTTCCTCTGTCCTCCTGTTTTCCAGGGATTTTTTTTTATTGCAACCTGTCCTGTGTTCTCAACCTCCCGCTTTCTCGTTTAACCTTTTCATGCATGATTCTTTATTATTTTTTCTTGGTTCTAATTTCCTTTTGTCTTTGTACTTTCATTAGTTCGTCATTCGTACAACAGCATGCATGAAAGAGTTCATAATTCCTTTCTTGTTTATTTTTTCGATTTCTTTTCTAGAGGATCTTTGTATGACGATGTGCTGGAAAGCCTGAGTGATGTAAGGCGGCATGCGACGGAAAATCTGCGCAAGATCAGAGAAAAATCACAAACTTTAAATGGTAAAACCCCAGATTAATTCTGTTGGCTTGTTTTTAGGGCAGATTGAGATGTTAATTCTCGTTTGTGCTTCCTTGTCGAAATATTATCAGAAAATACAGTAGAACCCCACTAACTCGAACTACCAACGGTAATGAAAAATAGTTTGAGTTAGCGGGGTGGGCGTTGGATTTCAAATATCTTGTTAACAATTTATACGGTATCCGTTCACTCACAATTGCCAGTCATTTTGGTTCAGTCAGCTAAGAATATTTTAATTTTTCATCATGGATAGAATTGAATGTGCTGTTCTGAATTCTAATATTACCATCTTTTAATGTCTACCACTATTGAGTTGAATAACTGTTTATGATAAAATGACTATACCGGAATACATGTGCAGGTTCAGTGAAAGTTTAGGTCGTGTACATACGGCTTTACAAACTTCTGAAAGCTCTACAAAATAAAACAGTTGCTACGGGCTGCTCAAGGCTAAATTGTTTGACAATCTAAGAATCATTTCATCGAATTATAATTGTGTGCGCAATATTTAACCAGGATAATCAATTTGTTATGTGGATATTAAACTGCGTCATTTCGGAAAGATGGTCTTTTCTGGGTTTGAATTACATTTCTATACATTGTCATGTTGTTATCAGTAAAGATTTAAGATTCCGACTTGTCAAACAGCTACGTCCTGACACTTTCAGGTTTATCGACCGACGTTTCCAAAATAGAGTTCGAGTTAACGGGATAAATTTCAACCAAGGGAGTATGAAATTAGTTCGAGTTAGCGGGGAGTTCGAATTAATCGAGTTCGAGTTATGCGGTAGTAAATGATAGCGGAAATGTGATCAAATCCAGGGCAAATTGAATTTGGTTCGAGTTAGTGAGAAGTTCGAGTTAACCGAGTACGAGTTAGCGAGGTTCTACTGTACTGTATTTTCTTATTTTATGTCACCGATAGCCAAGCCTAGAGCAACACCTCTTGTAAGTCAAGTTTGAAACACTAGTAGTCACGAGAGTCTTGTCTTTGAAATCTAAATTAGACGACGACGGTAGCCGAATTTCACTCATAAGAAAACCCATTACTCGAAAGTTAAGTTTGTTTTATTTAAAAGAACTTACAAAAGATAGAAAAATTGGTATTTACAGGACGTATTAACGTAGTTACGTATTGGAAAATCATTCATGTCATTGGAACTACTCAGCGAAATCACTCATAACTCAACCTGTGAATACACCTTATGATGCTACCTTTCCTCCTTGGGAAGAATGTCGAGGTACAAAATTTGTGGTTTAGATATATAATATTTTCTTTTCATATAGATGACACTGAAACAGAATCAAGTGTTCTTTTAGCAAATGCGGAGAGAATTAGGATATACCAAGAAGAAAACAAATATTTGGGAGCTTTGGTAATTCTCACTTGGGGATTGTAACGTATATAATATTAACTATATTCCCATGCCGCACTGATCTTCTTTATCCCGGGACAAACTACGATTTCTACGCCTACCATGCCAATACCACACGTCATGACACCACATCACTACGCATCCCTTAACACCACCCCACAACAATTCACACCACACCAGGTTACACCATACCCCACCACACCGCACCTCACCACACTACTACACCACTCCACCCAAGACCTCTCGATTTGTCATTACTGTACGACATTACATCTTACTACACTTACTTCCAGAGCCTCTTCGAAGAACAGCTTCCAAGTGATGGAATGTCACTAATTAAATAAAGCTTCTAATCACCTTACACCACACCAGGTCATATCGCATCACATTCTACTGCATTTGTATCACACCACACTATCAAAATTCACCTCACCTTACCCCACACAGCACCACACCACCCCGAATCAGACCTCGCCACTCTACATTACACATCACTATACTTGCTTTCCAAGGGCGTAGGAAGCATTTGATAGGTGGGCAGGCCAAGGAGGCCTGAAGACTGTGCGACAGGGCTACTTTATTCCCGAATTTTCTCCTTGGATACTGGAAAGAGTGCAGCTGGTGAGGTTTTGCAGTAGTACAATCGATTTCGAGGAGCACCGAGCCGTTCCTGAGTAACTAATGTATGACATGAACGAAAGGATTCCATGGTTTTTACAAAAATGTGAGCCTATAATATCAGTTCAATGGCATTTGAAACCATTGGTTTGAACCGTTGTCGTTTAAGCTAACGGTCATGAAGTGTTGGCAATTACCCGAAAATTTTAAAAATAAATTATAAATTTTAAATTAAGGTGATGAACAGATGCATGAAAATGTGTAGCGGCCAAAATCGCTACAGTTTCTACGCCCTTGCTTTCAGCGTCTCGACGATGAACAAGTTTAAGCCGATTGAGCATTCCTGCTTCATTAAATAGAGCTTCACGCCACATTACACCACACAGCATCAGATCACACAACGCCACACCACATCCCGTGACATACTACATGCATATCACATACCACATGCATATCACATACGACATTCATATCACATACTACATTCATATCACATACTACATTCATATCACATACTACATTCATATCACATACGACATTCATATCACATACTATATTAATATCACATACTACATTAATATCACATACTACATTCATATCACTTACTACATTCATATCACTTACTACATTCATATCACATACTATATTAATATCACATACTACATTAATATCACATACTACATTCATATCACTTACTAGATTCATATCATATCACATACTACATGCACATCACATACTACATGCACATCACATACTACATTCACATCACATACTACATGCATATCACATACTACATGCACATCACATACTACATTCATATCACATACTATATCACGTCACATCAAACCATACCAGGTTGCAATACGTTACACCGCATCACACCTATCAACTCACACCACACTTCATCTGAATACCACATCCCATCTAATCCTACCAAAGCATCTCACCAAAGCATACCACACAATACCCCGTAACAATTCACCAAATCACACTAAACCATCCTCCATTACATCAAACTACACCACGCCGCAGACTACGATAAGACAGTCATAACTCACCGATAATGTACAGTGCTAGATAACATTTGACAGCTCTACAGGACTCCTGACCACACAATACGCTGCATAATATTGCGTAGCTCAAGATAAAATGACACTCAACCACATATCTTACCGCACAACATATCTGTCCATCCATTCTTTTAGTGTAAAAATTTAAAAGGTTGATAACTTTTTACATTATTTATCACTGTCTACGCAGTATTCTATTCCTTTATCATTGATTGCATTTTTTTAATGTTCTGTTAATGACCGTTTATTTTATCTTTTCTTAGTTTTGTAAAGTGAAGACGTTAAATTCTTGGAAGAATACTCGAATGCATGCTCAACATTTCGGAACCGTAAGAGAGAAACATTTCTTTAACGTCGTACTCTACTAAGTGACGAATTTGCGTCTCGAAATTCCAATTTTTTTTGTTATCTAGGTGACAAGTTTACGTGAAGAAGCTGATCGAGCCAAGAAAGAATGTCTAGATATTAAAAGGATGGCTGACGAGAAGGAAATGTTGTTGAAACAAGAACAAGCAGCTTTGAGAAAGGTTAGTGGGAGTTCTGATACAACGATACTCTAAGGGGACCTTTACAAAAATTTCGTATTATTTTTTGCACGTTAACGCCCAAAGTAAAATACATTTTTGATCTACATTTACTTCAGTGAACTAACATTTCTAACAACAACAATCTGTTTAACGTTTGACTGTGAAATACATGACATGAGAGTAATTGAATCACTTCATGTATAGTTAAATCTTTTTACTGATATATAGCAAAATTGTAGGTGATATGCGACCGATAAGTCAACTGTGCTGGTGGTCAAAAAATTTGTTACGTTTTTGCAAATCAATTACACAACTGAGTTCCATTTATTGGTTTTGCATAACTTTACAGCGATTCCGGGTAAAACTGCTAGTTTTGCCATCTATTTGAATGAAAACAAAACAAACGAATATAAGCCAAACTAACAAACTAATGGATACATAAAGTCGAACCACTGTACTGTTGTTAACTTGAATGCTTAGTGTTTCAATGTCTTTTTTTAAAGGCGCTGGCTCAAGTTGAGAAAGAAGCCCAAAGCCTAAAGAAAAAACTGTCAACCGAACAGAAGGCAAAGCTGCTGAAGAATCACGCACGGATTCAAGAAATGCGCAGTTTGAAACAAAGGGAGCTTGCTAAGTCTACGAATATTGATAAACTGGTAAGATATTTGAGGCTAGTTAGCGATCGCTAAAATACTTTTTTTTTTATTAACTCATGGTTTTCATTAAAAATGTTAATCCGCAAGATATTAGTTACGGAATTCGGCCGCCTTTCTTGCTTTTCGAGTTTTCGTGCAATAAGCCACTTCTGGATGAGCAGTGTACTAGAACCGAACAGATTGCGGGCGCTAGGTACGCAAACGTGCTAACGAAACAAAAATTTGTCTGAACCTGGTTCCCGGCGCATTTTGCTTTCATGGCAGAAAGACGGCAAATGGCCCTGGCATTAACCAGTCACTTGGTACCTAAAATTCATGGATGTTCTAATACACTTTATGTAGTCTCAGTTCTATACTTTGGTGTCTTGAACAATAACTATTCAATGCTCTACAAACTCGTTTGTGTAAAATATTTTTCAGAAAACCTACCAGCCATCGACTTGTTAGCCGTGACACTTGAGGGGTTTCGATTGTTTAATGGAGTGCAAAAGTCCAGTTACATATTCAACTTAGCTTTGTTTCGATTAATTTTCTGATAAAGAAACGTTTCGATTGTTTAGATTTCTGACTTAGAAGAACGCGAAAACCAGTTGAGAGCTGTGACAGGTAACCTTTTAATACCGATGAATTATCTGTCGTGTGTCAATCATCCGGTGTTCTACCTTCACATGATATTTTTTCTTATCACAGCCAACATGACTCGTGATCAGAAGAAGAACCTCATGGCCGCAGAACAATCCAAAAAGGTAATTTTGTCTTCAGCTGTCTTGAACCTAGCAAGAAAAGCTTTTGAAACTTACTGTGTTGGGATCTTCTCTGATTTTTTTAATTAAAAATTAAATATGTTAATCAAAGACTTTGGTTATGTTTTGTTTTCTTTTTATCAGGCCAAGAAACAAATGATGCAGCAACTGGAACATGAACGAAATCTTAAGCTCGGAGCTTTTGAACGGGTGGAAGAACTTCAAAGACAGGTAAGAGGTCAGACAATGGTGGTCTCCGGCAGGGTTCAACTCTCCACCCTAAGACTGAGCGATTCCCAGGAGGTGCACCCTTTGGGTAGTTGCCATAGTTTCTAGTGATTCATTAGGATAAGGACCAGTTTTTTAAGTAGCCGGATTGCTATTGGGAGTTTATCACTGTAAGTCAATCAATCCCTAGCCGTCATTCAATTTTAGGGATAAGTGAATAAAGTTTGTTTGACTTTTGGGATAAGTCGCCTAACAACTCCCCCGGACGTTTACCATTTATTTGATGCCACGCGAAATTATTCTGTTCTTGCGCATTTGTGATTGAATATCCTTGCCTTCGCTTGTCTACTTTTGTGCATGTCTCTGCCCTGTTGTGTGTATGCCTTTACCAGGGTTTGTGTCAGTGTCGGTATCTTTGTCGCCAACTGTGTTACCATTTACCACTGCTTCTCTCTGTGCGTCCGTGTCCTTTTCTACGTGTCAATGTTCATGTGTGCATGCTTCTGTGTCTGCACTGAGATTTGTGTTTGGGTACGTGTTTCCGTTTGTGTGACTGTGTCTGCGTCCAATTCTGTGCTTAGATGCGTTTTTAGTGAATGCGTTGATGGTTGTCTCGAGTACGTATTTGCACGTCTCTATGTCTAGAAGGTTCTATCACTATGGGGTTGTCAAACATGCACAACTCGCTGTCTTTCAGATCTATGATTACGAACAAGTGTACGAACTCCCTCCGAACATACGACCGCATACAACATCACGTGAGTACATGCCCTGAGTTAGCTTTGTACAACAAGTATAATGTATACGTATTGCTCAGGTTAGTCGGCCAAAATAAAAAATTGAGATAATGCCATTTTACCTTAACAACTAGAACAGCGAAAGCAGTGAATTTGACCAACCATTTTGTCTTTTAGGGAGCCCGTATAGAGCATGTTAAATTCAAGTGATTGGTACCTCTAGTTTGAGGGATTGTGACACCATAGTTTGTGTATATTCTGATGTTGTTGGAAAGCTGCGAGCAGATTTCTCGCTAGGCATTTCCACAGGGTGCACGCGCTTTTCCTCTTCCATCCCTGTCGTGCGTTAGATAAGTTTGGTACTCCTTTATCATTGCTGAGTTTAAAGTACAGTTGTCTGCATCAGACAGATTATTGTTCAGATGCCCAGTACCTATTGCATTTTAAGCAGATTGCGATGTCGATGTTGCATCTCACTTCAGGACAATTTTTATTCATTTGTAGGCGAAAATCCGGATTAGTTTAAGCTAGAATAACTGATCTTTCCTATTTTGCATATCCGATGTTACATACGAAAATAAATATGACTTTGGGATTGTTTGATCTAAAAAAATTCAAATAAGATGTTTTTCCCCCCAAGGTATTTCCTGATTTAACCCCAGCTTGCAAAAATCCTAGTTAGAACCTTGTCAGTAAGGAGTTCCAAATCCTTTCTATCTTATGTAACTATCAATCTGTAATTACCTTGAACCAAATATTACGAAATAACCCGTCTCGGTATCTCTCTTCCGTGTAAGTTATAGTTGGTAAAGGCGCCGCTGATGTTTGCTATATTTTTCAGCAACTCTCTTGCCGTCCGCTGTCGACACTCATCTCGCGTCTGGTCACAGAGCCAATAATCTAACAAACCAAAGATCCGCTTTGCCTCAACGGAGAGCTTTTTCTGGGAAAGCCAACAACGGAAGTGCGCGACAAGGGAACAGAAGTCCTCACGGTGGTGGAGTCTGGCCACCTCCCGTTCCATTACCAGTCAGAAATACATACCTTTCTGATCAAGGTAAATGTTACTGGTTATAGTACCTTGCCAATCATAAATCGATCCTTCTTTTCTCCAAGACTGCAAACTTCGTAAACAATTGGGCACGAATCTTGGTGGAAAAGTAGGTGACTGAGGATTTTACGAACAAAAAACTTAAAAATTAAGAGAAGTAACTACGGTGTTCCTCACAAAAAAACAGCTCCTACTGAATTCTTTAAAAGTTTGCAGGGGGATGAAAATTTAGCAAAATTTGCGGAAAACAATTTGTAAAATAACTTGGCCATAAATATCCACGGTGTTTACCACAAATTATATGTTATAACATGCTTATATAAGGCAAGTATGTCAAGAATTTTGTACCATTCTTTAATTTGTTCCCAACTCTTGAACCTTGTAGATACCCGTTATATTTTAGTCTGGCGATTGTCAAGCTATTTTATTCTCGCTACATCAAGACGATTTTATTCCGGTTTCTCTCAGATGACTATATTCAGTTTCGCGGAGGTGTCTGGGGATTGAAGCCAAGGCTTGAAGTGGTTTACTTCATTCATGCAGTGCGTGTGTCAATCCGCTGTAGTAGAAAAAATACGAAATGATCCCCGAGAGCTTAATCGGCCACATTTTCTTTAGACTTTCGTTTAACTGAGAGAAACCTTTTTTATCAGTATCAACCTTACTAGGTTCGAATTCAAAGCCTCCAAGGTGAAGGTTGTCATAAGAATTCGATCAACGCCCGTCGAACCATGACCGAAGTGACTTTTACACATGGGATGGAGGATAATGTCATTAGTACTGAACTTACTTGTTGAAGGTATAAATACGTGGTCAGATAAAAGTTACGATCGCATGATGAACGCACTAGATTGAGAGTTTCGAAACGTTCGCTACAAACTTGAACTTCGTAAGTTCCATCCAAACATTTTCAAGCCATGCTACCTAAAGTAGTTATCCAACCAATTTAACTATATCCAGTACTTGACCTGACTAAGGCGGAAAACATTTTTGTTAATTTATTTTAAATCATCTTTTCAGATCCCTCGTTTATTTCCAAGAATCAGCGGTAAACAATTGTAAGTTGCTCACGCATCCAAATATTTTACTTCTAATTTGGGTGTTTTAAGATAATATATGATTGCTTCATTACTTTCGATGAGTATTTTATCATTAAAAAATACATAAAATTCTGTCAGAAAACGATTTACGGCAAATCGGATAATTATGCAAATATCCAACATTTCGATATTTTTTCATTAATTTTAATTAATATGATAACCGAACATTGGTCGAAGTATAAGATTTTTCAGATTAAGAAGTAATCTCAATAAAATTTCAGAATCAATTTCATAGGAAGAACAATACGTTAACTTCGTCAACTTTTCATCAGGTTTCTTAGAATAAAAAAACCCCCCAATTATATATAATGTAACAGCTCTGTGTACGGATTGGACCATTTGGGAGTTTCAGCTGTGTAGGACCTGGACGTCGCGGCCTTCTCACAAAATTTTTCTTCCAGGACAAGTGAAATAAATGATTTAAGGTGCGTAATGTTCCTGACGTTGCCTGGCCCAACCCAAGACGTGAGGAAGATTCAGTCTCTTTCCACGTTTTTATGACGACGCCGGTACTTAAGATGTGGAGGGCTTTGGGCTATGTTTAACAAAAAGCATTAAACGACGAACTAGAACTGCTTGATAGGATTGAACCACAGGAGAAAGGATATTCTGAAATTTGCAAGTGTGGTTTGCCTCACCGCCATGAAATTTGAACCACTTTGTTTCCTGTCGACGGCATAGCAACGTTGTGAACTCCCCATTGACCGGCAAAGGAAGCATTCAGATACTTCCCAGGACAGGTTGTTAAAATAAGGTACCTGGACAATTTTTCTTTTTCAAGTATTTATGCACTTTTTCTTGTAGGTTGAATGGTTAGTAAGCCTACTCATGTTCCTTAGGAAGAGGTTCAATGTCAAGAAAAAATGTTCACCTCATGCCAATCTGTGCGAAACACCACAAGGATATAACCACTGAACAGAAATATACGGTATCCTGAGGATATTGACATTTATCACTTTCAAACTGTAAGGAAACGATGTTTCGTCAACCGTTTTCACAAAACTCACGTCACCGTATACGTGAAAACTGTTGTGTGATAAGTAATGAAATAGATAGCCGAGATGTGTTTGTTTTCCTGCGGTAGAAGGTTTTTTCATTCCATTAAATGGATATTCAGTGTTGTTATTTCACCCAGATTAAAGTTAAATGAACTACGACAAACTCGACAATTTACGGTATTTCTCTTGAGTCTCTGTTTTGCTGGTATCGTGGTGTGCCTGTTTTTATTATTTTGTATTCTCATATGATTAATGAAGTATGTTGTCGCTGGAATGTTAATGAAATTAAGTGAATGACATTTGTTCCTTTCAACTTTCTCCCCGACCTCCCATCCCACTTATTACATGTACTGTACGATAATTCTTTCCCTGTAAGTGACCATCTCAACAAAACTGGCCAGACGAGACAGTAGGTCGAAACCCAATGCTGTGCAAGCACGGCAAGCCCTCCGCAGTTGTTTGTTAACGATACTTCGACAAACACAACTGTACGAACTTACAATAAGAAAACCTTCAGAACTTCGTTGAAAGTCCAGAATTTTGTAGTTATGTATTTCAACCAGTTATTTCAAGAGGAAGAATGTTATTTTCAAACTGAATTCGTCTAAGCTGGACACCATAGCGCGAAACAAATGCAGTGCTGCAAGAGTGTACGTTATCAAATAGATAAATGTGTCTCTAGTTTGGACTTAAACGAAAAAATAAAGTAAAAATGATTCACTACCTTACAACTAGCCTTCGCTTTTTCCATTGTTTTCAACGCGAAGGTATACGTTGTTGGTCTTAAATTCACAACTACGAAGTCTTCACCACCTTGCCGCCCTTCAACTCCGTCAACTGCAAAAATATGCAAAACAGGTTCAAACCAGTTAAACTCCTGGGAGAATTACTGCCAAAAAATGATTGGTTGAGCGAGAAAAAGCGCGGAAATGTGAACTAGCAGCCTTGGCCGAGTAAATATTTTAAAATGGTGGCTTGTTAAGTTATTTCAAAAAATTTAACTATGGTTTTTTATTTGGGTACGCCAGATTTTTATTTAAAAAACAACAAATTCAGGAGGATATATGTCTCTTTTATTTAAAAAATTAAATTTTTAATCGCAAATGCATCATTCATGTCAGATTGTTAAATATCGCTCTATGGCCTCTTGTTGGATATCATGTTAGATATCGCTCTATGGCCTCTTGGTTCATATTGAACGCTGTACAGGATGAGTCATGCCGCTAGCGAATTTGCGCACGCTCACTAGTCTCTAGTTAGAGCACTCTGGCATGGCTTAGATGTACCACAAGTGTGGGACATTTGAGTTGCCTATATAATATAGGCTTCTCCATCCTGCTCGTCAGCAGTACACTGATGAGGCCCAGTAAGCCGAAACGGTTCCGTCTGTAGTTATATATATATATATATATATATCAGACATATATCCAAGCTTACAAACATCTACGCTAAGTAAGATGTTTGTAAGATACACTGTGTTTCTCGTAGGATATCTGATATATCTTGTATGATATATATCGTCAACTGTGTTTCTTGTATGATACACTTTTGCAAAAGCAAAAGTGTATCATACAAGAAACACAGTTGACGATTGGTTTGAGAGTGCTCGATACCAAGTAGGTAGAGCGAAATAACTTCAATAAAGTTAGAAGAGCGTTTGCTACTCGGAGTTTCAAACGTTATATATATATGTATATATGTAATTGAAAAATATTACACCAACAGAACTTTGTAATAAAATTGTATTTCAAGTTTAGCAAAGCGTTTCGCCACTTATATGCGGCTCCTCTGGCTATTTTCAATTTTATGTCAATTACGACGTCATAAAATACAGTTTTATTGTTACGAATGAAAATTTGGATAATTAGTCTCTTAATTAGAATTTAAAGCTGGCTTGAATTTCTTGATAAAATATTGCTTCTTTGTTCGTCGCATGTCATCATCCTCCACTGACATCTGATAGAAAGGGAAGACTGTAAATTTCATCTCTGTGTTTCGCACATTGCGCTATATGAGAACTAGCTGGTAAAATTCGATATCTACTGTATTTAATGTGTTGTCTGTGGAGAGTCATTCTTATTCGTAGTTTCACCTTTGTTTCCCCAATATATTTCTCCTCACATCCCGCGCACGTCAACACGTATAGAACAGATTTGCTGTTGCAATTCAAGTTGTGTTTCACTTCGAATTCCTGATTTATTGTTTTGAAGATGAATGTATTTCCCACAATCAACTGTAGGCATGTGGTACATTTTTTACTTCCACATCGTGTTACGGGTCCTTCTGTTTTACCCAAAAATTTGGACTTGGTAAGTATTATAGTTGTTTCAGGTTCCTCAGTTGTCTTTTGCTATGAAAAATATTTGTTGTTCCCAAGATGATTTTCAGTCTCGGGCTTGTCTTCAACATAGTTAGGCCTGTCTGAATTAAAGAGTTTATCGATGGATTATTGGGATTAAATGTGGTCACCAGTGTGACTGTATTGTTGGTAATTTGTTCAGGTCTGCTTGCTCTAAGCTCATCTTGATTCAGCGCCTTTGCCTTGTTTATGCCTGTCTCAATGATTTTGGATATTTTCTCGTTTGTACTATTTTTTCTAGTTCTTTTAAACTTCTATTTTTTGTCGCATGGTCATCCACGATTGTGCATATTCTCCTGGCCAGGTTAAAAGGAATATTATTTTTGATATGACGTGGATGATTTGATGTGTAGTGGAGGTATTGCTATGTGTCTGTTGTCTTCTCTTTTTCATTGTGCTTTCACTGACAAGCAGCCTTTACATACTTACCGTCCTGTTGGTGAAAATAGTTGGTGTGGATATAAAAGAGATCAAGCCAACAAGATAAGCACATATAAGCATGGTAAAGGCTTACCACTTAGTGTTATTGTAGAACATAAGCCTGTTTATGCTCATTGTAGTAATGATAACCGGCTACAAAAGTGCCTTGATGCAAAAACATAGAATCAAAATGAAGCGTTTGATGGTATGATTTGGCAACGAATTCCAGAACCAGTGTTTGTCGGAGCCAATGTTTTTAAGCTAGGAGTGTATGATGCTGTCGCCAACTTTAACATTGGTGGGAGGGCTACTGTTGTGATTTTGGAAGAGCTGAGAGTGAATCCAGGAGCACTTTGTCTTGCTGGACTTCAACAAGCAGATTCCCTTCGTGTAAGCAGAGCAAACTACAAATCATCAGATATTGTAAAAACATGCAGGAAGTTCCTCAAAGGAAAAAGGAAGAAGCAAGGAGATAAGAACCAGGAGAGAGAAGGGGAAACTTATTCAGCAGGATCATTTTAACAGCTTTTTGACTTTATTTTGGTCTGTAATGTATGACTGATCCTCTTAAAAATTTGTTTGAAAACTCAATTTTCTCAGGTTGCTGTTTTGCTCGGTGCCAAAAACTCTGCTGCATGCAATATTTGTCCAATTGGTGTCAAATTTTCAGCATTTGTCAACAACAAATAGGTCTATGATGTGAACCTCAACAATCACCCATATAAGAAATAGTTTTTGAAAAAACCTATCTCTATATCTCTTATATTGAACTGTATTTTGAAGAAGTTACGAATAAATTAAAATTTCATGATTTAAAATTTCTAATCACTTCTTTTTTAGGTTCATGTCATGGGTACATGTATTGAGGCTCTATTAAAGTTAGTTTTGCATTTGTCTGGTCTTTACTTTAGTCCCTATAATTTTTGGCGTAAGTGCCCTAAATTTCACCATAGGGGGTAGTATCTCGGTTACCACGGCAACGACATGTTCATAAGTGGCTGATTTTGCATCAGCAAATTATTTACTATCTGTTGCACCAGGAATATGTTGAGAAAACTGTATTTCGTAGGTTTAGACCTCAAAAGCATATTTCAAAACTCGTTAAAAAAAACTCCGCTTCCCCTAGTTTCTCACCTCGTTTCTCGGTATCTAGAAATCGGAGGAAGAACACCAACTCGTGCTTGAAACACTACTTAAAGGCCACGAAAGATCAAAATTTGAAAGTGAACTATAACTTAAGTTATAACTATTCAAAGTGAACTATAACTTAAACTGTAACTATCACGCAGCATTCGAGGCATTGTTTTATTTATTTATTTATTTTATTTATTTAAGATTATTTATGCACGGTAGCCATTCAGCACACTAAGCTGTTTTTCAATGGGCCGTGCTTTGGTCTAAAAATCTATTAAATTACAAAAAGTTGCGAAGCCTACATACTAATCAGCTTCACCCTATAATAACTACTTTATTTACAACCTATCAATAAACTATATTACAAACTACCGATTATTAATAATATATACAAACATAACTAACAATTAACATCCTACAAGTGTTTAGAATCCACACAAGCCCAAATTTATGCAGTTCAAACAAGTGTCGTCTTGAAATGTCTTGGACAATCTTAGAGCCATTATCAATTATTGTTTTCTAAATTTTGGAAATAGTGATCAATTAGATTTTTAAATCTTGTCGTAGACAGAGTTTGATACTCAGAAACTATATCGCGAGGCAATTTGTTCCATGCAGCCGCTGACCTATATGAGAAGGACTTTTTCATGAAATCTGTATTAGGTTTATTTAAGTGAAGTTTTCGATCGTTGCTTCTTAGTTGATACATAGCATTATTTCTGATATTAAACATTTCAGATATATATTCTGGTAATTGTCCTTGTAGTGCTTTAAAAGTAATGTTTACTTCCCGTTTCTTTAAAATGTTTTCAATCGGAGCCCATCCCAAATCAGCAAAAATTTCCTTTGACCTAACATCGTAACTAGATCCCGTTATAACACGGGCAGCTCTTTTCTGCAATTTGTACAGCTTATTCAAGTGTGTACGACCACCATCATTCCATACTGTAGAACAGTAAGTGAAATGAGGTAGGACTAGTGAGTTATAAATATTCATCAGTGCATTTTGGTTTACATATTGTTTTGATTTTCTTAATAAACAAATAGATTTAGATATCTTTTTGCACTGTTCATCATTGTGTTCATTCCATTTTAACTCTTCATCAAGAATAATTCCTAATACTTTCTTATTTTTTACTAGCTTAATTGCATGCCTTCCGATTATAATATTTGGAGTTTCAGTGAATTGCTTTAGTCTCTCTTTTGATGCTATTAGCATAAACTCTGTTTTTTTAATATTTAAAGTCAATTTGTTTGCTGTTAGCCAAGTATTGACATTATGTAGATCTGCATTGATTTTGTTTTCAATGTCAGTTGGTGAAGTTCCTGAACTAGATAAGTTGGTATCATCTGCAAACATCGAGGCTTGAGTATTTTGAAGACAGTTAGGAAGGTCATTAATGTAGAGGGAAAACAATAATGGTCCTAGATTTGATCCTTGTGGAACACCACATTGACTTTATACCTTCTAGTATACAGATTTGCATTCTGTTATCTAAATATGATTTAAACAGACCAAGAGCCTGGTTTTTTACGCCATATAGTTCAAGCTTAGATAAAAGTATTTGATGATCTACGGTATCAAACGCTTTTTTTAGGTCGAGGAACAATACACCATTAATTAAACCCTTGTCCATGTTCATCAGCCATTTGTCTGTTGTTTGCAATAAAGACGTTTCTGTGGAATGATACTGACGAAATCCTGATTGTTGTTTTGAGATAATATTGTTATCATTCAAAAATTTACTTAATTGGTCGTATATAAGTTTTTCCATGATTTTGGCAATAACTGGTAGAACCGAAATAGGTCTGTAATTTCCACAGTTCTTTTTATCCCCCTCTTTATAAATAGGGGTTACTTTAGCTATTTTTAGATCATCGGGGAATATACCAGTAGCTAGAACTAAATTGAAAATATATAATAAAGTTTCACAAACAGTATGTCCTGCTGCCTTTAGTAATTTGTTAGTAATTTTATCCAGGCCAGATGCTTTAGATAATTTCAACCTCTCTAAGACCTTAATCAGTTCACTTTCAGATATTAGTCTAAAAGAAAATTCCCTATCACTAGGTGATACCCATTGCAAAGGGTCAATATTATTTGGTGGTATGTCCTCGCAAAGTTTTGGCCCAATCTCGCAACAGAATTTATTAAATTCATTGGCTATATTCTGATTTCCTGTAATTATTCTTTCATCAACTTCAATTTCTTTAATAGTCGTGGTTTGTGATTTCCTATTGAGCAGTTCGTTAATGTATTTCCAGCCATCTTTATTATTTGTGCAATTTTCTAAATTTATTTTAAAATATGATGCTTTAGTTTCCCTAATAAGTGAAGTAACCTGATTTTTACATCTTTTGTATGCTTCATAACAGGTAGGTGAATTTAGTTGTATTGCTTTCTTTTTAAGGAAATCTCTATGGTGGCTCAGTTTCTTAATACTTTCATTTAGCCATGGGCTAAATTCGCTTTTCACTTTTCTAGTACGACACGGGGCATGGATATCCGCAATCTTAAGAAAGATTGATTTCCACTCACTCCAAGCTTGGTTTGGGTCAGAATTATACGTGAAGGATTTAAGAGCTTGTTCTAAATTATTTTGAAATTGTATGGTGTTAAAGTTTTTAAATTGCCTTGTTTCTACAATTTTAGGTTCTTGTCGAGGAACGCTAATTTTTCTACAAATATATACCATACTGTGATCGCTTATTCCAATCTCAATTACACCAGAATCACTTGTTTTATTGTCATCACTTCTAGTGATCACAATATCCAATAGTGTTTCTGTTGAGGAAGTTATTCTTGTGGGAGTCTCTATATGTTGCTGTAATTGATAAATGTCAATGAGATCTCTGAGTCGATTTAGGTTGTTGTTGTTGTGATCAACCGTTTTGAGAAAGTCACAGTTGAAGTCACCCGTTATCACAACTTCACTTTTCTCATTATCAATTTTTTTAAGAAGTTTTCAAAATGAGAAAAAAATTCACAATTTGCACTTGGAGGGCGATACCAAGTAGAAATCAATAAAGGTTTTGCTTTCGGCTTTTTAATTTCTAAACAAATGGCCTCCACATCCTCTGGGATTAAGTCGTTTTTATTTATGTACGGGATACAGCTCCGTATATAAATAGCTACACCTCCACCTGATTGATTTCTATCTCGTCTGACAATTTCATAACCAGTTAATTTAACCTGGAGATCATTGATAGATTTATCAAGTCTGGTTTCGTTAATACAAAGTATATCGAATGGCAAGTTTGAGATAAATACGTTAAGTTCTTCAATGTGTTTTACCAAACTATTAATATTCAACAGACCAATCTTAAATCCCTTAAGTTTTGGATATATTGTTTTATCATCATCACTTATTTGATAGTTGAGTGGGCCCGTGTGGTCTCCAGTGACATTATTATTAAATTCTTCTAGTCAATTATTATTCAAATAATTTTTAATGTTCTTAGCTAATTGCGCGGTACCACTTTTATTAAGATGTACCCCATAACTATTTAGATGTTTTTGGCATATATTATCGTTGTTTATCAATCCCCATCTTTGTTCTGAGCATGCTAGTTCAAGTAATTTGTTACAACGACTTATCTTAGTGTTCAGGCTCAGATCATCAGTTCTTTTTATGATATTTGAAAAAATTAGTTGTACATTACCACATTCCTGCTTAATATCTTTACCAAGCTTCAGCATGGACTCAGCTACTCTTTCAGGTGTACTGTTTTTAATGTCGTTCGTTCCCACGTGCATAATAATAGCGTCAGGCTTTGTTGCCAAAGTTGGTTTGGTATAATAATTCATATCCTGTGTTTTTGCGCCAGGAAATGTTTTGATGTTGACATTTTTAATGACACCGTTTTGTAATCTTCTTTTATCTAAATATTTAGTCATGGAATCTCCAAGAATCACAACTGATGGTCGATTTCGTGTTCCAATGTGTTTGTCCCTCTGCCTTTCCGTTGTGTGATCTTCAGATTCAGATTACTCAACTCCTGTATGTTTACTTTCTCGACAGATGGGTCTAAGTCATAAGACATCCTTCTGTACAACTGCATCAATTGTTTATTAATTAGGGGAAAAATTACCAGAAGAAACAGTGCGTCATAACGATACAGTCATATACTTTCAGGCCTAAACTGCGAACAATTTCCGTGGTTTTACATTAGAAATCAAGCAACGCAAAAGTGATGTTACTGATCTTAACCTGAGAGGGTCTACTCCTATGTAGTCCCCATTTCCAAAGATCAAATACCTCAAAAGTTCTTTTTTACAGTGGGCCACAACTTTGGGATTCGTTACTTGACCGTGAGCGCGAATGTAAAATTTTTAAAATATATAATTATATCATTACTTGTATACCTTACTTGCACTAAAATTCGCATGGTACTCATTTTCGTTCAGCTTTAAATTCGTGCGATTTAATTTCGCGCACCCTGTTGAGGATGGTGGTGGTGGTGGTAAAACTTTATTTACACACTCTAGCCTCGATCAACATAATAAACTGCTTTCCACGAGGGGCGTCACACAATAACTATATACAAACTGAACTATATACAAGTTAAGCAATATAAGCAAAGTTAAACTATATAAAGATTAAAAAACTTAAGTTGAAAATTGATGCGATCCAACAACAATTACATCAGGCGTATTTTCTTTTCAAAATAAAAAAGAGTTTCAGACTTTCGAAAATCTTCAGGAAGATCATTCCACTGCATGGCACCACTATATCGAAAACTTTTCTTCAAAAATTCACTATTAGGCTTAGGCAAGAATAGGTATGTATCGCTACTAAGTAAATTATAATTATTCTGAATTGTATTTCTTTTACAGAAAAGTTCACTTAGATTAGGGGCAGTGTGGTTATTAAGTATTTTGTACATCAATATCAATTTGTTCTCTAATCGTTTCACATCAAGTGTTTGCCAACCGAGAGCGTCCAGGACATCGGCCGATCTGACGTCGTAACTGAGTCCAGAAATCATTCTAGCTGCACGACATTGAAACTTTTGTAATTTATCTTGAAGTGTTTTACTACAATTATCCCACAGAGGGGAGTAGTAATCGAAATAAGGTTGAACCAGTGCTTTATAAATTATTTGCAGAGTTGCAGGTGGTACGTAGGGCTTTATACGCCTCATAGCTCCAATTACTGCACTCACTTCACTGCATATTGTCTCGATATGTTCACCCCATGTTAATTTTTCATCAATATCCACCCCTAAACATGTATATTTACTGGTTCGAAAAATAGGGGTATTATTAATAAGTACTGGTGTATTGCCAACTTTATTGATAAGATTATGAGATGACCCAACAAACATCACTTTTGTTTTAGTGGGATGGTGTTGAGGTTTATTTTTCAAAAGCCACATCTGAATATTATTTAAATCACTATTTAAATTCTGAATTAATGTCTCAACATCTTCTGAAGAAGACGAAATTTGTGTATCATCTGCATAGAGATATGGAGTTATTTTTTTCAGATAATCAGGCATGTCATTTACGTAAAGTAAAAATAACAATGGTCCCAATATTGAGCCCTGCGGAATAACGCATCTTATTTTCCTTGGTGAAGATGTATGGCCATTCACTAGACATACTTGCTCTCTATTCGTTAGGTAAGACTCAAACCATCGTAATTCAGTGTCTTGTATTCCAAATTGATTTTTAAGCTTTCTCAATAAAATATCATGGTTAACAGAGTCAAACACTTTACGAATGTCCAAAAATACAACTCCATTTATTTTTCCTCTATCCATGTCACTTAGCCATTGATCACACATCTGGATAAGTGCGCCCACGGTTCCATGTTTTGGTCGAAATCCTGATTGGAATTTTGATAGTAAAGAGTTGTCATTCAGATATTTATATATTTGAGTAAAAACTTCTCTTTCAAATACTTTACTTATTGTGGGTAGAATCGAAATTGGTCGGTAATTTTCACATTTTTTTCGGTCCTCTGCTTTATAGATCGGAGATATTCGTGCTAATTTCCAATCGTTTATGTAAATACCTATGTAAAGGGTCTGCCTAAATAAAACAGTCAACGATGGCGCAATGATGTGTGATACCACTGAGAGCTTTTATCGGTATGTTATCCATACCGGTTGCTTTAGAAACTTTGAGATTCCGAAGACGCAAGGCAACACTGCTCACACTGATATCAGAAAAATAAAAACGAGTCCCCGGGCAATGATCATACGAGATTGTGTCATCACCCACATTATTATAAAGATGATCAGACTCAGCAGCCAATTTCATTCTTACATTTGTAAAATAATCGTTGAAGGATTTGGCAATAATTTTACAACTGAGACAATTGTATCATTAATTTGAAGCTCTTTTACATTAGTCGATTTACGTTTTCGTCCCGAAATGGTATTTATCAAAAACCAACTTTTTTTGACATTTTTAGAAGATATGCTATCCTCGATTTTCTCACAAAAATATTTAGATTTTGCCTTACGGATCTCAATGTTCACTTTATTACGCTCAGATTTATACAACAGCCATTGTGGCTAATAATCATATCTTATTGCTTGTTTTTTTTTTTTGTGGAAACCCCTCTTTCTCATACGCTGCTTAATTTGAAGGGTAATCCAAGGTATACCATTCTCCTTCAACCTCTTCTGCCACAGAGGTGCATGGCTATCAAGAGCCTCAAGAAAAAAAGATTTCCACTCTTGCCAAGTTATGTTTGGATTATCAAATTGGTTTACCATGTCCCAAGGAAGTTGCGAGACATCGTGAATAAAATCATTTTGCACAAAATTTTTAAAATCTCTAACTTCTCTAACCATAGGTGTTGTCTTTCCCGATTTTGTCAATATAAGGTTTCTTACTGCATAAATCAAACTATGATCAGATATCCAAAGGTGAATAACACCTGACTGGGAAATCTTTTCAGGTTTGTTAGTTAATATTGAATCAATTAAAGAAGCTGATGTCGGCGTCATTCTTGTTGGCTCATCAATAAGTTGATCAATATGATAGAGCGAACATGAGAATTGTATTTTTCATTCTTGATGATCAAGCGGTGTTTTACTAACATCACAATTCAAATCCCCTAAGACAATTAATTCTTCATTTCCACATTAACACTAATCCTAACCCTAACCCTACCCCTAACCCCCCTAACCCTAACCCAACCCCTGAAACCCAACTCCCGAAACCCAACCCCCAAAACCCAATCCCAACCCCAACCTTTACCCCAACCCCATCCCCAACCCCTAACCCTACTCCTACCCCCACCCCTAACCCAAACCTAACCCTAACCCTAACGCGTAGAACTGCACTACCCATTTTGCGTTATGTGGTTTGAGCACACTCATTCTCAAGTCAACACACACTTTATGGGGCTGAGTACCATTCATTATTTAGGCTTGGACTTGCTCTGAGTACCATTTTTGCGCCTGGTTTCGTAGAAAAGCTTTGCAAGAGCGATTGACCATTAAATCTAAGGGTTGCAGGTATCATGTCATGTTGTTGGGAACAGGTACCATCATGCCGTTATCGTCGGAAATGATCATTTTTACTGCATCCGTCCAATGTGCTGTAAAAACATCCGATGCGAAAACCAAGCTCTTCTCTTATTTGCTTCACATAGGGGATAAGAACATGATTGATCAATTCCATTGCTTTCTTCTCATTTGACCAAGGATTTTCCGTGTGGGTAATGAGGAATTGTTTTGGAAAGTTGAATTTAGGGTGGCACCGATCTGTTTTCCCCTGGTAGATTAGTTGAATTGGCAGTAATTTGCCCGACGCGGTGGCTGAGAATGTTCCAGTAATTTGGCGATAATCAGCGCTACCTCTTATCGGCAAAAACTTCTCGTTAACCTTGTCCATTGTGCACTTGCTAATGAGGACAAATGGCAAAGGAGTCTGGTCGATGTTTACGATCAGATTGTCGACCACGTCATAAGCACTCACCACTTCTTTAATAGACTGACAAAACGTGAAGCGAATTTCTTTCAAAAAGCCAGGTGATACGGGTTGTTTTGCAGTTGTTCCTCTGCGTTTACTGAAACCCAATCTTCTGAAAATTGACTGGCACCATGTATAGTGGAAATCCAGCTTTCCTCCGTTTTCCTTTAACATTGACCGGTCATTAGCCAGTACGATTCCTTTCGCTATGGAAATAGCAATGTTGTAATTGACAACATATCCCACCGCTTTCATGCTTTTGGTCATTGAGATAACTTTCTCATCGATGTTCTCGGGTAAAACAGTTTTTGCTCCATGATGCTTCCTTGGCAATTGCTCGAGTTCTCTGTTATCTGTTTTTTCCTTATTATAAGATTTGATCAATCCACGAACAGTGGACTCCGGTACAGAATATTTTCTTGCCGCCGGTCGTATTCCATGCGTAAGTCCCCATTTTGCAATTTCTGCTCGTTAAAAAGCATCATATTCTCCATATTTGCCCATCTTCTTTTTTGGTTCTAGAGTGTCCAAAAACAATCGTTTTACTGCATTTTCTTCAGCTGCATAAGATAAGATAAGATAAGCTTTATTTTAGCAGAGTAGCCCATTCAGCAACTTGGCTGTTATTCAGAGGGGCCCTGCATATAAAATGACACATACACAATTATCAATAATATAAAATTAGACAATATAGCTGGTAATCATTAAAATGTTAAAAAATGTTTATAGATCTGTGTTTTAAAAGTACTTATAAATTACTTAAAAATTTAGATTGTTTAATAGAAGCTGGGAGACTATTAAAATTTTTCGCTCCAGAGTAAACAAAGGATTTCTTAAATAATTCCAATTTGGATTTAACAAGGTAAATATCGTTGGCTTCCCTGGTATTTAATCGATGAACAGATTTGTTAAGAGTAAAATAATGATTAAAATAATCAGGCACTAACCCATTTAAACATTTAAAAACTAATATACACTTATGGATGATTCTAGTGTTTTCAAGGTTAATCCGTTTCAGTTCTAATGTGGCTTCCTTGGATGACGAGCTTAGTTGTATTATTCTCGCTCCTTTGTTTTGCAGTCTCTGTAATTTCTCACTGCATCCAGCATTTAGTGATCCCATGTTGTGTCGGCATAATCCAGCAACGGCTTTACCAAGGAGCTAAAGATACATTTAGATGCATCTGTCGTAAGACATGATCTGATTCGCGATAGAAGCCCCAACCGTTTATTTAACACAAATACTTTCTGTGTGATCTTTCCATGTCATTCTTTCGTCAAATGTAACACCGAGGTATTTAAATGTAGACACATGTTCCAGTGGTCGATCACACAATTTGATTTCAAAGTCACTTGCTTTATTCAGCTTTTGCCTTGTACCAAATAGCATACATTTCGTTTTTGAGCAGTTCACGATCAGCTTATTTTCTTTCATCCATTTCTTCACGTTATTAAGATCCTGTTGTAATAAATTAGCTAAATGCGTCGCTGAGGTTCCACCATATATGAATTACAGTATCGTCCGCATACATCATAATTGAACTGTGGGTCAAGCAATTTGGCAAGTCGTTGATAAATAACACAAACAATAAAGGACCCAGAATTGACCCCTGGGGAACACCATAATCTACAGGACCATATTCAGATAATTCATTTTCGTACAAGGTCTGTTGTATTCTTGTAGTCAGATATTCACAAAACCATACCAAATTATCTCCACGAACTCCGTAATGATCAAGTTTGTCAAGCAAGCATTCATGGTCTACAAGATCGAAAGCCTTCTTTAGGTCAATAAAAATAGCTCCTGTGAGCATACCATTATTCATGTTCCCCAGAATACGATCATTGATATATGCTAGGGCTGTTTCTGTAGAATGTTTCTTCCTAAATCCAGACTGATATATATATATACAGTATGTTGTTAACCGACAGATGTTCTAATAATTGAATTTGAACAGCACGTTCCATAATCTTGGAAATTAGGGGCAATACTGAAATCGGGTGGTTGTTATCTTCATCGTTTTTATTCCCTGATTTAAAAACTGGGATTATTTTAGCTGTCTTCCAATCTGTGGGTATTTTTCCAGTCCTAATTGTTTGGTTAATTAAATAAGCAAGTGGCTTCGCAATTATTGATCGTGCTTCTTTAAGAAGTCTTGCTGATATACCGTCAAGACCTGTTGCTTTGTTCAGTTTTAATTTGGATATCTCACGACAGATAAACTCAGGGATTATTTCTTTCAGGATAAGGTTTCCTTCTGTTCTTGGAGTAACAACATCTGGTAGATGATGACTTCTTCCAAATATGTTACACAGTTGTGAGGCAACGTTTGAAAAGAAAAGATTAAATTTCCCAGCTGTTAACTCTGAATTTTTTAATTTAGGATTTAAGTCATGTTTTTTATTACTGGGCAATATTTCTTTAAGGATTTTCAACATATCCTTTGAGCTTTGCTTTCCTGTTAACTTGGTTACATAAAAGTTCTCTTTTTCCTTCCGGAGCTTTAGCGTAACTGCATTACGGAGCCTTTTATAGGTACTCCAGTAGATTTCCTTATTTGTTTTAATAGCTTTGCAATGATAGAATTCTCGCTGTTTCATTAAATCCCTGATACTTGGCGAAATCCACGGTAGAGATTTACCTCTAACACGTCGCTTTACCATAGGAACATGAGCGTCAGCAATGGAATTAAATAAATCTTTAAAGAAGATCCAGGCCTCTTCGACGTCAGCTTCAAGCTCTAATAATTCCCACTGGACATGTTCTAAGTCGCTCTTGAATAAATTACTGTCAAACGTTCTGTAGTTTCGAGCCTCAATTATCCTTGGGGGTGGCAGTTTAAATCGGTGAAGTTTTCTTACTCCAAATATGGCATTATGGTCTGAAAAATCCACTTGCTTAACACCAGATATGTATAATTCTGATCTAGATGTGAAAAACAGATCAATTTGCGATCTTGAATGATTGGAAATTCGTGTAGCTTCCCGTATTAACTGGTGCAAATCATAAAACTGCATAGTATAGAGAAAATCTTTAGTAATTGCCGTTTTATCACGAGATTTCACGTCAAGATTAAAATCTCCTAATACTATTGTCTCGAATCTCTCATGTTGTATCGTTGCTAAAGCATGTTCTAAATAACCTATAAACGATCTTCCATCCGAATTTGGTGGTCTGTAAACAGAGCCCAAAAGTAAATGAGCGCTTTTACTTGGTTTTACTTTAATCAAGAGGGCTTCTACAGTTGTGGTCGTTACATCATGTGTACCTGAATAATTAATTTGTATTTAAACACAGTTTTTAAATACGTAGATACCATGGTGAATGGTAGTTTAAGATAAAGTAGGAGAAGATGAAGAGTAATATACGCATTAAAGAGGTATACACAGTTACCAAAGACTGTTGGATAGTTTAGTTCTTAAAAGAACTGTTTGAAACTTAAAGAGGTAAAATTCTACGTCTTTGCTTAAGCCTCTTGACGAGATCTAAACGTTCCTTAGCTTGATCTGAAGCTTTTTTGTTATTAATTTGTCCAATGTACATGCAGAATCTAATGAAGTCAAACTTGGATAAACTATGTTTGACCCTTAGCATTTCTCTGGAAGCCTGTCTCGTCAAACACCTGAGCCTACTCTCCTCTTTATGAATATCATCCGTCATGAATGCCTTTTCCATAACCAACGTGTGACGTGCTCTACTCTTGGCAATTCGCAACATCACATCCTTAGGAGCAAACTCCCGAGCTCAATCATTCCTTCAACAACACAATCCTGTTCTTACAACAACGCATTTTCCCCCGTAGCCTTTTTCCCCGTAAAGAGGAGAGTAGGCTCAGGTGTTTGACGAGACAGGCTTCCAGAGAAATGCTAAGGGTCAAACATAGTTTATCCAAGTTTGACTTCATTAGATTCTGCATGTACATTGGACAAATTAATAACAAAAAAGCTTCAGATCAAGCTAAGGAACGTTTAGATCTCGTCAAGAGGCTTAAGCAAAGACGTAGAATTTTACCTCTTTAAGTTTCAAACAGTTCTTTTAAGAACTAAACTATCCAACAGTCTTTGGTAACTGTGTATACCTCTTTAATGCGTATATTACTCTTCATCTTCTCCTACTTTATCTTAAATTACCATTCACCATGGTATCTACGTATTTAAAAACTGTGTTTAAATTTGTTACCACGACAAAATCGCGGTTTTATAATTTGTATTTCTTCGTACGCCAAATTTTCATCCACATAAATTGCCATTCTTCCGCCAAATTTGTTTCTATCATTTCTGAAAATGCCATAGCCAGGCATCAACAGTTCGTCATTATCGAAAGAAGCACCCAACCATGTTTCATTTAATGTCAAAATATGGGGCTTATGTCTCTCGCAAAATAAACGGAGTTCATCCACTTTGTTGCAAAGACTACATATGTTCAGATGGTAAATCCTAAATGCTTTAGGAGGACCAGGGTTTGTAGAAACATCATTTGATAATAATATCAAATCAACTGCCAGCGTAATATTAACCAATAGAAGTAACATCAAGGCTTTCTTGTTGAATTCAATCATCGTAGTCTTCCTATAACATATCGTTCGATCTTGTGATCGAAGAAAAGAAATTGAAGGCCAGACGTCGACACAGGAAATGGAAGAGTTTAATTTTCGCACTTTATGTTGTTAACAAAGGAAAGTCAAACTATGACAGAAAAAAAACCAATTCGTGACTAAACATATTGCTATATCTATACTATTCGTTCTGCAATTCGACGACTTACAATTCTAGTCGGCTCTTCTCCTGTAATGTTCGTGTACTTTACAATCTTGTTTTCGACGTTAACTAGGAGTCATTTACATAATTATCTAATCTTTACACACTAAAGGGCGTATTTAAATGATCCTGAATCCTCTCGGGACTAGTCCCAGTCCTTATATAATATGAATTATTAAAAGGGCAAATCACTCCCCCTAGTGCGGAAATCTATTTATACTTGTGAACAGATTGAGCAACTGATCAAATTTAGATTTTTTATACTGCATTTAGTTCCTGTTTGGTTGCAATTAAGTAAAGTTTGTGAATTGGACGGTCATAGACTGATGTAGCGGTCTTTATCCTTGCTTTCCTCGTGAGTCCGTCTTGTCCGGGATACGTCTGAACTATTAAGCCCATCTTCCATGTTCTCCTTGGGGTGGGTTTGATCTCCAACACCAAGTCTTCTTTTTGGAGGTTTTCTCGTTTCTTGTACCATTTATTCCTTGGCAGCAAATTTGGTGCGAAATATTTCATCCAACAATTCCAGAACTCTTGTACTCGTTTCTCAGTGCTTCTCATAAGGTGTCTTGGGTTAACTCTTTGTTCTGGCTCCGGCACAGGAGGCGGAAAGTGGTGACCGATTAAGAAGTCGTTAGGCGTGACAGGCGGATTTTCCCAGATCTCGTTAGAGCTAGGATAGAGGGGACGCCCATTGATCAAATAGGTCACTTCTGCCAGATACGTTCTCCACTGTTCCTCTGTAAAGGCTTGATTTTTTGAAGAAGCATCTAAGGCTTGTCTTACTGATTTGATGAGACTTTCGACTACTCCGTTTTGATGGCTAGCTTGTGGTATGTTCCACTCGCATTGGAAAGAGCATGAAAATTCTTCTGATAGGATACTTTGAATTCTGGGGATGTCCCAACCTTGCATCATTTCTTTCAAATAACTTTGTGTGCCAACAAAATTCGTGCCGCAATCCGACCAACAATTACTGGGATATCCTCTGAGTGAGGCAAATCGTCGAAACGCCATGAGAAACGTATCTGAGCTTCTATCTGTTACGAGCTCTAAATGGACAGCTCTTGTAGTCATGCATGTAAATATAATTACTTGTGCTTCCTTCAGTGTTTTTCGGCCGATTCGTATTTGCAGAGGTCCGAACATGTCAATTGCTCTGTTGCTGAACGCTGGGAAACCTGCTGCAACGCGCAGTCTCGGAATTTGACCCATCAATTGCTCTAACGGCTGTCTTCGCAACTTCTTACAGGTCACGCATTTGCTAGTTACTTGTTTGGCCATGTTTCGCACACCCACGATCCAGAAGCACTTCCTTGATTCGTAGATGAGACCTTTGTAACTGCAATGTGCTCGTTTTTCGTGGAGGTGTTTCAGGAGTACAGTATCATGAATATTCTACATTGCATAGTTTTGGCAGAAACGGAGTGTCTGCCCCAAAACTTTAAAACTAGGGGATAAGTCTCTTTTTGCTTCCCCCTCTCCCCCCTCACATATCTCTGTCTCTGTAATAACTTTTGTATGAACTCCACAACTGAGCAAATAACAAAAGCAAAGTCAGTGTGAGAGCCTTTACTTGCAGCATAACTAAACAAACACTAAAATTAATTTCACTTATAACAGCTACAGTAGAACTGAATGTATACTTAACAGATAACACTTTTTGTTAATAAAAAAGGGAACTACTTTAAATTTAAAAGAATTCATTGCATGGTGAGACAGAGACATGAAGACATGAGAATAACAAAACCACTCCAGACCAATGCACATTCCTTGTATTCCATGGATACATGAATTGCAAAAGATTTCAAATTTAAAATATCTCCAGTTGACTCATGAATACTTTGAAAAATGTGACCACCAAGTGCAACATCAAGTTAGCTTTGTTACAAGCATGTCATACAGCATAAACAGAACATAACTGCAGCATAAATGCTCTGCAGTCTATAAACTTTGGCTTCCTGGTATGCAATGGTTATGCAAACAATTTATTTTCCACTCTTATCTTGTTTTAATAAGCCGGCTCATTCACTTCAAATACATCTACCTTTTCTCCATGTAATAAATTACCACAACAAAACAAGAAACTGTATTTCTTTCCCTGAAGTAATCAAAAGAAGCAAAAATTATCATATTAACGCGCATTGAAATTAAACTAAAAAAAAATTTCACAAAACTATAACAAAACTGAAGCTAGAAAGAATTTAAAATAATGTATAATTAGAAATAAGTTTGGCTTCATGGGAAATGCTGCTCAACAGGAAACTTCACATCAACATTCATCATTCATGTAAATACGCAATCAAACTTTTTCATTAAATAAATTTAATACGACTATCTATGAGGACAATTTGTCTAATCTGTGTGTAAAAAAGCAACAATTCTCCATGAGCAAATCTGAAGAACCTACCTGTACTACGCTAGTCGTCTAGCGAGAAATCGCAATCAGTGATACCGATTCCATGTCTTCCTACCAAACGTTGTCTTCCGTTTCGCCACTTTTATAATATACATTAAATATGTATGATATGCAGTCAATTCCGCATTAGCTGTATCCATGTCAATAGTCAACGCTTTTACGTTCCTCCAATATGGCCGCTATGACACACCATGACGTCATGAGAAAACCATCAGTACAAGCGCACCTTTCAGATTCTTCCACACGACGCGATTGTTGCATACCTTCCTTCATCCCGGCATCGGAATTAGCGCATAACCTTAAAAATAGCCGCACAGTCGACATACATTTACATTCGAGAGCAAACATCAATATACTTTGCATTTTTCACCTTGTTATTTCAAGTATCCAGCCGGACTTTTGATGGATTGTCTCTCAACTTGTTAACATTTGGGTATATCGACAGTAGAAACTTAACACTTTGCCTTGTCAACTTTATCAAGAATAGGCAAAATAAATCAACGAACGTTTTATCAATTGACAGTTTAATATGAGAAAAGACGCTAACTTTGGAAGTTAAAATCGTGCTCAAAATAGCTGAAACTTTAATATGGACATTAATTTTTGTTGCGAGAACGAAGTTTTGGAAAGAAATTATCATTGTCATCGTCAAATCATATACTTTTCTACGAAAGAAAAGTTTGGCTTTGAACTTTTCAGAGAAAGTTTACAGATGTATAACTGCACGATCAACATAAATTAATATCATTCAAAACCTTTCTCATTATTTGACTTCGTCGAAGGAAAGGAAAGATAAATTTTGATTTAATTAAAACTATTTTCGGTTAGTTTTGTTTTGTAAAGGTGTGCTGTAGTTTCGAAAAATTAGTTTACTCTATGCTGGACGACACAAGTAAAACTAATGAAAATCAGTAACTTCAAATCAACTTATTGCGTAAGTGCAGGACTATTGCGCAACATCTGATTATGTAAGATCACGAAACTGAAATTGGCATGACAGTAAATAAAACTTACTAAAGGCCTGTTCATATTAGCCGAGCCAGCCAGGCTAGTCGAGATGAATTTCAAGTCCATTTCATATGGAATTTCATCCCGCCGAGTATCCCACCTTTGCCCAGCAAATGCGCGTGATAGAAAACTGGGACGAGTCCGCCAAACCGAGGGAAAACATATTATTTCAAAATGGCGAAGAAAAACATGCTATTTCCCTTCATTTGTCCCCTCGCCCACCGCGCGAAGCGCGGTGAGATGGCCGAAGGCCCGAGCGGGCGAGGGTACTAATCATAGGTACTAGGGAGAAAAATTTTCACTTTGTGTATGTATCTTTCTATATATATATATATATATCCATGGGTTCCGGTCACTCAAAAATGCCGTGTGCAAGGTCGGGGACTGGTATGTTGTTGAACAAACCGTACTTAGGTACCGTGTTGAAGCAAATCGATTTGGTCTCGTTATTTTTTTCCCTTGTATGGATCTCTCGCAAGTTGTTTACATTATTTGAATACTGAAGCCAGTAAATGATTTAAGACCGGCAAAGGAAATGACTTTCTTGGTACCTGCGGCTGGTTTCGCCACCTCAGTAACTGGACAATTTATGACTTGACAGAGCAGATCTCAAAGTTAGCTCCTTGGAATATGCATTTGCCAACTGTTCACTTTTTGCAGCAACGCTTTGTCTTGGTTCTTTCTGATTTATATGAACAAAAGACGTCGGGAACTCGCTTGCTGTCAGGACATTTGCTATGCGACTAAGTGCATTAAAAAGAGATTCCTCGCTGAAGTTGAATAGATGTCGATTAGTATAAATCTTGGGACTTTTCACGTTGTGGTAACCACTTACCTGAGCTGCACAATCACAGGTAAGTCTGAATCGAGTAGCTTTGAAGTACAAGTTCTGCGAACGGAATTGTTTTGAGGAGCTTTGAAAAGTAGCTTCCCGACTTCATTCTTCCCTAACGGAGACTTCTTGTAAAAAATATTACCGCCTGGATTTTGCTGGTGTTTATTGGTAAAGTAGAATGAAGATTCTGGTTCATTCATCTCTGTACGACGATTATTTTTGAACGTTTTGTAGTATTTAAGCAGACAGCGTTCATGGTCAATTGTTTGAGAAGTGGGATAGAACACTCGTCATCCAGAAGAATTGTCCAGGCCATGACAGTCTTTGGATGCTTTCTCCGCTTTCCACAGAAAGATTTCATTGCCTCAATCAGGATTTTTTTTGCTATGAAATGTCACCCCATTGAAGACATTAGGATGTATTTTTGGCTCGAAACAAAAATGCAAGGTAAACAGCCACCAGGTAACTCGCTGCAAAGCTACTTGTTTTTGGTCACCAAATTATCCTTCGGCAAAACAGTTGTCCGCTTTAGTCTTTCTCATTTCAAGAGTGATTTGTGCATGATGACCTTTACCGTATCCGATCGGTAATGCTTTCATCAGGATTTTAAAACCTCTCAAAAAAGTTTAAAGTCGTCTTTGTGTAAATTTACTGTTGAACCCTTTGTGCTGAGGTGCCACTGAATGCTTATTTGAAAATACGCAAGAGTTGCAGGTTTATACGCCATTTTTCATTTTTAATGATGTTTTGCCTTGGAAAAAGTACGTTTTTTACTTCCCTCTTCTCGTTCTTCTTTCGACAAAACTTGCACAAGGTTTGCTTGTCGTATTTTGTTTTATGTCTTGTATTTTCCGATATTTGGTCAGCGATAAAACTGCAGAACTCGTTCATGTTTTCTTTGTTTACTTCGTCGATTTCGTAATTCGTTTCATCTTCGTCACCAAAGTCTTGTAGTTCCGGATGAATACTTAGCATAAACCCTTATCATAGCAGATCTTAAAGACATTCGTCCAAAAACCATGACCAGCCGACAACTTCAAAAAGTATAAAATAAAACATATTCCGAAGAATAAAGTCATCTTGAGAACTCAAGATATGAGTCAATGAAGCACTCCACATTAAGTTTAATAAACCTGAGCTTAATTCTGGGCTCAAAGCTAGCAAAGAACTCAACCTTTTTAATTAGATATTATGCACACTTGTTATCAGTTAGCCCAATTGTTCTATTCACGCTCAACCGCTTTATTAATGGTGGTGAGAACTTCTAATTAGCACTTAGCATCTCAACATCTCAGCATGTAAATTAGGGATTACCGGTAGTGTTCCTAATTCTGTCTCGATGATGTCATCACACCTCCTGTATATAGACTCTGGCATGTTTTTGTAATTATCATTCTGTCTGAAGATGACTTTGGAATAAAGTCGAAATATCACAGTTTCAACAATAGTTTTATCTTGCATTGACTCATATCTTGAGTTCTCAAGATGACTTTATTCTTCGGAATATGTTTTATTTTATACTTTTTAAAGACATTTGAAACTAACTTTGAGGTAATGTATAATTTATCAATTTTTTAAGTCAAAAAAATGTCAGAAAAATATTCAATCACGAGCTGTCCGTAATGCTGGTATCCGTTTAATAATCTATGAGAATGTTCCACTTTTAAGACGGAAAGTCTGTTTGGATTGTTGTTTATTTGCGGCCAAATTCTGCGTGAATTGTTTTTTTATTCCATATCCTCTTCCAGTTATAGTCAGGAGGATTTGTCTTTTTGAGAATTTTGAAAACTTGCCATTGTTACTTGAATTCTCCAGAGATATATTGGAAGGGTGGGCGAGGGGTTGTTGCGTGCACGTATTTCTAGTTTACAATTAATATCTTTATTATCTGTACATGTTCAATTATATGGATTGATTTTGCTCTACAAATCTGCGAAAGCGTAGCTCTTTTCTAAAGAGAAAGACGACTAAGACGGGCGAAACGAAGTTGTTGGTTTAAACCTGGTCGAACGGATCAATGGTGGCAAAATATGCTTAATGGTATAGTCCCACAGGAAACATGGAAAAAGAATTTTAGAATGTCAAAAGAAGCCTTTCTACAGCTAGTCCAAAAGTTGCGTCCTTTAATCGCCCCAAATCCAAATAATCCCAACCGAAGAGTAGTAAGCGTTGAAAAGAAATTAGCGGTCTCGTTATACTTCTTAAAAGATACAGGTTCGTTATGTATAACAGCTAAAGCCTTTGGCATTGCAATTAACACTACGTCCAACATAACAACTGAAACGTGCACATCCATGGTAAAACTGTTAGGCCCTACATACATACATCTGCCAAAAGCTGAAGATGAGATGAGACAGAAAGTAGATGAGTTTGAATCAAAATTTGGAATGCAACAAGCCTTTGGCTGCATAGATGATACACACGTACCAATAATTTGTCCATCAGATAATCCCCAAGATTATTATTGTTACAAGGGTTTTCACTCCTTGAATGTTCAAGCAGTATGTGACTATAAAGGAACATTTATGGATGTTGAATGCCGTTGACCAGGCAGTGTACATGACGCTAACGTCTTTGCGAATTCGTCAGTGAATTATAAACTACGAACAGGAGAACTGCCTGCAGTCATTCAACCAGTTTTGCATGGCTATGAAAAAGTCCCAAATTACCTTATTGGTGATCCAGCTTACCCACTTACACCTTTCTGCTTGAAAGAATATAACACATGCGAAAACAATGAATAAGTTGTTTTTAACAATATGTTAAGATCAGCTAGAAACCCGAAATCTTGAATGTGCCTTTGGGAGACTGACAGCACGATGGGCTGTTTTGACCAAAAAGATTGACTAGAAGCTAGAAAAACTGCCAGTGGTCATCTATGCATGCTTTGTGTTACATAACTATTGTGAGCAGTACTCATCATACATTAATGACAACATTGTAACCAGTCAAACTGAACATGCCAAAAGGAATGAAGAAGAAGCTCGTAACTTACCCGATCCTGTGTATTCCTGCAATAATGGTGAAGGTGAAATTGTAAGAAACATACTGACTAGTTATATCCATATGAGCCTACCTGATGATATGGTAGTGTAAATACTGTTTCTAAAATAGTTTGTATCTGCACATACAGTATGCAGAATGTAATATGTTGCAAAATGCATGCTGGCACTTGCATCTTCTATTTTATTGTAGGAATTTCTATAAACAATCAATTATAAACACCAGCTTAAAATTACTGACATACAAGGATGGATCCAGCCTGGAAAGAAACCATCAACAAAGAAGAATTTGCGAGTTTATCTCCATTTTTTAAATGAATAGGAAAAGGGTTGTGTAGGTGGTCAGAGTCTTGTATTACAAAATAAGATGTCCCAAATTTTCAAAATATTGAATTATTAATAGTTGGGACTAATTGCTATAATCCCCAAAAATTGGATCTGACAATGAGGCCAAGGCTAATGGGGTGTACAGCCTCACACCCCTCCAGTGAATCCATTCCTGCTAACATAATCTCAGCCTCAAAGCTAAGGTATTTCCAGCATTGCAATGTGCACACAAGTCTCACCTGTTAAGTGAAGGCCCTTCCAAAGAGAGTGGAGAGCCTTCATTTCAAAAGTTTACCTGGTTATTTTAGCACTAGTTTTTGGAAAAAAAAACATGTGGCCAAGAATTGTTTAGATTCAATTATTTGTAATGTGAAATGGTCAATATGACTATAAACTAAATTTATGTTGCTTTCGCTTATGCCTGCATGAAGAAAATTATTTTTCCACTCATGTTAGTCAGATATAGAACATATTAATTCCTACAATATTGCAGTGTGTGTCAACTATTATACTTTAGCACAACTTTAGATTGCCTATTTACCAAACTCAAAAAGTAATTCTGAAATGTCAATATAATACTATTGGGTGAATAGACTAATTGTCTAACTTTTTACAACATAATAAGAACAATGTTGGGCATGTTTATACCAAGTTTTTAAGCAGTAAATAACTTGAAAAACTGGCAAATATGTTGAGCATAGTTAATAAAACCTTTGTTGTTCGTTTGAACTTGGTCTTTGGTAGTGATTTTGCATCGGGGGAGTTAAACTTGTGAGGTTTTGTTGCATTCCATCTTGTGTCTCATCATTTGGTGGAAATGCAGCCTGTGACATTCCCATTGGTGGGTACATGTTTGGGTTTTGGTAGATGTTATGGTTAATACCACCAGGCAGTTGTTGTTGTTGTGCCTGTTACTGCTGGGCTAACATTGCTCGTGACAACATTTCAACTGACTGACAGATAGTCTAACCCATTTGCGCTAAGGTAAAGTTTATCCCATCCACTGCATTGGTAAAAGATTCAGTAGAACGATTTATACAATCTGACAGATCTTTTCGGAACTTACTACCTTCTTTAGCTTCATCTAGCAACATTTTATCACGTTGGGATGCTGATAACGTTTTCTCAAGATGCTTCCGCTTATTGTCAATCAGTTTGGGCACTTGGTTTTGGGCTTTTCTTTTTGTAGTGCAAGTGGATTCTTTGTCTGGACCATTTCCAGTTTCTAATAGATTTTCCTTTTCATGATTCACATCAATTGCTGGGACGGCGGAGCGGAATTACGAGCGGTGGGGCTTGAGATAAAAATACAACATTTTGTATGCTTCTCTGGGAAATTGCACAACAAGTGTTTTAAAGCGTAGTTATTTCAACATTACATTTGGAAAAAAGTTGGGGGGGCTACAGCCCCTGCAGCCGCCCCGGCTCCGTCGTCCCAGAATTGGCTGGCTATCTGCATCATTCTGGGTTTCTTTTTCAGATGCAGGTTGCTCATGAATAAGACTTTCAGTATCAATACCAAACGTAAGGGGTTCTGTCGATGGATATCCCCCCAAATACGTACCAGTTCGTCATAAAACTCGTAGACGATTTTCCCGCTTCCACTTCTTGTGCCTGCAGTTACAGTTTTTGAGAAGTTTTGTCTTATGTCTCTCACTTTTTCGAGGATCCTTTGATGACCTTTTTGAATTTGGGAATTTTATTCCTTTTGTTCCGCTAAAAATTTCTTTTTTTTTTCCTCGATCATATCTTCAAGTGAGCAACTATGGGGCGATAAAGACACTGGGCCAAACAACGAAACATCTTTCATCTCGTAAGGTTTAGCCATATCTTTTCGTAACTCTCAGTACTGAGCCGGTCTGTCCCCATCGAAATCAATCGCATTATATTCCATTCGTGCTTTGTAAGCCGTTAAGCAAGTTATCAAGTTTTGAATCATTTCTGAACTCCAAAGAAATGCTTTTTTCTTTTGCAATTCACTTTCCTCATCCCTAACGTCCACCATTTTGTTTGCAATCACGCGTTCTGCCCCAGTAACCCTCGGTTGTTTTTATCCCGGCTCACAGGCCCAGCTCTGCAAATTTATGTTCATATGGAAAATTTTTAACCCACTTCACTGAGATCCCGCCTCGCTTATGCCGGGATCCCGGAAAGCCGGGATGGCATGGCTTCCGTATAAACACAAAGTTAAAAATATATAAAAATACTATATGAGGCAGGATCTCAGCACTACGTCATCATCCCGGCTAACCGGGCTGGCTCGGCTCATATGAACAGGCCCGTAATATTCGAGTATTATTTGAAGCCTGATTCTCTGCGCGCCGTTATTGTGTTGTTCCCAACTGTGTCTCTTCAGCTAGTCGGATCAATGAACCGTGTTCTTTTATTTAGGCTCTTATTTATTGTTTTCCTTGAGTGAAAGTTTCTATCATTTTACTTCAGAGTCGTATTTTAAATGTTTTCCTGCGCTTCTTTTAATAGGTCCTAAAAATGTGGTAATTGACTGCACAGCTGTGCTTCTTTGGCCATAGCCTATTTTAAGTGTGGATTATTACACTCTTGTTTTATTCAGTCCTAAATTGCCATCATTAAGGGTGGAAAGTATGTAGCATTGAATCATTGTAGTGTCTTATTTGCCTTCACTTAATTTAGGTGAACCTATACTGCATTTTATCTTGAACATATTAATCTTTTAAACAACAATTTTTTTTTCAAGTTCCCAGTTTGTTAGATATTGATAAACGACAGTTAATAATACCAATAGGATGTTTGCCTCAATTTCCTTCGTTTGTCCAGGTTGCATTAATAACTAATTTAGTCATTAAAATTCACTTTTTACTTATACTACCTCCAGTGACGTCAAACCAAGTCGTATTAGGACTAATACGAACCAATTTGACGTCATTCGAGGTAGTGTTAGTTGAATTTTTGCAAACATGCTATTAGAGAGGAATAGAATGAATTTTCTGTGTATTAACTATTAAACCTCCCGCTCGATGAGGGTCGTTTAGGAAAATTCCCGTATGCCGAAGGCCCGAGGAAATTTTACTAAATTGTACTAAATTTCACTTGTAATAATAGAAAACTAGAAATTCCAATTTTTATTTACTAAATTTCACTAAATTTTACTTATAGTAATAAAAACTAGAAATACCAATATTTACCGTACAAGTTGGTCGTACAAGAACTATCATTACGAAAACAATCCATTTACAGAGTATCCATTTACAGAGTATCCATTTACAGAGTATCCCTTTACAGAAAAAAGTCATTAGCGACTGTATGGACCTAAACATGTATATTGTTAAATATTTTATAAATTAGGCCATGTCTTTGGCCATGATAGGTGATAATTTGCATATTGCATAACTCAGGTTTTTCTTAATACTAAATTTTACAGCAAGCATATATCCTGTCAAAATTTGACAGATAATGAAGGTCAAAGTTTTGTTAGCTTATATAATCTACCTTTTTGTGTAGCTTTAGAGCATTTTGGAAAGCTCTAAAGCTTAGCTAAGCTGCTATGGCAAATTTCTATTCGAAATCAAATATATTCTGCAAGTGCAAGTAAAGAGGATGCTTAGGGTCATCCACCTCCGCTGTTTTTCTCTGTTTTTTAACTTCCATAAGGTTAGAAATATCTTAGATTCGCCCATGAAATTACGTCAGATATATCTTTTTAAATTACGTAAACAAACGTGGAACAAGAAGGTTACATAATTGACTTCTAGAATCTAAAGGCTACAAATTTATAATTTCACGTTGAAAACAATAAAATCAAGTAATATTCTAAAACCGTCTTGTTTTTAATTTAATTCACGTGGCATAAACGTATCACGTTATATTATATAGGCTAATGTCACAGGTGAGTTTTATATGCGGTGGTTAGACCCTTGAAAATCGAACAATGCATTCTGAAACCGCAAGGAGACTGGCAATAGGTTACTTATCCGTTGACAGCCTTAAGTTAAATCCCACTACATATCTGTTTTACTGCTATTTTTAACCTAATTTATGCTTTATTGGTGTAAACACTGTAGGATATCTAGACACTCGGAATCTCCCTTGTAACCTGGCAAAAGCTCAATGAATGAGATTGAATTCAATCGTAAACAATTTTTAACAGGCAAGCTAGCTTGAGTTAGCTTTTCAAAGTTGGAAATATGTCTAACTAGTTTTTATACTTTTAATTTAAAATTATCCCCGTCGTCGCAATGAAATAAAACCTAAACCATGAAAGGTGAATTTTGTTAGCTCAGCTTCCCAGGTAGGTAATCTATTGTTCATTCTCTACATTGTATTTCTTAAAAAAATACTTTTGGGGAGAATCATTACAAATATTCGACACGAAAAGTTAATGCCACTTGGCATTATACACAGGCAGTCAAAAAGAACTGCTCAAGCTCGACTTTCTGCACAACGAAGGATTACCATCGCTTACAACCTGCACCAAACTTTAATTAACCTCCATGCCAGAACACTTTATTCTCGGCATGTTTTTCACAGGCATGTCTCACAATTTTCGTAAGGATTTGTTGCCATTTAAGCAGTTTTAAAGGGAAGGTGTAGTCTTTTAAGAATTTACCAGAACATCACTTCGAATGACTGGTAGAGCGAGAATCTAAGGCCAGGTGCGAAGACCATGGATCCAAAACCAAGGATAAGTCTTGAAAATCGCGGGAAAGTGGTTGAATTATCAAAGGAAAGGCTACTCACAAAGAGAGATCGCTGTTCGTGCAGTGGGCTACAGTCAAAGAAGTGTGAGTGACATCTTAAAGAAACAGCCATTGACAAAGGTGAAAGAATTGTAGACAGCTGTCAATGCTGCCTGGGGAGGATTTCCACGCAAACGCTTAGTTAATTTGATAGTCAGCATGTTTAGCAGATTCGAAGCTGTCATCAAGGCCGGTAGAGGGCCCACAAACTATTAAATTTTCCCTCAATTATAGTTCAATGTCTTATTTTTGGTGTTTTGGTGTCCTGTGATGTTACTTAATATCACTATCTGCCCTGCTGGTGAACAGTTCTTTTTGACTGCCTGTGTATGTGGCTATTTTTTAATGCTATTCAACCACATATTTTCATAAATTATTCAATATGCAAAAAATTAAATAGCTCATGAATTTTTCTATTTAATGTAGCTGTCTCCTAAGAAAGACTTCTTGTTGATGTGAGGATTTAGATTTGAACGAAATACTTGCTTTTTCCTAGAGAAAATTGATAAAGGTCTGAACACCAAAAAAGGAAATTCAAGTTCTGGAACTCATTCGGTAAGCTGAACTGTAGAGAATGAGATAGCATGTTAATGTTTTAATATAAATAACAATGCCCAGCAGATTGTGCGAAGTATCGCCATATGTAAACATTAACAATTGCATAAACAAAGAAGGCTAGAAGAGTTTTAAAACATATTTATTGACTGACGTTTCGTCGCTACAAGCAACATCTTCAGAGTGGAGATCAAGGATTACAACGAGATAAATTTATATTAACAAACAGTATCGAATAACAATTAAGATGACATATTTACAACAATAACGGAAATTCACGGGAGACAGCAGTAAGGTGTTATCAGAAGAGGGAAAGAGGCATCGAACCAATATTCCCGTTAAGAATTGGTTTTAATTTATTAATTATAAGACTTTCTTTAAGGAGTAGTTCAGAAACAGAAGGCGACGAGGATAATATTTTGAAGTCGGAAAAAGAGATGGGATGGCGAGTTTCAATGTGGTGGGAAAGGATACCAGTGGGAGAGGGATTAACTCTTCCGTTACCTGTCAAGGGTGAGATCCCCATATGATCTGAAATGCGTGTGTGTAACTGTCGGCTAGTTTGGCCAACATACAATGCCTTACAGCATTGACACGTAAATAAATACACCACATGCGATTTCAGGCCATCAGGGATCCCGTCCCTGACAGGGAAAAAAGAGCGAAGGCGAACGGATGGGCGAAAGACGAAGCGTAATGAAACTTGAGGAAAGGAGGACGATAATAGTTTGATGAGTTGAGTGCGAATTTGAAGGCCATGTGAACCAGTATACGGTAGAGAAAAATAAATTAAAAACTTAGGAGCAATAGAAATCTTGGGAGCGGACGAAAAGGATTTATCTAAAAATGAACTTACACATTTGTCAAACAGGGTAGCTGGGAATTCATTTTTAATGAAAATTTGTTTGAGTTTCTGGAGTTCAGAGTGCAAGATGGAGTAGCTAGAGCATAAATTAAAATATCGAAATAGAAGGGAAAAGATAAGGCCTTTTTTATAGCAGTCCGGAATAAAACTATTAAAGTTAGTTAGTAAACCGGTGTAAGTGGATTTTCGGTAGATACTGGTGGTGAAATTAATTTCAGAGCGGTTAATTTTTATGTCAAGGAAAGATAAGGTGCTGTTATTCTCGTTTTCGTGCGTAAATTTGATATTAGCGTGCTGTGAGTTTAGATAGTTAAGAAATGGTAGAATATGAGTCGAAGATCGAAATAGAAGGAAACAGTCGTCAACATAACGTCGGTAGAAGATGGGTTTGAATTGTGAAGGACAGTTGTTAAGCCAGCTGGTTTCATAAAAGGAGAGAAAGATATTAGCGAAGAGAGGTCCCAGAGGGGAACCCATAGCAACACCGTCAACCTGTTCGTAGAGTTGGTTGTTGAAAAGGAAATGGTTGTTCTTAACAGCGAATTCTAAAAGTTTCTTAAATTCATTACGGGAAAATCCTTGAAAACAATTTTGGTTATGAAAAAGTAAACGGAGTATGATATTTATGGTTTCGTTAAGTGGGATGTTGGTAAATAAAGATTTGATGTCGAAACTGGCCATAATGACTTCCTTAGGGTTGGTTTTAAGACTTGAGAGTTCAGTGATGAAAGAAAAAGAATCCTTAACTACATATATACTAGAAGAGATCGGGCAAAGCAATGGGACAAGGAATTTGGCGAGTCGGTAAGAGTGAGTGCTAATCACACAAGAACCAATTTATCCCAAATCTGGCTTTGATGAAGACCTACTTAAAACCCGCCTAAAAAATATCACTCTTTCTTGATAGAAAAGTTGCCACCCACCAAGTTTTATTTTCTCCGACGAAGAGTTTCAAATAATAAAATCCCTTCGCAACGACAATGACATTATTATTTTGAAGCCTAATAAAGGTAATTGTGTCGTTATCATGGACAAATCCGACTACATTGCCAAAATGAATAGTATCCTGGATGATGAAACCAAATTCATACGCTTGGATGAAGATCCCACTAGAACCACGATCAGTCGAGAGAATCGCTTGAAGAAATACCTTCGAGATTTAAAGAAGAACGGATCTATCACGGACGCAACCTACCAAGAAATTTTCCCGACCGGCTCTCGACCTGGATTACTTTATGGACTTCCTAAGGTGCATGAATTTGATATACCTTTAAGACCTATAATTTCTTCGATTGGCACTCACTCTTACCGACTTGCCAAATTCCTTGTCCCATTGCTTCGCCCGATCTCTTCTAGTATATATGTAGTTAAGGATTCTTTTTCTTTCATCACTGAACTCTCAAGTCTTAAAACCAACCCTAAGGAAGTCATTATGGCCAGTTTCGACATCAAATCTTTATTTACCAACATCCCACTTAACGAAACCATAAATATCATACTCCGTTTACTTTTTCATAACCAAAATTGTTTTCAAGGATTTTCCCGTAATGAATTTAAGAAACTTTTAGAATTCGCTGTTAAGAACAACCATTTCCTTTTCAACAACCAACTCTACGAACAGGTTGACGGTGTTGCTATGGGTTCCCCTCTGGGACCTCTCTTCGCTAATATCTTTCTCTCCTTTTATGAAACCAGCTGGCTTAACAACTGTCCTTCACAATTCAAACCCATCTTCTACCGACGTTATGTTGACGACTGTTTCCTTCTATTTCGATCTTCGACTCATATTCTACCATTTCTTAACTATCTAAACTCACAGCACGCTAATATCAAATTTACGCACGAAAACGAGAATAACAGCACCTTATCTTTCCTTGACATAAAAATTAACCGCTCTGAAATTAATTTCACCACCAGTATCTACCGAAAATCCACTTACACCGGTTTACTAACTAACTTTAATAGTTTTATTCCGGACTGCTATAAAAAAGGCCTTATCTTTTCCCTTCTATTTCGATATTTTAATTTATGCTCTAGCTACTCCATCTTGCACTCTGAACTCCAGAAACTCAAACAAATTTTCATTAAAAATGAATTCCCAGCTACCCTGTTTGACAAATGTGTAAGTTCATTTTTAGATAAATCCTTTTCGTCCGCTCCCAAGATTTCTATTGCTCCTAAGTTTTTAATTTATTTTTCTCTACCGTATACTGGTTCACATGGCCTTCAAATTCGCACTCAACTCATCAAACTATTATCGTCCTCCTTTCCTCAAGTTTCATTACGCTTCGTCTTTCGCCCATCCGTTCGCCTTCGCTCTTTTTTCCCTGTCAGGGACGGGATCCCTGATGGCCTGAAATCGCATGTGGTGTATTTATTTACGTGTCAATGCTGTAAGGCATTGTATGTTGGCCAAACTAGCCGACAGTTACACACACGCATTTCAGATCATATGGGGATCTCACCCTTGACAGGTAACGGAAGAGTTAATCCCTCTCCCACTGGTATCCTTTCCCACCACATTGAAACTCGCCATCCCATCTCTTTTTCCGACTTCAAAATATTATCCTCGTCGCCTTCTGTTTCTGAACTACTCCTTAAAGAAAGTCTTATAATTAATAAATTAAAACCAATTCTTAACGGGAATATTGGTTCGATGCCTCTTTCCCTCTTCTGATAACACCTTACTGCTGTCTCCCGTGAATTTCCGTTATTGTTGTAAATATGTCATCTTAATTGTTATTCGATACTGTTTGTTAATATAAATTTATCTCGTTGTAATCCTTGATCTCCACTCTGAAGATGTTGCTTGTAGCGACGAAACGTCAGTCAATAAATATGTTTTAAAACTCTTCTAGCCTTCTTTGTTTATGCAATTGTTAATGTTTACATATGGCGATACTTCGCACAATCTGCTGGGCATTGTTATTTATATTAGAGTTACGATTTCCGCCTGGACAATCACTCGTAGACATGTTAATGTTTTGCTGTTTCATTTTTCACCACGACGGCCAGCTGTTCAAACCTGATCATTTATTCTCTGTTCACTATTCTAACTTACAAAATGATCGATGACCACATTTTAATTCATTTTTATTCTTGGAGGATAGCACGTTTCACGTTTATTACTTTCTATAGATGTTTCAACAAACCATCGTAGTTCCGTGTATTTAAAAAAATTACATGTTGAGGTCTATTTGAGAAACTTTCTTTAGATGGCACAGTTAGTCAATCAAGAACAGCTATGACATCGCATGTAAAGTTTCGGAGAGAAATTTTATACAAAGTAAGCACAAGCCATACCCTTCTCGACTAAGGTCAATTTACATAATACGATTGTCGCATACGATTCTTTCCCAAAACAAAAGTGATTATCTCTTCAATAGCACAGTTTCTTCTTGTAAAAACAAAAGATTCTTTAGATACATGATCTGCAACAATACGAACAATCGTATACGACTATGATATTGTGAAGATTGGCTCTCAAAACGTATGCCACAGCTGTATGTTGTCTTTGAAAGTCGTTGGTTGAAGACCTAAGGCCTTCATTTGGTATCTGACTTCGTCGCGATTACTTACTGAATTGGAGGCATGATACATGATTGATTTCATTTGTGAATCTATGAATATATTTTCAATGTGTTTACAACAGATATAGTAGTTTTATACTTATTAATAGAATCGATTACAAACTTTAGTTGTGACTTTTCTCTCAGGAAGTAAATATTTATCCCGCATAACACGAGACGTCAGAATTTTCTCACATTTGTGAAAGAACGGGTTTCTTGATACACTGTCGTCATGATGAAAGACTACAGTCATTTACAAGACAGCAGGAACATCTTAATGACTTGACTTTCTCGCCGGTTGGAAAGGGGCTTAAAAATGTCTTAGATTTATTTATTCAGATTGACAACCTAAGTTAAGAATGCTAATGATAATAGAAAGGACTTCACCTCTACGCTGTTGTCGGCATCCTGTCGAAAAAAGGCTGAATTCGTAATAGTTCGTGAAGAACCAAACTAGGGCTCTAAATGTGCGTAGCATATTGCGATGCTCAGGTTCTACTGATTAATTGAGGTTCGGGCAATTTGCCTATTTTCAAAAAACCTAAACACTAGAAAATTCCATTTTTTTAAACATTAGTAAATTCACACATTATAAAGACAATATCGTAATTAGCTGCCGCAATTTCTTCCGCTTCTACTTGTATCGATGCCTCACGACCACTAGTTAATTAGTTTTTTACTATGGAGAAATAACTTGTGAAGCGTAACAAAGAAAAACTATTAATTCTTCCAATTTGCTTGCAAACTGTTTCTGTGTTTTTCGAACAATGAGTGCAATGTGTGTAAGTACGGTAAAAATGCACAGGTGTGGATCGAAAAATATTATAGATTGTCTTTTATCGAATTTTACATTTTGAAGTCAATATACGATTCTCATGTAAGCCATTTCTTGCACATGCATTAACAGAATTAATCTGTCTGTATAACGCTTCAAGTAAGTAAACTTTGGCTTAGGTTCTTTTAAAAAAAGATGTTCTCAAACCTGGGCTCTCTTGCGACATCATGGCAGGTCACAGATGGTTGAGAGCCATTGTCATGGTTCGAATAGTTAAAAATAAAGAAGATTTTACCTTTTCCTGGACTTTTGCGCAGACTAGTGGAATGTTGATATTTTTGTTTCCATAACACATTAAATCTTTCTGTTTATAAGATAAGTGGCCATTTCATGCAATTCGGAAAATAAAATTCAGTTCGACAAACAAAAATCTTAGTACACGAACAAAATTTCGATACCATTATCTCGACTCACCAAAACAAAAATGAGTAAACATCTAAGTCATAGATAGTACGTACCAAAATATTAAATATGCAGCTAGGTAGAATTATAGAGCATTGTTAAAATGTTAAGCTCGTTATTCGGTCTTTCTGTTTATTGAGTTTTGATTGTTATCGCCAAATTCAAGTTTGTCTGCATGAGTGTAGATGCCACATTTCAAATATATATACAACCACCACCGAAAATCTCAGAATAATCAAGAATATTTCAAACCGTACTTTTCTAGATTGTTAGAAACTGCTGTTTTAGAATTTTATCTAAAATTTAAAGTTGCTACATCAAGCTCGAAAAACTAGAACTCAGTAAACAGGAGGAGTACATGATAATGAGCTGAACATTTAAGTAATATCCAATTATTCTATAGCCTATATTAATTTATTTTATTTCCAAGTACCTTATGAACTAGTACACAACAAAACTCCATCAATTGTGACTAACAAGTCAAAAATACCCAGCACAAACCTTAATGCATACAAAAGATAATTCTCTCACGTACTGGTTGATTTCCACCAAAAAGTTGTTAGACATAATGATAAGGAGAGCGTGCTCCCGTTCTTTGGCCAATAATCCGAAGGGACCAACCACTGGGGTCTTATTTACCGTCATAAATCCGCAATTTTTTTCCAAACGAACTTTCCTTAGAACTATTTACCAGGAAAAACAAATGACTCGTTTGGTAACGCTTATTATTTATTTATTTCTTTGACGGCGATTTAATTGCGCCATGAAGAGACTAGATTAGTAGAACTGTTGGAGATTAACAATAGTAGAATCAGAACGTAGAAAATCATTTCTCTTAAATCGCATGAGCGAATATTCAGTGTTCCTGTAAGTTTGAATTGCTTTTTACCCCTGTCCGATTCAACAATTATATGCGAAATGTTGAAGTGACATTCTTGGAATTTCTCAGGTAAACAATATCAACAGCTGAGCCTAATTTTTGAAGAATTTTGTCATACTTGGACACCAAAATAAATTCAGTATGAGTGATTTATAAATCCAGAAAGATTGCTTAATTCATCAACTGTCACGTGACGGAACACGACTTGTATGTCTGATAATTTTATGATTGCCCCATCACACCACTCATTTGCAGTAACGCCTCATCTTACCTGGAGAATGAATAACTTTTTTCGTAATATGTCGTTGAAATTAAAGGAAGAACACAACAAAAAGTTTGGAATTGTATGTCCCCTAATTCAGTGAAGATCTTTTCATAATTTCAATATTTTTCGTTTTCAGATGTAAAACTTTGTTGTATCTCACTAATTTCCGGGGATAATAGTAGCTGGTAGAGACTGGAGAGACACCTCATCATCAAACTGAGAACTTTTCGTCCCCATGAAATTAAAGAACATTTCTCTTTAATTTATTCCCTAACAGAGCGACTGTTTTTATCTTGCATAATGAATAAGAACACTAAATAACACACTTTTTGCCTTAAATTTTAAATTTTATTTTAACTTAAGTAATTCTTTCCCCAAGTTGATGATTTTGTCTTTTCGTCGACTTACTGTTCGATTAAAGAGTTTAATAACATTAACTAGAACATGTATAGCATGTTCTTTATAGTTAGCTGTATATCTTTTGGAGGAGGAAGAGGAAGAGTTGCACATAAAAATATGAGACGTTTATGTTCGTATTGTTCAAATTATGTAATCACTGGTTTTAAATATCTACCAAAATCCACAGATAACTAAAAAGATTTTGAAACAAATCATTGTATTACAGAAATATTTTAATTCGGCTATGGGAAATCAGAAAAAAGTTGCAGAAAAGTTTTATAAATTTGTATACCTAACCAATACAAAAATAACATTAGTAACAACATTGCAAAACAATGTTCCTTCAGTAAAATTGAAGTGCTTTAATACATGCATCATTCTAGAATTTTGTGCATCTGTTATAGTATTCAATCAATTTACTTAACGTGGATTGTGTTTAGTCACCGAGTCGTGATAATTCACTTGAGCAGTCTTGTTCATTGTACACCATTACGGCCCCTTGGCCACTGTTCTTCTAATGACGAAATCGCTGCTCTGAAATATACCGGAACTTCATCATGGAAACCAATATTCTCAGATGCAAATGAACTGCTTTCATCGAAACATCTGGACAAATTTTTCATCACTTATATTGGAACAGTTTGCATCAAATGACTTTTTCACCGGTAAAAATATGGCTTGGTATTCATATTCCACCAAAACCTACTCCAACCAAGAGCCTTTTGTCGAAACGTGTATATTTCATATCCAATGTCTCGAGAGTTCGTCGACCCATGTCTCTTTTTACTCGTCGTTCAAAACCTTAGACGTGGCATTCTTCTTTTACGTGAAAAAATCTGGTCAGCGGTTAGCTCATATACGTAGTATTTTGGCAAAAGAAGACATGGGACAGGAACGCAAATGAATCCCTTCTCATGATACGATAGGCATAAGAAGGAATATCACTCTCTCTTCCTATCCTTCTGATCAACAATTAATCTCAAATTCACTCATCAGCATAAGTACATTTAGGTCAATAATTAATGGAACTTTTGGGTATTCTGATAAATTAGGAAACAATCGTAACTCCGAATATTGCTAATATATTTATATTAAACGTTATTTTCGTTTCGACTAGGTTTTACTCATCATCAGGAACACTGCATTCTTAATGATGACTAGTTCAAACGTAGATAATATTGAATGGAAATATGTTAACAATATTCAAAGCACAGTAAATGTTTGAATTATATAATTTGCTTCTTAGAGAAACATTGCCTGAAAATCTTTAATTTAAACGAAATCAACTAAGTGTATTTACGTTACGCAAATAAACTCATGTTCACTCAAGATTAAGAACAATATATGAAGCATTAGATTTTTGAACCCACCAGTAAGGATGGATTAGTTTAACCAAATTCGAACAACCCTTAGACGAAGTTAAAAACGTGGCAATCAAGAGACCAGGCGGAAAACGTAATTTTGCTAAGATTGTAATGGCCTAGCAGATAGCTTTTAATAAAACCATGATAGAAACATAAAAAACCCCAAACTTTAATGCTGACCTTTCGTGACAAAACAAGTAACATCTTCAGAGCGAAGTGATTACAATGTTTGGATATGACTTAAATAACGGTTACAAAAAAAGGTGGTGGTGATGGCATAAGAAAGACAAGGAGTGTTAATGAAATGGAATGTTAGCATTCCTTGTCTTTCTCATGCCATCACTACCACCTATTTTTGCAACAGTTATTTAAGCCTCATCCAAACATTGTAATTCACGTTACTTCTTTCTAAAAATGTCACTTGTTTAGTTACAAAATGTCACTATTAAAGTTTGCTTTTATATTATGTTTACATTATGGATTTATTAAAAGCAATCTGCTGGGCCATCAGTCGAAGTTAATATTTGAAGTCTACCTCAGGATACCGATAACTAGCGCTTTCTAAAATAGCAAATAGACTGTATGATTAATATAATCATCATTTCAAAGAGCATATGAACTGAAAATCAACTTTATTTTTTTTGAAAAACCCTAATGGTGAAAATTAGTTGGTCTATAGCTCTTGTGAGGTGCTCAATGTTCTTGAGATATACAAGTTTCTTTGAAATGTATTTACGACGTCAAATTGCGTTTTTGAATGTTTTATACTTCTGAATATATTCGAAATTATCTCTTTCTGTTCGAAATTATCTATCTATTTAATGAATCTATTTAAAACCTTGCACGTTTTCAGTTTTTGTACTGAAGCTAAAATGAAAGTTTGCCATGGTAATTAAGGACCTTCACGCTTGAAAACAATATATGCTTATTTCCGATCTGTTTATGTGCATTTCATTTTTTTAACTAGTGGGGAATGTTTTTAGCCAAATTTTTACTTGTCAAAAATAGAGAAAAAGCACCAAACCATGCTTCACTGTATAAACTAACGTATTACTGTGGTTCAAAAAGATAGAGATCTCGAAAATAGATGTTATCAAGGCAAAAGTGATTTCGCTCAATTGATATTTAACCGATAGCCCTCAACAGGCACACATTCAGCTGGAAACGTGTATCTTGAATGTGTCTGTTGAATAATCTCAAAGATATTCATGATTTTCTAAAAAGTCGAAATACTGTGGTAATGTAATGACGTCAAAGATAAATATGAAAGAAACCCAAATAACTAAAGAATAAAGTGTATATATGGAAGGGCTGTGAGAACCATTCACTTATCACTTTAGGTCATATTCAATTTATTATCATCCATCTATATAATTCTCCAGAGTAACATCGTAATTTTTCCATTCAATTTCCATTTCCATTTAAACAGATTTCAGATGATAATTTATATATGAGCATAATCATAGTGGGTCCGTTCATCTTAAAGGACGCCGAAGCCAGGGTCTTTTGACACTTTTGAACGCTCGTTGCTAACACCTCTTTTGTATTTACTTTGATATATATTGGTTAGGTGCTGCAATGGCATAACCACTTGCGGGGGCGAAACTCAAGGTGTGTGTGTGTGTGTGTGGGGGGGGGGGGGGGCTGCAACACCCTCAAAGTTTTAGAAATTCAAGATTGGCAGAGCAAAATATAAAATCTCGCAAGGCAGTACAGCTTATAATTATTTAGTGATGTGACAAGATAACTTGAATGAAATTTTAAAAGTTGTCTGTAAAAATATTATTAGTGTTCAGAAAAATAGATCATGAGTGAACGTGCGGTTTCGAAGCTTCCTACTAATTTCAAATTGAATTTTTAAATTTCGAATAACGCATGGCATCGTTTAACAGCGTTACCCAGGCATGATCTGCGAGAATACTTATTTTTTGTTGGTCTTTTGGACAAAAAATATATACATAAAACGTGTTGTATAATTCACAGCATACTTGAAGCATTTTTATACGTTGCCAACTTCCATCTCATATGCAGACCAAACAGTGTTATTACTGTCGGGGCTTGTATGCTAAGAGGCCTATTTGATTAAATTTTGCTACAAAGGCGTACGGCAACACAGATTCTGGCACGGCAATTTTATCTTCACACGCCCCCAAAGAAAAGGAACTTGTTGCCCCTCTGATCACCTGTTTAATATTACTAAGAAAATTTTGCCCAAATTTCAACTGGAATGAACTGATTGTGATTGAGGCGCAAACTCCAATCATAGGTTCTTTCAGTCTAGACGGCAAAAAAATTACGAAAGTACCTTCACAAGTAGTATTAACTGCATATAACCAACGTAATAAAATGGCCAGTGATTAATTTTTCTTATATATATGGGTTCTTGATATACTTGTCTTTCTGATGCGTTTTGCTGTCAATAGCCTTCAAATTGTGTACTGATTTTGGTTTTTATCCACCCTGAAATTTTCCCCCTTGTTTAACCTCAATATTTGTTCTTTTAATGCGAAAACTAGATCTTGAATACCAAAATTGGTTGAATTACTCTCCCTGCAATCTAATTTTAATTGTAAATAATCTTGACAAAAATTAAGAGGCAATTTCTAAATGACTTAGTTCCTTTATTTTGATATCAGAGTTGGTGAAAAACGTTTCATATAAAACTGAGTTTATGTTAATATTCGACTAAAGTCTGGTTTTCATTTGACAGGATTTACTCGAGACCAAGCTTTAAAAGAAAAGGAAAAAGGTAACGGTGAATTTCCCAGCTCAAAATATCTTTTTAATTTGGAAGATCGTGGTATATCATTTTGAGATTTTGTCTGTTTGCTAAAACAATCCTTCATTACTTCCAGCAGTTAAGAATTGTCTGAACGAAACCAATAAAAATTTAAAGAAAATTTGATGTCCCTGAGGTCTTTTAATCTCACCCAGCCTAGCTAGAAAACTTGTAGAACAAGATTTTCTAATAATTAGTCTTAAACATGGAGACAAACTTAATTGTCTAGAGAACCTGAAACTAACTCGTTATATGATCCTAAAACATTCCGGAACCGTAAAAGGATGAAAAATTAATAAAATTAAATATAAATAAAAGTCAATATTTATAAATTTAAAGGAAGTATCAAAAAGCATTTGCATTTCTGCGCCTTTTTCTCTTAATTTTAATTTCATGTAACGTCAATATTTTTCGTTTGTAAAACCAAAGCAGTTAGTTAAATAGCTTAAGTTATATTCTTCGAAATTACTTAACAATTCTTCTTTTAATTCTAAGATTTGTTTGTCTTTAATTTATTTGTGACAGCAGTCCAGGATGGAATGGACAACAGTGCTCACTGTTTTATTGATTATGTATCAGACACGATGGACAAAAGGGAAATTATATGGTAATTATGTCAGCTATTTATCGCTAAAATGAGCACGAAGGAAGACTATCATTATTGAAGACTGTTTTAAGCATTTGACCTGTTTCAGAAAATATTGAGATAGATTCGAAATAAATCATTATAAGCATCCTTTATGAAATTCAAATGACCTCGAACGGGTGATATGATCACATGTAATTACACGTGAAAGACGTAAATATGTTTCAACTTTGCATCTAGAAAGTTTTTACATATTGATTTTTACATTTTAAGATTTTGCACATGTTCAAGTTTCACATATGATTTTATTTCGCATGTTATACAAATGTGGTTTGCATGTGATTCACAAATGGTCACGGATGTTCACATTTAAACAATTTCACCCGTACTTATTTCACATATAAAATAAGTATTGTGCAATTTTCATAAAGAAAAGAATAGACCATTTGCATAATTACAACCATCGATTTCCCACAAACAAGTCACCAGCTTGAAAAATGCTGGGATCTGCTCTTGACCAGTCAAAATTAAACTGCCATCAAACTGACGAACTAAAGCTTTTCTTAAAAACGTCGAGAAGACAGTCTTAATAAGCTGTTTGCATACCGAGGTGAGTTTGGTATTTGAAAATTTGAATATTTGGTTCACCGTTGTTAAATGTGATTTGTTAACCATATTTCAGTTGAAGTGATAGAATTATTGTATTGCTTTTCCAATCTCTAGAATGAATGAATATTTAAATATTGGAAAACAATCATCGTGTTTAATCCAAATCAAAGCTTACTTCCTCCAGATACACAAGCTTGTGAAATGGCGAAAGTTCACGTAAAATTGCCGATACAACCAATGAGTCATCAGCGTTACGAAGCAGTGGATCGTTTTTGCACGTAACTGCTATAATGTACGAAGTTGTTGGGAAAGGTAGTCACGTTTCTTCACTTAAAACTTGAAGAATGATAGGAAAACATCTCGGATCCAATTGAGACATAAATGACAATCCATTAGTTACTCTTCAAGAAATTGAAGCCCATTTCGAAAAGTATTGCAAGACCACTGAGACTGGAACAACCTTGAAAAGAACAGAGGAGTTGTCTGAGAACAATTTTCACGATCACATAAGATGTCACAACAACTGAAAGCATTTTTATGCACGAGTAGTTTGCTGTGCAAGCTATAAAAAGCAAAATCATCAGCTGAGTCTCAAAAAAATTCAACAAAATATTGAAATGCATTTTATACTAATTGTTTCTGTCATGCTGGAAAAGAAGGCCATTGCAATGATATCTACAGTTTTATGAAGATAACTGCAGCAAATTCATCAGAAAAAATTGAAATTCCCGCCAAGCTTCTTTGGAAATTTAAATCATGTGATTGGACTCTTAATCTGTTCCAAGAGAGCAAGAACTTGGAGTGTCTAACATATCAATCTCCGTAACCGTCATGAAGAAAAACAAAACTTGTAAAGGAATCATGTTAAAGCTTTATGCTGCAAGGGCTGAACCATAAAATCAAGTATAATTCAGCTAAATTATGAAGTGGAATTGTGAAATCAGCATTTGAGAATTATACCATTTGTTACATGTCAGAGGGTTGAAAGTCCCCAAAAATATTTTTAAACAATTCTCATACGTATTTTAGAAGTATGGGAGCTGGAGATATCTTAAGATGATAGATAAACGTTCATCACTTTGAAGGTTGCATGAAGGTTGTGGGTTCGATTCCCTTCTGGGACTCAGAAATCGTTTTCTGAGGATAGAGCTTAACCAACGTTCATCTATCATCTTAAGATATCTTAAAGCTCCCATAGTTATAAAATATATCTCTTCAAATTATTATTAACATATAGTGTCTTCCGCTTCGATCGCACGTAATTCAAACTTGCATCTTTACTCACCATCGAAGTCTTATATGGTATATTTCAAAGTTTTCAAAAGCTACATTAATTGGTCTTCATAATCTGCAGCTTGATATGACAGAGCCTTGAAGATGGAAGTGGACAGAAGAGGTTAATCTCTTTGTGTAGCAAAAATGAAAACTAGTAAGGACAGGACAATTGCATTTCAAAGTAATGTGTGGAGTTTGAAAATAAGATTTCATCATCATGCTGACAGCTGTAAAAGTGAAAAAAAAATGATGTTTTACCTTGCTTTCAAACAATAACAGGTTTGGCGGTTTCAGATACCAAATTTGTTTTTGATTGGAATTGTGATATTTGCGATTAAAAGTGCCCCTACAGTCAACGACACTGTGATCTTATGCATGTCGCTAAATCTGATGACAATTCCTACAGGGAGGTAGTTGGAAATTTTCTGCAATTAAATGATGAATACGAATATTATTTTCAAACTTAGTTCCAGATGGGACCCACTCGACCTGCATGTAGTTTTACCGATTTTATTGAGTGTAATTTTTCCAATGAATCTTTTTTGTTCAAGGGATATACTTTAACAAAACATTTTTGGAAAATGTTTTACAAATTGTTGCAAAAAGCTACTTTACATATCATTATCGCTGGACAATCAAGACAATCATTATATACGTGTGTAAAGAAAAAATTTAACAAAACTATTCAGGACGACAAACAATTATTCTTGTTCTGGGTTAGTTCTCCTTAAAGGTATTGCGCATTTGTTGACCGACATGATCTCTTGTTCGCAACAAAGGAATAAGACCTTACGATTTCGCGTTGCTATTCATAGCTCTTATCGTTCTTAAGCTTGGATGTGTAACAACCGCTTCTAAATAATGCACTCTTTAATAAACTACATTTTAGACAACTACAAAACTCACAGCATTGTAAGAGCGATATGCGCATGCACAAACTGGACTATAATTGTCGGAGCGGTGGACTGGATATTACATTTCTCCTTTTCTCCAGAGACAGTCTCCTCCTGGAGTAAAAACACAACTATAAAAACAATGTCCTAAGTGTCAAGTGTTCCAAGCTTAGATAGAAAATGTTTTCAAGAGTATAATGTTTGTGCTCAGTGTTACGCGTAGCTTAGTAACGTTCAGGTAATATAGTCTTTCAGATAGCCTGGTCGTCTTCGATCACGCCTTGGTCTGGTCACAGCTGCTGGAGTCTCTGATGGCTTGTTCTGTTCCATTTTGTCACTGCTGCTGGTTTCCGCTGTTTCCTCTGCGCTAATGATAATCTCCTCTTGGGCTGACTGAGGGTTGGTATTCAGTAGGATTTTCTCTCTCCAATCCTCTGGGGTTGATTCTTCTTCCCAGTCGTCCCTCTCTCTGCTGGTATTGTCCTGGATTAACGCGCTGGCAATCTTGAACTGGCTTGCATCTCGATACACTTCCCGTCCATCTGTGAATCCGTCGGTTCGGGTTACGATGTAGAATGCAGGTTCATATGCTGTAGACCATTTGTTTCTCTTCTTTTGCTTCAGCAGTTCATGATCTCCTACAACGAAAGTGTGTTCTTTGGTGTTCTTGTTCTCAGCATTCCGTTTGATCTTTTCTTTGTATCTCTCATCCCTCTCATTGATGCCTGTGTCCCGAGCATTCTCACTACTTTCCCTCGTTTTATGGTCTAACTTGGTTCTGACTTGTCTGTTCATGAGGGCCTCATATGGTGCTACTCCGGTGGCAGGGTGTGGTGTTGAGCGGTAGCCTGTCAGTATTTCTTGATTAGCTATGCTGCCATTTCTGCCTTTGAGGTGAGCAATCAGTTCTGTCTTGTTAAGCAGTTTCATGAAGCTTTCCGCCTCGCCATTAGCACGTGCGTGTTCAGGGGTGACTCGATGATGGTGAAATCCCTCTGTTTTAGCAAACTCGGCAAATTCTCTAGAATTGAACGGTGGTCCGTTGTCTCTTTCCAGCTGTCTTGCAGTTCCATGAGTGGCAAACATTGTTTTGAGCTTCTCCATGGTTGGTTGAAAAGCTGTCGAGTGGGTCTTCACGACTTCAGGATATCTTGTTCTCTTGTCTATGGCTACTACATTGTAGTGTCCATCGGGGTAAGGTCCACTGAAGTCCACAGCTATAACATCCCACGGTTTCTTTTGTATGTCTGTGACTTTGACAGGTTCCTGCCTGTGTTGCTTTGTGGTAACCTGACATTCATAACACTGACCTATGATCTGTTCGATCATACTGTTCATGGTTGGAAACCATGCTTTGTTTTGGTCATTCCCAGATGTCCAAGGTGGTCTGCTTTGTTTTGGTCATTCCCAGATGTCCAAGGTGGTGTGCGGCCTTGATGACTTTCCTCTGTAGGCTTCTGGGGATAATAATCTGATTCATTCGGAAGAGTAGGCCATCCACTGCATACAACTCATTCTGCACGCTGTATAACGGTGCGATATCTGGGTCCTTTTTGTGACGCTCCCAGTCTCCGGAAAATATCCTGACGGACAGTTTTTGGAGTTGGGTATCTTTGCAAGTTTCTTCCTTGATTTGGTCTACAACAACAGCATGTTCGGATGTCACGACATACTTGATTACTCTCTCTACAGCATCGTTTCCTTTCTCTGGCAATGGGTGTCTTGAAAAGAAGTCAAGTGGATCTGCAGCATCCTTTCCGGGCTCGTAGATTAGCTCGAAGTCGACATCTTGCATTCCCATGACCCATTTTGCAATTCTTGGTGGGAGTTGCATGGTTGCCTTGTTAAATATTGGGAGCAGTGGCTTGTGGGCTGTGATGATCTTGAATTTTGGTGCTCCCAGGAGATAAATACTGAATCTGTTCTTTGCCCAGTGTACTGCCAGGGCATCTTTCTCTGTCTGGCTGTACCTTCTCTCTGTATCGGTCATGGTGCGACTTATGAAGTGGACTGGCTGGAGACCGCAACCTGTCTCCTGAAATAACCCGACTAAGAGTCCTTCGTGGTAGCTGGCTTCCACTCTTACAACGATTGGTTTCGCTGGGTTGAAGTATGCCATGGTACTTTCACTTGTTATGCTTGCCTTCAGCTCCTCAAATGCTTCATTCTCTTCTGCTCTCCATTTGAACTTTGTATCTTCATGGGTTAGCTTTCGCAAGGGTGCGGTTAGTGATGCATATCTTGGGATGAACTTTAATAAGTATCCGGTCATACCGAGGAAACTTCTCACAGCTTCTTTTGATTATGGTGGGCTGCTTTCTTTGACAGCTCTGATCTTCTCTGGGTTTGGCTTTAATCCGTCCTTTGTGAACTTATGCCCATAGAACTTTATCTCCTTGACTGCAAACTGGCACTTGTCAGGGTTGAATGTGATTCCAAAATCCACTGCTCTCTGCAGGACTGCTTCCAGCGTCTTGTTGTTTCGTCGTGTGCCGGTCTCATTTTGAGGAATACGTATCTTGCGTGGTGTTTATTTTTCTTAGGCTTAAAGTAGTCGTTCAGCTTCTTTCTCAACTTACCGTAGTCGTTATCGCCATCTGTCGGATTTGACAAACTTTTCTCCAGGCGAGCGAGTTCTTTTCCGCCGTAAATGATGAGTGCATCTTTCTTCTCGAGTGGTTCCGTAATCTTAAAACATCTGAATTCGCGTTCGATTTCTTCGAGCCAGTCGTCCCACGCTTTTCCTGTGGCTATCGGGTCATCTCCTGGGGTAAATGGTTGAGATTTTAGGTTTCTCGTTGTGGGTAATAACTTGCACTGGACCTGCTTGGTTGGTCGGTGGTTGTTCCGTGTCAGACATGTTTGCTTATCGATTGATGGATTCACGCGTCGTAGTATTTCGCTTGCTTGTCTCTCTCGCTGGGCTTCAAACCTTTCTTGCTAGGTTTCTCTTGCTTTCTTCTCTGTTACTATTGCTTAATCGAGCGTGTTTTCCTCATCGCCAGTGTAATAACCACTTCTAAATAATGCACTCTAATAAACTACATTTTAGACAACTACAAAACTCATGGCATTGTAAAAGCAATATGCGCATGCACAAACTGAACTATAATTGTCGGAGCGGTGGACTGGATATTACAGGATAGTGTGTCGCTTTTGTAATTTGATCTTGCTTATTAGTCTTGGAGTGCATTGGAACCTTCTTTTTCACGTCAATCAATGAAACGTAGTTCGCCTTGGTTATTTTTTGATTGACGACCACGTCCTTGCATACTCTCAACTATAATCGTAAATTGTTCTCTACGAGACCACAGTTTGGACATCTCGTTGTTCAACAGTCCTCGATTACTTGTAACCCTTCGACGCGACTAATTTGTCTGTCAGCCCCCAAAAAATCGAAGTTCCCGAATCTTTTTTTATATATGTATATTATCTTCACTTCCAAATTCATTGGTTTTTACAAGAATAAATGAAATAAACAACTATATCCCACCTACAACCACTAATTGTTCACTTCACTGAACTGTCTACAGTATCACAAATGTTTTTCCTCTAACGTCTCCATTTGACAATAACTTTTTACTTAGGATGCGAGCGACCGGTGATCCAATAGGGAAACTGGGAAAGAAAGGCAAAAGAAAGAAAGTGAGATGATGCTCCTGTCGGAATTGAATATTGGATTGAGGTTTTTAAACATTAAGATTTTTCTGATGAGGAGATAGGAAGTAGACGTGGAGGTAGACAAAGACAAGAAATTAAAATAATGTGGTTAAACAAGTTCTCCAGCATCATAGTTATATGTGAAAATACTAGTTGGTGGAGGATTGAAACTCTTTTTGTTAAAAAGGGAAAAAGTTCGGAAGTAAACGAGGATTT